>JAOTOL010001490.1:0-327500 GCA_034440575.1 Imbricaverruca yamaguchii
GCGAAGTCCGCGCGGACCTCGGACGTGCGAGTGTTAAGCTTTTCTTACGAGGCTAAACACTCCAGTTTATAATCATTTTGAACAACACAGTGTCATTCCCAGTGTGGTTATTTGCTCAAATTGTTCAAAGGTTTGTCGGTGTTTTTTTTCTTCCAGAGGAATTCCACTGCTGCATGGTTCAAAATGCATTTCTTCAAGCATTACAGCTACAAGCTGCAGTCCTGTGCCTATGACATCAATTGTATCAACCACCATTAACTTAAAAATAACAATTTTCTGAGAAAATGTGTAGTCACATTGTCTCAATCACATTGAGACACTGCATTAAAAAAAATGCACACAATCAAAGGTTGCCTTCATCTCAAAATATGCTGTAAGTGCTGCCATTAACAGAATCACAAGAAATGTATGGCCTTGATTGGAGATTCCTGACACACATGGTAGCAAAAATTGTCTGGAATAAATGTGAAATGAAGTCTTCATCATGGTTGGTTGGCTATTATGGTTTAGGGGTGCATCAACTGCATGTGTCATGGAGTACCAAGTTTTCAAGGTGAATGGGTATTAGATCAAGTGCATGAGTGTTAAATTTCTTCATCACATTAGCAACATGCCAGGTACAAATACATGATTGGTGGTAAATTTGGTAAATTGGTGGTAAATCAAGTTAACATTTGATTTTTATGAATTATTATTTTAAAAATAATATGTCAAGAAGACATGATTAAGACATGTCCACTCATTTTTTAATGCAAATGACTACTTTTAAGTCAATGGTGGTCAATACAATTGATGTCATAGGCCCAGGTCTCCAGCTTATCGACTAAGTTTAGATGGTTCAAGGAGGAAATTTTGAATCTCATGGCAGTGGAATTACTGTAAAAACAAGCACTGGTACACCTGGGAACAATTTGAGCAAATAACCCCACTGGTAATGGCACTGTATTATTAGAAAAAGTACAAATGTGTTTGTCCTCAAAAGAAAGCTCATTTTCACCATTTCAGGTACTCGAGCACAACTAATACACCACAAGGCTAAGCTTACACTGACATGAGTGGTGCACATGGCTGCAAGTCGCTTGTCTACTGACTACAAAATAAATAAATCACACAAGAAATAAAATAACTTAACCTAACCTAGACTAAGACAATGTAGCATCATAAATCAAATACATCATAGCACAATATAATTAGTATATCTTGAGATCAAGGTAAGCTTTCATTTTATTTTTGTATTAAGAGAAGAAGCTTTTGATGTTATTAAGACAATGTGACCACTTACTTTCTCTGCAAATGATTCCCCTTAAGTCAACTGCACTCAACATGAATGATGACTTCATGGGCACAGGTCTTTGGCTTATAGCCCTGATGATTTGAGAAGGAACTTTTGATTCTTGTGGCAGTAGGATTTGAGCAACAATTTGAACAAATAACCCTGCTGGTAACAGCACTGCATTGACATACAAATTGTAAACTTGCATGCTTATCCTCAAAGGAAAGCTTAATAAATATATAAGCCAACCAGGTGAGAGTACTGCAGCACAACTGATGCACTATGAGGCTAAACCCACACTTTATGACTTATTGATACAAGTGGTGCACATGGCTGCATGTGGTTTTGTCTACAGACTACTAAATAAATAAAATATAGAATAAATCAAATGACATAACGAAACCAAAGCTAACCTAACCTAGACTGAGATGATGTAGCATAATACATATAATAAAGACATAAAGACATAAAAGATTAGTGCAACTATGAGCCACAAGGGCCCTTCTTGGTTGCACTCTGTACACTGAACCAGTTGCCCACCAAATCCGTCAATCAGCCCCACTGTAATACTGAAAAGCAAGCCCTCTATTCCTATAATGATTGTCTATGCTGTTTTTAAAGATGTTCGATGTGCTGCTACTGACAATGTTTTCTGGCAGCTGGCTTCAGTGTTCTACTACCCTGTTTGTGAACAAAGTCTGCCTTAACCTTGTTCTGCTGTGGTTAACTTTAATTTTGAATTTATTACCTCTAATTGCATCATTTCTGTTAAATTCAAACATTTCCCAAGATATCCCTCTCTCCAGACCATGGACAAATTTAAAGACCCCGATGAGATCTCCTCTCAGCCTTCTATATCTAAGTGAAAACATTCAATTTCTTTAATCTTTCCTCATATGCCAGGTTGCTTATACCATTAACCATTTTTGTAGCTCTCTTTGTACTCTCTCTAAAAACCAACAATCTTTTTCATTGCTAGGAGACCAAGCTTGGATGCAGTATTCCAAATGTGGCCTGACATATGCACAGAAAAGCTTCCTGGTGACTTCCTCATCAGGAAGTCATCAATGCATTTGATAATATATTATGACATAATATAATATCTAACCTAACTGGAAAACCAGTATCATCCATTCAATCAAATCAAACAAATCCATGAAACAAATTTTGGGCCCTGACATCATCAAATACAACATTGACAGCTCTGCATTTATCGGTAACACAATCTCAAGGAACTCATGGCCTTGATGGAAGTTTGGGAGTTCTGGAAGTATTCCTCCCCTGGAATAAATGTCAAAGTAATGCAGAAGCACAAGGTTTTTGGCATCCAAGAGTATTGAGTGTATGAAGTGTTGAATTTCTTCTTGAATCATGTTTGTGACACACCAGTTATTATATGTGATGGGCCATATTTGTGGAGTGACAACTATGATTTATATTGGCCAAAGTGGGAAGTAAACATTTACAGAGAAAAGTGATAGCATTGTTTTAAGAACATAAAAAGCATGGCATTAAAGAAATTCGCCCAAATCCAAACTTACTTTTATCTATATATACAGTATAATATAACATAAACCTAACCAAACCTAACTGGAAAACCAGAATCCTCCCAAAACACTTTTCCACCATTACATCATCAAAGCTTGCAGACATTACTATTGCTGCTGCTAATGTGAACAGCATTGCAAGGAACTTCAAGTCTTGATAAAAATTATCAGATGCACTTAGCTGGAAATATTCATTGTCTGGAATGAATATAGTTTGTTTATTGGGTGGTTCATGGCACAATGTATGCACATTCACTGCTAATTGAGCTGCCCACTGTTTCACCAGTGGGCAGCTGGATTGGGATATGTCCTGAGCTGCACTAGTGAACCTGGGACCTTTGGTACACATAGCTAGACACCATAACCACTCAGCCATCCCCACCCCTCTGGAATAAATATCAAATGAGTCCAAAACCTAAGACTTGAATGTGATTGAGTATTGAATAAAGTGCATGAAGTGTTGAATATCTTTTTTGTCATGTTGGTGACACACCAGGAATGGATATTTATACATGATGAGCTATATTTGTAGTGAATACTATGATCGTATATTTCTTTTCCAATTGCACAGTAATCATTTGCTATGAAAACTAGTAGTTGCAAAAACAAGTGCTGTGAAAATAAGTAGTAGTAGTCATTTCCACAATAAAATTCTCCATATTTGGAAAAAGAATTCAAAAGAATCAAAATTTACCTTGGTCTCCAATAATACTGATGAGCTATATTTGCAGAGGGAAGATTGTGATCATGTACTTATTTCCTTGGTAACTGAAAAGCAATCAATAGCCTATTTTACAGCAACAATTTGCTCTCCCATCTAGCTGCTTTTCATCCTTCCAAGTTAATCCTTGCTTGGACTAAACATTCCAGATAGGAACTAAAAAAGTACATTGAAGAACATTCATTATAAATATAAATTGGTTTGAATAAATTATTGTAGCTTTTTCATTGAAAAAGTGTTTTTGGTGGTGAGAATAAAATGGTTTCAGACTGATTGTTTCAGTATAATTTTCCTTAAACCATCCTATATTCTGAAAGCAATATCCCAATAGACCACAGGTAACAAATCAGTTTGTGCATGAACATCCTACTTGTGGGGTGTGTTGCAAACATTTATTAGTTGTGCTGTGTGAGGATCTCTGGAGTATCAGGTATGGATTTAAAAACTTGGTTGACATTGATTAAGTATACTTTTGTTGTTATGTTCTCTGCCATTGATCAGGGTGTTGGCCAATAACCTAATCATTTGCTAATTTAACCATAGCTCCAATTTGTGATCTGACAGTCATTCATTGGCTGCCATAAACAGTAGAGCTGAGTGCAATCTGCAAGTAAATGGGAAAGTGCATTGCAATTTCCTGAGGTTTGTAAGCTGAATTTTACTTATTTCAGCAGCATTGAGAGCAGGGTAAAAATAATGGTGTTTTGTAAGGTATGAGATGTCAAAACAAGTCAAGTAGGATGTTAAAATTTTGTCACGGTAGCATGCTGATTAAAATATAGCTTCAGTACTTGAACCTCAATTTTGAGCCTTGGAGTGCACTACTCATGAATGCATGCTTTCTATGCAATTTGTGGGACGTCTAATCATTGCTTCATATTGTGTTGTAAAATGTTGTGCATCACCATTCCTTATCAAGAACATTAACATGACACTTATAAATGAGATACTGTTAGAAAGGAGACTTCATAAGCATGCACCAAGTAGCAGGAGGTTGATGCTTCTTGGAGAAAGATGTGGATGAGCATTTAGAAAGTGGTACTTTCCACCCTATTTAATGAATAACTTATCACTGTGCTACTATGATACACAACCACAATACAACTTCAAAAGGTAGTACAACAAATGGTACCTTTTTTATAAGCACACTCTTAGTGTTGCACTAGAAACATCTGCAGAAATGGCAGCATGTGACATCATGCCACATGCTATGTTTTTGGTCAATTTGTGTCAGTATAGGCAAGAATGAATTCAATATTTAATCTGATATTCTATATATTTATATTAATAAATATTTATTATTAGATATTTGTGCTGGAGTGCGTCCAATCAAAGGTCATCATGTTTAACAGACAAGTTTTTAAAGACACAATGAGCCCATTCTATGCAAGTCACTTTAGATTTCCTCAGTGGTTTCGGAGCAAGCAGATTCTCCAAGGCAATGACACCAAGAAACCAATGCCATTTGTGAACTTATGGGTGACTGTCAAATATTTTCTGGAAATGTGTGCAAAGATAAATCATGCTTGAAATATAACTGCATTTAGGGTTCATCAGTGTCAGTGAAGGATCTGTAATACTTGTTCCAATATTACTCTGACCAATCTCATGCTTGCCTGCACATGATAGCTGTAGATTATTGCTGGGGTAAGCAAATCAGACCCAGCTCTATTTTTCAGCATTCACTACTTTTGTGCAGCACAGAGGATGGTGCTTGGGTGTTAAGTGCATGCTAGTGGTGTTGTGCCTTGCATCAGCTGTTTTCAGGGGTACAAGGTTTAAATTGATTTCAGTGCCCACCATCTCTGCCAGGGTAAGAACATTTTGGTGGTTACTTTTATAGTATTTTTTTGTCTTAAAAAGTGTTTTGGGAATTTTGCAATGGTTTCTTTATAATACAATGTTTATGAACATGATTCAAAGGATACTACTACTCATTTTCTTGGGAAATGCATATTTCTTGGTTCATCATAGAGATAAATCCCATAATGTGCCATTTATGCCACACTACTGTTCTTTGTGCCATAATTTATCCATCCCTTACCTGGAACTCCTCAGACGTGACTAAAGGAAAACCAAACACTATGCGTGCTTGATTCAACACCAATTTACATAAAAATGCTCATTTCTGCCTCTGCCACATAAATGGCATGCCACCATCATTCCAAAATAACACTGAAAGAAACTGAACATGCTGCACCATTCAGTACTGACATATGGGTGACATCACAATAAACATTGTGGTTGTGCTATTAAATCAAAATATATAGGTTTATATTGGTTTAGATGAGAGTAGATTATATTATGTTAGGTTAGGCTAGGTTTTCCTGCTTAATTATTAATTCTCATAGCATTTATTGGAGGTCTTAAGGAAAGACAGGACACAGCAGAAGCTGGCTCATCAATATAACTTCTGTGTCTGCTCACTAGTGTGAAAATTGTTTCAGGGTGTGTGGGTACCATACAACCCAGTACCATACAACATAATTTAACTTTGTTTTCAGGATAACGAGGCAAGTTTCAACTTTTTTAGATGCCACAGGGTTCTTCCAACTGGAGTTCACTGTCCTAATTGTGCCAAAGCCTGCAGGTTGCACCAGATAACTCATTAAGGTATGTAAACTGCTTGCAGCATTAGCCAATCAAAGCCTCAGTGCTATACCTATGGCATCATCACACCATACCAATGTGACTATGAAATCATCTTTGAAATTGAAAAGGAAGCATTTCCCAAGAAAACAAGTGGTCACATCTTCCAAATCACGTTCATAAACATAGCATTCTGAGAAAAATTCAAAAAACCTTTTAAGACAAATTTACCACTTTTAATTTATGAATTTCATCATGCCAGGTCTTCTCCCTCTTCTTGTTCCTTAGACCACTTGACCTGGGAGCAAATTTCCACTGTAAAACCGGCTAATGGGAGAGAAAATGAGTAGTCATATCTTCTTCACCACGTTCAAAAACATTGCATTAAGATTTGTATAGAAGAAGCAAGTTACCTACCTTGGTCTGCAATAATACCAATACCCACAGGTGTAGGTAGATAGCATACCTACCTACCTTCGCTACCCAGGTAGGTAGGTACCTAGGTAGGTACCTACCTACCTACATATAAAACTAGGAATAGTAGGTACTAGCTAACTACTACCTACCCGTACCACCTACCATCCATTATTGACCTGTTCCTTTCCAAGTAGGGTATCTTCCTTCACGTTAATACACAACCTATATTACGTTAATATGATAATGCCAAAACATCTGCCCCTTACTCAAAATGCTACTGACACCACAAAGAGAGGTCAGTTTCAAGATGGACGGCAGGAACCTAGTTAGAGCAGAATATTGCATTCTTTTCTACAGTTATTGAAATTCCTCCCTGTTACTTTGGCAATGGTCGATTTTCTTTGAACCTGTACAAATATTAATGCAATGAATTATAACGTATACAATCAACACTTGTGTTCATTGCTGTGAGCATACATCAATGCAATAAAAGACCATTTTTTGGGTACTCACCTCTTTACTACCAGAACCGGTTTCGTATAATCCTCAAATAAGGAGGATATTGCGCCTGTTATCCTTCATTTCGTAGGAATTTGGGGTAGTCTTCACTCTCCCAATGGGGAGGATATTAGCTTGAGGGTATGTTGGTATATATCGCAGTGTTAAAATAATGGTTTTTCGTTAGGTGTGAGATGTCGAAATATGCACAGTAGGATGTCAAAATTTGTCATGGAATTAGTGTCATTTCAAATCATTTTTATGTCTTTCAGACTCAAATTTGAGCCAATGGTGTACTCATGCTGCACCTTCATTCGTTTTTTAGATTCATAATTTGTGAAGCTATATTCGGGATAACGAGAAAAAGCCAATGCTATACACTGGTGATCAGTGTCCTAAAATTACTTAACCATTAACTGTGTGGATGAAGGAAGAAGTTGCTAGAGAATAGTGAAAGATTGAAAGAAAATAAAGGATCGTCACTTAAGGATTAAAAAGCAGAATGCCTTTCACTTCGGTCATATGCATTTTACATTATTTAGCAGTCATGTGCATGATGACTGCCCATACATCATGTGGCAAAATGGTGAAAACCTAAGATGAGGATGAAATAGCACAACTCCATTAACTGTGAATTTCCAGGCCACATGGTGAATTATTTTACACTGCTGGTGATGTATGCCATATCGCATTATCGATAGTCCCTTTACATGAAATTGCATTGCGAAATGTTCGTGTATTATCATCCCTTACCGAGAACATGATCATGTTACTAACAAACGAGGTACTCTTGGAAAGAAGACACGAAGACTTAATTAGCACACATCAAGAAGCAGGATGCCAATACTTCCCCGGAGGATGTTGAATTAGTGTTGATAAAGTGGTATATTCCACCATATTTTACAAATAATTTGACACTGATATATCATCATCGTGGTAGCTTTGTGGATCAATGTAGCTTAGTCAAGGGTTTTCCAGTGTACTATGGAACAAACTGCATATAATTATTGCCAAGAATCATATGATTCGTTGAAAGAAAATGAAAGTATTCAGAATACTTTCATTATTTACGTTCATGAGATGCAAATGGCATCCAGCAGTCTTCCTACTTCTAATTTTCATAGTGTACATTAAGTTCAAAATGACAAGGAGCTAAATAGCCATAAATATAGCAGTCTTTTGGCTCCATTTGGGCATATATTTTGCAAAGTTACAGTATCAGGAGCTCAGTTCAGGCAGTGGTGTTCTATTATGTACTTTTGAGGGGTCAAGTGCCCCCTCGATGCTGGTTTTACACCTGTCCCAATCATTTCAACTTCTAACACGAAACCCTATAGAGGGTGCTTCTCGTCAATCAAGTTGGGCTCTTCCGTTGCCCTCCCTCCCCAAGGATTCTCAGAAATCAATGCCGTGGTTTCAGATGTCGAGGAGAATGCGTGCATGATTTTTGAAAGCATGTTTTGTTTCGTGAATTCTGCACAGTACGCGAATGGCCATGCGGTAACTGAGGGTGTTGGGCTCTTAGCTGGGTGGCATAGGAGTGGGTACCGGGTGGTAACTGGGTAACAATTGTCGCCGTATTAATACCTACCTAATAAGTAGGTAGGTACCTACCTACCTACCAAACTAGGAATAGTAGGTACTAGCTAACTACTGCCTACCCGTACCACCTACCATCCATTATCGACCTGTTCCTCTCCAAGTAGGGTATCTTCCTTCACGTTAATACACAACCTATATTACGTTAATATGATACCAAAACATCTGCCCCTTACGCAAAACGCTACCGACACCACAAATAGCGGTCAGTTTCAAGATGGACGGCGGGAACCTAGTTAGAGCAGAATATTGCATTATTTTCTACAGTTATTGAAATTCCTTCCTGTTACTTTGGCAATGGTCGATTTTCTTCGAACCTGTACAAATATTAATGTAATTAATTATAACGTATACAATCGACACTTGTGTTCATTGCTTTGAGTATACATCGACGCAATAAAAGACCATTTTTCGGGTAAACTCGCCTCTTTACTACCAGAACCGGTTTCGTATAATCCTCAAATAAGGAGGATATTGCGCCTGTTATCCTCCGTTTCGTAGGAATTTGGGGTAGTTTTCATCCTCCCAATGGGGAGGATATAAGCTCGAGGGTATGTTGGCTTGCTTGAATGCTTGCTTACGTAAGCATTCCGTACATACGCAAGCAAGGCGATATATACAAAGATACCTTTGCTAGATATATACCTTAATAACTGTAGTAATTGCGTCACATTTGCCGGTGCAACTGCGATCCATGTTGTGTGCGCGGTTCGTCTGCTGCGCTCGCTGTACGAGTTGGGTGTAGGCAAGGCCCTTTACATTGGGTGTAGGTTAGGTGTGGGGTAAGAGACCGGTGTGTGAAAATTGAAACTGCATTGTCGAATGTGATCATTAAATGTTTTTGTTTAGTCTCCAATAGGTCTGTTTTCGGTATTATTGCAGTTTAAGGTAGCCAGGAGACAAATGGGCGCAGTATGACCATCGCAGTCGATGTGCCCCTAAGCCAAAATATCCAAGGAGATAAATTTTACACATTTTACCTCCATCATGAAGCATCAGCATACTGAGGTTTTAGGTTCGGTTAGGCTAGGCTAGGTTTGGTTATGTTAGATGATGTTGTGGTTTGGTGGTAAGCTAGACAAATTAAAAATTGGTACGAAATGACCTTGCAGTCAGCACACCCTTAAGCCGAAATAATCATTCAATAGACAAATTAAGAACATTTTTGTGGGAATAAAACTGTTTTTCAAATAACATTTCATGCTAGCTTTTGCTAGGTTAGGTAATTTTATGCTATGTTAGTTTTTTGTGTCAATTTGAAACAATTTGAGGATAAAAAAATGCTTGGAAATATTACAAAGTTGTTTTTTAATACAAAGGAACTTGCTTTCTTGCATACAAGATCAGGCTAGGTTAGGTTAGGTTACCATGCATCCTTTTCTGCATTTTGAGTATTACTTTTATGCTATATTGCCTAACTCTGGGCCACTTTTTGGTATTATTATGACTCCCAAATTGAAAATTATGCATTTGCAGAGGAAATGAGCGGTCATGTCATGTCTAGCACATTCATACATATTGCACTAAATAGAAATTCCATAAATCAAATTACCTTGAAGTGCAAATTATGTGCAAGTGCAATTATACAAACCAAATCTAACTCATTATTTTAACTACAAACTCTTAAAATTGTTGTCACTATTCAGGCTCACCTGAACCACAGGGTCACATCTGGATTCAGCCTAAAGGGGGAGGGTCCTACCATCCTAGGTAGGGAGGTACTATAAGATAAAAAGAGAACCATACAAATTAGTATTAGGAAAATGCACAAAAGCCCCTCAACTAGCTGTCAGTTAAAATTATTTGAATGAGTTTTGTATATTTTTGGGGTCACTTTAGCAACAAAATATGGGAAAGGAAAGCAATATTGTTTTTTAAGTGTTCACAAGATAAGTTTTACACACATAGTAAGTAAGTAAATTTGTTAGATTAGGTGACATATTTGCAGTTGAAGGTAACTACTTATGATTTATTATAATTTTGTTCTTATTGTAATATGTATGAATGTGCTGATGAGCATGGTGGACATGATTGAAAATGATGTGACCACTCTTTTCCTATGCAAATGCATACTTTTCAATTGGGAGGCAAAACATAACCCCAAAAGCAGTTTGAATTTGGCTTAATATAGCATAGAAAATAAAGTTCAAAATAAAGAAAAAAGGATGTACCATAACCTTATCTAACCTAGCCTAGCCTTCCATGCAAGAAAGGAAATTCTTCTTTAAATTTAACATTTCCAAATAATTTGTGCTTATCAAAAATGTTGAAATTAAAAGGCTTAACCCAGGCTGGCCTAGTATAAGCTAGCCTGAACTGTTTTTGCCTTAACTGTTCAGGTTTTTACCTTCCTGAACGTGACCCTTTTGTGTTCAGTTTAGGTTTAGCCTCAAGTTATTTTTTATAGCATTCAACAAATGCCTATCCCATCCCAACTTAACCAACCCCAATCCCTTTGTATGCTTCATTTAGGTGAAATGTGTGTAAAGCTTGTCTTGTGGTTACCTTGAACTGCAATATTGCTAGTCAGGATAGGTTAGTTTAGGTTTTTTAGTTGGAAAATGTTTCAAAAAAAATTTAATTTGGATTTGTTCTCAGAAGAAGGTTAAGCTGTTAGTTGGGCTAGGATTTCTAATTTGGAGAAATTTGAGGGGAAATTAATTCAGTGTAGGATTTTCTTTTTTTTTCTTGGTAGTGAAGTACAAAGTTTTTAGCTGGAGTACAAGATTTTTAGCTGGAGTACAAAAAATAGGCATGAACTTACTGACAATTAACCTTGTTTTAGTTGGGCTGAAAACCAATGTTGGCATTTTTGTATGCATGAACATCTTGGCAAACTAAGCCATGCCCAAAATTTTTCTGCACTAAAAAGATGAGCTGTCCATAACCAGGTAGCATTGCTTTAATGGAATGAAAAATAAATGTTTGACATACAGCATTTCATGCTGTATGTCCCACACAAACATATATCTACATATAGGTAACTGCTAAGTCAGCAATATATCAGCAAGCTGAGTCATGAATAGATGCAATTGTGCCAAGGAATGCATCTAGTGGGAAATGCCCTCAGTAGCCAAAGTACTCCCAAAAATACACCCATGATATATGGAAATGGGATAGATATTGCTTGAGTGTAGGTGGCTGATGCAATCCCAAAGTACACAGACAAATATTTAAGATGAATAGATGTGATGTGAATACACAAATAACATTTCTGCTGGCAGAGCTCAGGATGAATCACGCTCAAACTCATATTGGGCAGACCACACAACTGGGATCATCCTTCAACAAACACTTCACCAAAGGATGGTTCCTGTCAGGATTAGCAAGTTTTACAGCAGAAATTTCCTCATTGGTCATGTGGTCTCAGGAACAAGATAGAGGGAGAAGACCCAGTATAATTATTTGCATAAATTACCACAAAATACAATTTTCACATCAGTTTTAATAACAAAATATGTTTGGCTATCCATGCTGCTGAAATAAGTAGAGTTAAACTTACAAACATCAGCAAATTGTAACATGCTTTCTGATTTACATGGAGACTGCACACAGCTCTACAGAATATGACAGGCAACGAAGGACTGGCAGCTACAAAATTGGTGCTGTTGTTTAATTAGTGAAGGATGAGGTTACAAGCCAAATTCATGCACAATGGTATATAAAATGATAACAAAAGTATACTTAATCCATGATAACCAAGTTGATAAATATGGGTGTCAGAATATATAATGGTTTAATGAAGAGTATACTAAAACAGTTTGTCTAAAATAGTTTTATTCTCACCACCAAGAAACAGTAATTTTGCATAGAAAAGCTGAAAAAAGATTCAAACACATTCTTATTAATATTAAGAGTTCCTTTATGTACTTAACTAGTTCATGTTGGGAATGTTTAGTTGAAGCAAGGAACAACTTGAAAGGATCCAGAGCTGCTAGATGGGGAAGCAAATTTCCCCTGTAAAACTGCTCATAGTTGGTTTTATTGCTGAATAGAGCTGGTCGGATTTGCTTGCCCCAGCACTAGAAGTACAGCTGATCACCAGGCTGGCGAAAAGGGGATTGCTCAGAGTAAAATTTGAACATGTATTACAGACCCTTCATTGACACAGGTGAACCCCAAATGCAGTTATATTTCAAGGTGCATGATTTATCTTCGCACACATTTACAAAACATTATTTGACAGTCATGCATAAGTGCACAAATGGGATTGGTTTCTTGGTATAATCACCTTGGAGAACTCGCTTGCTCCAGGGCCGATTTTAGGAAGTTTGAAGTGATTTTCTTGCATTGTTGAATGGGCTCATTGTGTCTAAAAAAGTTGTCTCTTGAACAAAACAAAAAACCTAAACTAACCTGATGTAATCAAACCTCACCTATTTGTCTGCTTTATAGAGACAAAGGTGAGTAAAAAACTTGCCTTGCTTCCACCTTTAAGCACAATGATACCAAAAAATAACACAAACTAACCAAACCAAGCCAAACTAAGACAAACCAGTACATTTTGCCCCTAATCAATGATATCCTAAATTTTAAAGAAACTATCAATTGATCATGATTGATTGATTATTTGGGCTTAGAGTTGCATCAACAGCTACTGGTTATGTGGTGCCCATTCTAAAGAAACTATCAACATGATACCTATATATATATATATATATATATATATATATATATATATATATATATATATATATATATATTTTATTTTTATTTTATTTATTTATACATATGCTACATATACATAGATATAAAGGGAAGGGTGAAATCGTCTGGAATGTTGGCTAACTTGGTCATTATCCTATTTAGCTGAAAAAGGTAATGTAAAGCAATAGTTGCACTTCATTCCTTCTTTGTCAAACATTTTGCATGTGTGTCTACAAATTGGAGCATTGATATAGTGGCCTCTTGTCTATATTGATGCTCACAGTGTACTGACTTGTTTGTAGTTGTTTGCAAATGTATGTTGCATGCAAATTTCCTCCACATACTACATCCATCTGCAGAGGTTGCTTTGGGTATCATGATAATGCAGTGATGTTATTTGGTTGGTTATTTGGGCTTAGGGGCGCTTCAACTGCTTTGATCATACAGCCCATGCAGTGATGTGGAGCTTGGTGTCTGCTGGGTGATGTTACTACATTTTTTGTTCAAATTATGACATCTCTTCTGTTATTTTGCACAGTTGGTGGCATCACTCCTCTTCATGTCGGGCAAGATCGCCCGGTCTATCTCGAACGCGCCGTCTGCAGGCGGCGACACAAGCTCAGAGGTGGCGCCCAAACGGCAACACTCGCCCACCAGCTCCCCCCTGCAGATCTTCGTCAAGGCCAAAAAGCGCATCAATGACATCTACAGCAACATTGACAGCTATGTGCTGGATGCAGTGCGCTTCCTCAACAGTGAGTGACTCATTGGCAGACAGGGTTGTAGCAGCGCTTGGTTATTCTGATCGGGGAGTGCCTTTTCACAGAGCAGTTGGTTCATTTCATTGTTAATTGACAGTTCATTGACGAACAAGACCATTGGACCTCCAAATGAGAAAAAGGAGAGGATAATTTTCTGGACAGGATAATGTTCTGGATGACAAAACCTGCAAACTGCCTATTTTTATGATTCAGCTGGCAACTTTATTTATTATTTAGGTTGTATTGGTGCATGAATGGCTAGTGATTACTTGGTGACTCATTGTCAAGTCATTGATATGCTCCTTTTGTTTATTGTCTGAAAATTGTTTGCATGAAACCAGTTTGAATGGCAATACTGTTGTGCAGTGTGGCAGTGCTGTGTATTAACATTGCAATGTTTCCAACATCTTTATGTTTGCATGTGCTCCAAGTATTGGCATCCCAAAATGGGAACTGTAATGGCTGCCCTATGAATGATGCTCTGCCATCTTCAGCATGAATTTAAGTTGTTTATTTATGGGGTGTCATCATACTGTCCAAATGGAAATTGCTATTGTACCAGAGCCATGCAGCAGAAACACTATACACATTGAAGCAGCTTTTGCCTAGTCATGATGTATACCACTCGCCAATAGTATTTTAACGACGAAAATGTAAAATCAAACTAGTGTATTGAATATTACTATGTATTTGTTAAGTGCATAGACTTAACCCTTGGCCCACTAGGCGCCCCATCAAGTTTTCTTTACAATTCGAAAATGTGCATGGACATGAATTTGAATCCTTCAGTACCTGTTAATGCATACATTCTACAGCTTGTGTGCAAAATGAGATTCTAACTTACTATGGGTTGGGCATGAGTGACGTCATGGTCACTTCACCTCCTGTGACTTTTCACGCAGATGAAGGGTATATAGAAGATACAAATCAAGGAATGAAGATAGTAATAATCGGTTTTTGCAAATTGGGAATTTAATTGGTAATAATGCTGCAATCTCAATTTTGTTCTTCTATGTAGAGCATAGTTGTCAAATAAAAAAAAAAAAATATGGTCCTTCCTCCCACTATTTTTGTACTCAAATGAAAGGAGTATAAATGATTCAAACTCAGATTATGAATATCGTCAAATTTCAAGTCAATAACTTGAAAATGATTGAGGCAGTGCACCAAATGTCCAGTGATGGTTTCAGCATTGCAAGAAGCTGAGTGTCGAACATTGTGACAGTGTAGCTCCTTCCATTGTTTTTTCTCAACAAAAATTGAGAAACCGATAACTTTTTTGTTCGCAAAATTTGGCGGAGGCCCCTATGTGCTCCAACACGTTTTTTGGTATTGCTTCTGTCATCTGTAGAGTTCCTGCCAAAATGTTGTTGCAGAAACATACACTGCAGGGTATAAGACCAGATCTCACAAATCACCTCTGAATATCATGCCATGTATTCCGGCATAAAATAGAACCCACAAGCTACAGTACCATGCATTCAGGCGCACCATGGCCTTGGTCTTATCTTTGCTCATGGGTCCCTTTCTTGGCTACCCTAGGATACAGGTCACATGACTGTGCCAAAATTCGTTCTCTGTTGGGTGTTTTTTATGATGCTCTACTAATATCGAATTTTTGCCGGAGGCCAGATTTTAATCATTGGACTTTCTTGTGGCGTCACATGTAGTGTGCAGGTTGATATACTTCACTTATCCGAGCTCTGTCGTTTGCTACCAAAAACATCAAAATTGGCCTGTAGGTTTTCAGGTTCAATAGGGGTAAAATCTTCCCTCCCCATTTGGGGCGCGTTCGGATGCCCACCCCAGTAGCGTACGAGTTAACCCTCGCTTGCCGATGGGGCTGAGGGATGCCCCCTGCCAGTCAGCTGTTGAGTTATAGGGATCAAACCATTTGCTGTAGCGCCCTGAAGTTTCGAACAGCTGATGATGCGACTGTTGTGCATATTGTGGTGCAAGGAAAACATATGGGTTATGGCAGGGCACTTAGGTATGACTTCATTATTGAGGGGCATGCCAGGATACTTTATGCTAAAACGGCGATGATATTGCCCACACATCAGTATTAGTGAGCTAAAGTCAATCAGTATGTGTATATGACACTTTTATTACACAAATCCAGTTAGGACGTGGGTCTTTTACGTTCCACACTTTACATGGGGTCATTGACCTTCTTAAGATCAACAATATGCACTTTCACATGTGTGCTAGCAGTAAGTAATCGTCATGACATCCCATTTGCTAAGTCAGGCTATTTAAAGTGTGTTGATCTAAACATGCTTGAATAATATGGGCGACCAAGCCAACATATAAATAATCAAAGAGAGCATGCTCACTTATCAACCCACCAGCTTTTGGTCTAGTGACAGCTGGCGCGTTTTATGACTGATTAACCAAACATTTTCAACTTATACACTCACTAAGTTTTCATTTGGATCAAAGTTGATGCACAGGGTAGTCTTATGCTCTGGACATACCTAAACAAATTTTATCCCTATCCGACCAAAGGTTTTGAGTTCATGCAACATATCTTTGGCGATGATCTCATCGATAATGAAGAGGAAGTGTGACATTATGCATCTTTAGGAACAAAAATGAGTTTAAAAAAAAAAACACATGCGTGATAATGTACTGTAAACATCTGTCACATTTGACGTCGTGACTCCATGACCTCGTGACCTTCTGTGGCCCCTAGCCCATTGAAATTGATAAATTTGATAGCAGAAATACAAGCAGGCATGAGTTTTCAAGCGTTTTGCCTTCAAGCCTTTCAAGCCTTTGTAAGCATTTTGCTTTTAAATGTCCCATATAGGCATTCATTCTGCATGGCTCTGGATGATTTTGCGATTTAAGGAACGGCCGCATTTCAAGTGTGTTTTCTCCCATTGGAAAACTATGGGGATCGAACAGTGAACTAAAAATGGTGATATAAAACGTTTGTTTCACCAATAAATGTTTAAAGCTTCTTGATGTAAGTCTTAGAGCTTGCTTTGATACACTTTACAAAGTTCGAGGTCACCCATTACCGATAGGCCACCATAGGCTTATCTACGTGTGATGGCGTAATTTTCATTCGGAACATCTGGTGGTCTGGTAATCGAAACATCTGACCATGCTTGTCTCGCGAAAAGTACCTGCAGGAAGTATGCTGCCTTCATTTTACCTGTAGGCATCATTTACATGTACACACGACGGGAGGAAGTAGTACTTGCCGACTGAGGATAGGTCATACCTTCGCGACACATAGCTACATACTTACCAGTGATGACCCACCTTTATGCCCACGCTGTTCAGATCCGCTTACCGTATATCATGTTTTAGTAGGTTGCGCATTTTTGAGAACCACTGCGACGCCAGATTTTAGGGCAGCAGGACGCCGATGCTACCCTGCATACGCTAATAGGAAACTACACTGAAGTCGTGACGTCTGGAATAATTTTTACATTCCTCCACAAGCACGCTTTGATGTTGTATATCGTCGACCCTAACGATTATTAGTTACTGTATGCAAACATAGTTACGGGCGCAAAATGACCCTGACAGTCGACGCGCCCCTAAACCCCAATTAATCATCATCATTACATGTACCCACATCGGAATCCATATCGTAGTGCAATCACAGGTGCTTTTTTGTCATGGTATGCATAGTGTGTCCCCAAAAACATGAACATTTTCACAAGCTTCATTGTTCACATTTTGGGAACTCCCTACATATTGTACATTATTTGACATCACTGCACTGCACTAAACTGTGCACAATGTAACAACAATGGGATGGAACAACTAAATACACGTCAGATGATGGGAACTTGTTTTTCCAACTTACACATTTCTAGCTCTCCAATGCAGCTTGTGTAGCTTCCTTAAGAAGAGCTGAACATTGTATTATCACCATAGTGTCGTAGCGTATTTCCGTGTGACAGCGTAATTTTGCTTCAGAACATCTGGCGGTTACTCTCAACTCGTTCTGAAGCATGACAACGATGCAATTTGACCATATCCGATCATGCTAACATAACAACAAGAAGTGCAATTATGCCATTTTCTTTCTGCATGCAGAACATCATTTATATAGACGTACAGTTGCACACCTATTGCAAGCCACTCTTTGCTGTCACAGTGCACGTAGGCTATGCCAGTGAACGTCATGTTCACAAAATGCATGCGACTTAGTCATTCGCGTTCTTGGGACACTGCGCATGTGACCATTCCGCATGGGACACTATTGCACAATGGTATGTATGTTAAGTAAATGAAACCAGATAAAATGGCATCGATTTGGCTTTGTTAAATAAATCGTTGCAAACGGCGTCGATTTCGAAGTTCGCCCAAACCGAATTTTTCGGGGTTAACATGGAAACTGGGGCCTTGGGCACCTTTGGTCTTATAGCGCAAAATATTCCCGGAAATTCCGAAAAAGTAGGATTTGAAATATTGTATTTGTGTGCGACGGGTAAAATAAGAAGTCTTCAGACAATTTTCTGTGAATTATGGTGACTGCAACGCCTAGTAGAGCATCAAATATGGTAGTACAAGTGGGGCAAACAGCTTGGATTTCCGGAAATGGCTTCTTGAGATAGTAAATATCACTTAACAGATTATTTCAAGACTGCATCTCAAAGAACTCATCCTGGTGCATCGCTTTGGTCCAAGATATTTTTTTATCTGTGGGAGTTCTTTTAACCCTCTCAGGGAGAGGTAATTTTCTTAATTTTACAATTGTCTTTACAAAATCGACTGGCCAGCTTGTGCTGCTATTGATTGTTACTGACTGATGGGCTGCCGCTGACTGTTGTGCTGCCACTGATTGTTGTGTGTAGTTAGCAGGTAGTAAACTATAAGTTATGGGTGCTAAATGACCAAACCTGGTCGATGTGCCCTAAAACTCAAATAACCAACCAACCAACTGACTGTTGTGCTGCTACTGACTGATGGGCTGTCATTGACTGATGGACTGTCATTGACCGATGGGCTGCCACTGACTGTTGCCTGTCCTAGGGGCGGGGATGGCCGGGTGGTTAAAGTGTCGGGCTATGGGTGCCAAAGGTCCCGGGTTCGACACTAGCGCCACTCAGGACATTTCCAAATCTCGTGGTCCACCGGCGAACCAGTGTGGGCGGCGCCATTAGCCGTGAATGTGCATAAAGTGCGTCGTGAACCACCCGATAAACAACAACAGCGACTGATGCTCATCCGTTGCTGCCAAGTGCATCAGCTGACCACAGGACTAATATTCCCGTGTTCACGCCGTAGACATACCATCCAATGAGGAGCTGCTTACCACCGAGCAGGCCGAAGACATCCATGCATTTCAGAAGAAAGTGACCGGCATCCGTGAGGTGCTGGCACGCAACAACATGAAGGTGGCGTTCTTCGGCAGGTCAGTTGGCGGGGTCAGCGTCGCTTGATGTGTTGCGTCAGTGTTTACTGGGTCGCCAGTACCGAATCCTTAGCGGTGGAAAAATATTCCACTATCTGAGAGTTGAAAGTGAGATGTATCTAGGAACTAAGGTGATGTTTTAGCACATCACAATGCATTGCAAGCTGTCGCTCTTTCTCGCGTGCTCTTCACTATTAGCGCCTCTTGTATTCATATGTAATGTGTAATGTTGTGAAATGTGTGACATGCTGTTGCTTGTATGCAACGAAAGACAACTTTTCCTATTCTACATCCAGGCAACTGGCGGACTTCCACACTCCACCGCCCACGATGGTGCGCGAACGTTTGTCATTGTGCTCCGGGCCTGACCCGACACTACTGTGTTAAAACGTCCACCATTGTGCTGTGGGCGGGCCGCCTGACCCGACTGACCCGACACGTCGGTGTTCTCAGGACCAGCAACGGCAAGAGCACGGTGATCAACGCAATGCTGCGCGACAAGGTGCTGCCGAGCGGCATGGGCCACACCACACAATGCTTCCTGCAGGTGGAGGGTGTCGACGGGACCGACGCGTTCCTCACTGTCGGCGACGACGGTCAGCGACGCAGTGTCGAGGTCAGTGTCTTTCGGCTTCCCACTACCGAGGTTAGCTACCTCTAGTTCTTCAATGGCAAAGATTTGATTTGCCATTGAATGATTTGTGATTAATTGCCCATATTATCGATGGTACTTCCCAGTTGGACGTATGGGCGCTAAATGATCACATATTTTGGTGATGGGCGCTGTATGACCAACGCAGTCGATGCGCCCGAAAGCCCAAATAACCAACCAACCAACATATTTTGGTGGAAGCGCCCTAAAACCTAAATATCTGACTAACCAGTCGGCAGTGTGTCCCACCTCAGACTGTCCCGTCCACAGCTGTTTCTGTCGTGTCTCAGACTGTCCCGTCCACCGCTGTTTCTGCCGTTTCTCAGACTGTCCCGTCCGCTGCCGTTTCTGTCGTGTTGTAGACTGTCCCATCCGCTGCCGTTTCTGTCGTGTTGTAGACTTTCCCATCCGCAGCCGCTTCTGTGTCTTGTGTCTTGATTATGGGTCGTCCCTCAGATTATTTCCCGTTCCTAGTTGGTCATATGTCTTGTGCCAGCCTATTCCCCGCCCCCAGCCTGTTCTCTCATTCCTCAGCCTGTTCCCCATCTCCAGTCGGTCGTTTATTGTGCCTCAGGCTGTTCTAGTCCCCAATCGGCCCTCAGATTGTTCCTCACACTGTTCCCCGTCGCCAGTCGGTCTCTCAGCTGGGACACGCGCTGCACAAGGAGAAGCTGGACGAGTCAGCGGTAGTGTACGTGCACTGGCCCAAACAGCGCTGCCACCTGCTGCGCGACGACGTTGTGTTCGTGGATTCGCCAGGCATCGATGTCAGCCAGGTGCGCCGTCGTGCTGCGTCAACTGTTTTCCTGGCGGCTATCTTGATAGGAGGGCCAATAATTCTGTAAATATGGGCATGCGATGGTGAAATAGTAACACAATGTAATGTGTCATCTATACTGTTTTTTTTGTTGTCTGGAGTGAGGAGCTGATGGGGGGGGGGGGGGTGGCCATGTTTTATGAGTGAAAAGAGAAATACTCTGAACGAGGTTGATGCCGATAGGACAGCGTAAATTCTTGAGAGGCCAACGGTTGTATGCGTGCTCATTACCACAGCATGCGTTTATTACCCACGTATCTCCGGCGGACAAAATGTGTGCCGTCTGTAGTTGGCGGATCTCGTGTTGACTGGTATCGGCCTTCGTGTGTTATGTAGGTCGAAAACTTCCGAGCAAGTTCACGGTAGGATTCACGTCAGCAGTACGTTTCAGTGAATTGCTACTCTGTCTGAACCTAGACTAGTGGGGCCCAACCAGCAAAAACCAGCGAAATGTCCGCCCGGGGAAAGTACCGTGTCCAAAGGTGCGCCACTTTTAATAGGTGACACCCAGCTGGATGTCGTTCTCAATTCTTGGTGCTACGAATGTTACCTTCCCACTGTATCCGGTTCAAATACACAAATTATACACATACTATACCCAAATATACGCAAATTATGGTGGAGCTTAGCCGAAAATAATTTCACCAAGCATTATGAGGTATGATGTTTGTAGATCACCAATTACTGCGTATACTTGTGCGATATCATATTCAGAAAGAGCACCACTGCCTTACCCGTGCATGTTTTTCCAGCTTCACAGCCATTTCAGGGACTGGATTTCCACTCCCGACACCCTGGCCCAGAACTTATTGTCTGGCGGAGTATATCTGAATGTGACCAAGTGTCGTGTGGTGACGCGATGTGTGACGGAAAGTGTGACTGTGTCGCCGCCGACAGGGTCTGGATGACTGGATCGACGCTCACTGTTTGGACGCCGACGTGTTTGTGCTGGTGGCCAACGCTGAGTCGACCCTGATGCAGACGGTGAGTGTCAGTCAGTCGACTGTGCTCCACCACCTGCTCAGTGCTCTCCGTCTCCGCACCATCTCCTCACATTCTGCTGACCTTCTCACCGTCTCCTCACCATCTCCTCACCATCTCCTCACCATCTCCTCACTATTTCTTCACCAACTCACCGCATCCTCGCCGTCTCACCGTCTCCTCATCGGTCTCCCACATGCATACATAGCCAGATAAACACCATTTGACGGGTCGGGTCGGGCTCCTTCGTTGGACCTGTCTCACTCGCATAGCCAAGTGGGGTGTTGGTGCTAACTGGCAGGTAGTATTACAGAGGCTTGATGTGTTTAATTATCGTGCTGCTATATGTTGTCAGCTCGGGAAGGTGTAGTTTAGTCGTTGGCGAGGAGAATTCAGAGCATGGCCAGATTGGTTGGTGCTCTTGTTCCCGCTGATAATCTGTGTTAAGATGGCTTGTAGTATGCATTGGCTATCGTTGACCATATTGTAGTATGCATAGTGAGCACATCTAGCTTCCTGTGTAAGCAAGTGAGCTATGGTACATACATTGTCACAAATATACGTGTTTCAACAACACGCAGTAATAATATTTTTCAGAATTTTTTTTTACGTCCTGGGGGCCACGGTAGCTCAGTTGGTAGAGCGTCGGACTCTTGATCGCAAGATTGTGAGTTAGAATCTCACAGCCGACGACATTTACCGAGTCCAACATGCGTGGAAGGTTGGCGACACTATATGACCTAGCGTCGTAAGAAACTGTATATTCGTTGGTGAAGTCAGAAAGTTTGCCAGAAGGAAACAGCGAGGGCGCACGCAGGCGCCGCCTGCAGAGAGCTCAGGTCGCGGCCGACTGCCCCTCTCCCGCCTCGCGCCGCGGGTTACATAGCCACCATGAGTCAGAGGTGCAAGCACGCCCTCGTCACCTCTGACCCCGACCCGACATCCACGCGTATAGTCTTAGAGCGTGAATCACGCCACGCCAGTGACTCACGCCGTGTCGATGCGTCATCATATCACACATCACATCACATCACACCCTCACCTGGTTCTCAAGAACCACACACATACACCATATGTACATACATTCACTCGATCCACGCACTAGGCACACTTTGTCCGTAAACCTCGTCTGGTCGCCGGCGCACGCGTTGGCTTCGCCGCAGAGGCGTCGCCCCGATCTCCCGTCCCGCCGCGTCAGAGCTGTCAACGCTCGCTTCCACCGTCACGTCCGGCGGCGGCACGTCATCCGCCACGTCCGACCTGTCACCCCCCGGGCCACCACTGTCCGCAGGCGGTGGGCCCACGGTTGGACCCTCAGGCGGCCGGTCGACGGACATGTAGACGGGATCGTCTTCCTCGCTGCCGTCGCTGTCATCAGCGCTAGCGACCGACGGCGCGCCGCCGTGCCGCGGCCGCACATTGCGTACGTGCCAGGGTGTTCCGTCCACCTCGATGACCTGAGGTGACACGACGCGGGTCACGATACCCTGATCAGACGGTACGGTGCAACGCGTCCCCCGGCGTCGCGTCCAAACGAGATCACCAATCTGAAACTCGGACACATCCCGCGTCTCGTCCGGCGCCGACGGCGGTCGCTGAGCGCCGGAGGGCGCACGGGGCTGCGGAGGTCGCACGCAGTCACGCACCGCGTACCGGTAAATACCGGCAGCCGGCGACGTCGCGGCAGAGTCTCCGGACCGCGGAGTGACGTTGTACAAGTGTACAGCCTCCGCGATGGCACACCTGCGGCGCGCGGCGATCACCTTGATGGTACGGTGACTACGCTCCACAATCCCGTTCCCGCCCGGCTCATGGACGGCCCGGAAGCGGAGAACCACACCCCACTCTGACACAAACGCCGCCATCCGACGTCCGCGGAAGATAGTATCGTTGTCGGCCAGAATTTCTTCTGGCGCGCCGCGCTCGCGGAAAATCGCCTCCAGGTGTCTGATGACCTCGGTCGCGTCTGGGCGACCCAGATGTCGCCACAGGCTGTAGCGAGACGGCCCGCAGTCTATCAGA
Source organism: Imbricaverruca yamaguchii (assembly GCA_034440575.1). Lineage (NCBI taxonomy): Eukaryota > Metazoa > Arthropoda > Thecostraca > Neoverrucidae > Imbricaverruca > Imbricaverruca yamaguchii. Next base: position 23,905 of record JAOTOL010001490.1, read on the forward strand.
GTCAGATATGATCCACCCTGATAGTGAGTCACATCCATTGCGAGCCGCTTCCACAGATCCGGAACACCCAGCGAGCCGTGCTGCCATCGCGCCGGCGCGGGGTCGATGGATCGGCATACGTCACACCGATTCACGGCCTTCCGGACGTCGGCTCGTGACACGTCACGGGACACGTCACGTCTCACGAAGTACAGTGTCCGACGGATACGCGGATGGCCCGCCCTCTCGTGTACGGTCTGGATACGTGCCTTTATGTTAGTGTTCGCGTAGTCATCGCCGGCATCCTGCACTGCGGCGGCCGCCGCGGCCGCGCCGGCGTGCCCGTCCGCACCGCGAGCGGCACTTCCAGCCGACGTCGCCGCCTCGGCCGGCGGCTCGTGCTCGCGTAGCCAGTCTTTCGGAACGCGGGTCAGCACATCCGCCTTGTTCTCCTCCGACCGGATGAGCGTGACAGACAGCTCCAGCTGTAGCTCTTCCGCTAGCTGGCGGATGATGTCGACACGTCGCCGGATCAACATCTCACCGTGTGCCTTTGTGCGGAGGCGCGCGCGGCCAGTCAGTGCATCGCTGATCCACCGATGGACGACGGCGGAGTCCGTACGGAGGTCGATGTCGCGAATTCCCCATGCGACGGCGAGGTTGACGCCGCGCACTGCCGCATCGAGCTCGGCCATGTTAATGTGAGCCGATGCTGCAGTCTCCGGCCGCAGCCAGCAGGCGTCCTCAACCACACCGTCGTCCGGGCTCTCGATGACCACCCCCGCGGCGATCGCACTGGCGTCCGTCCACACGGTGACCTTCTCACCGGTCAGCCGCCACGACCCGTGCGCTGGGTCGTGCGCTTCCAGCCGGTCTCTGACCTGCGAGATCTGGGACAGGAGGGTAGCGTCTGTGGCGACATCATCCCAACCGCGCGTCACGGCGTTCACCCGGCGCTTCAGCCAGGCGGCCGCCGGGCGGAGCCAGCCGCTGACGGGCAGATGCGCCAACAGCCGACCGCACCAGGCGAACACGGAGCGACGCGTGACCCGCTCCGGTGGCGACGCGATGGCGTTGTCGCGCGTCCAGTGCAGCTCACCGTCCACCAGCTGCACGTGCAGGCCAAGCAGGCGCGCACCGTCTGCTGCGCGCTCCGGCGGCTTGCAGGCCAGGCCGAAGCGGGCGAAGTGCTGCGTCACGCGGTCAGCACTGACAACATCTTCGTCGACCAGCAGGTCGTCTACGTACGGGAGCACGCCGCGCTGCATGTCGATGTCCTCCGCCAGCACTGCCCGCACGACGGCCTTCATGATCAGCGGAGCGACGTTGAGACCGAATCCCAGTCGGGTCAGACAGTACCGTCGCCCCCTCACCATCACCGTCTGGTACGGCCACAGTCGACGCTCAAGCCGCAGCTGGAGATAAGCTCTTCGCAGGTCCACCACTGCGATCCGCGTGCCGTGCCGCCGCCACTTCCTCAGCTGATCCGCACAGACGTCAGCGTCCGCTGTGTGGGCCGTCACAAACCCGTTCAGTTCTCGGTAATCCAGCACGGGTCTCACTTTGTCCTGGTTGACCTGCCGCACCGCCATCAGAGGGACCAACCCGCGCGGCGGCCCGTCCACCTCACTGTCGTACGGCTTCAGCCAGCCGTTTCTGATCCATGCGTCGATTTCCGTGTCGTACGCCCGTCGAGCGCTCTGAGGGACGGCATATTCAGCCACTTTGTTCCTCAGACACTCCGGGCCGGCGCCGTCCGCCCACTTCCAGGTCACTGTCCAGGCCCGCTGCTCAACGTCGAATCGTGCCGTGAAATCGGTCGCGTCCACCGCCGGGCCCGAGGAGGTCACAGCCGCTGCCCCACAGAACTGAACATCTGTCGGCGTCCGCAGGCAGACTCCTCCCAGGGCCGCGATGCCGGTCATACCGACCACGACATCGACCCCCAGCGACCGCTCCGGCACCACCAACACGTCGAGGCTTACCCGTCGGCCGTTGGTGTTGACCACCACGTTGCCGGTGCCGCAGCACCGAAGCTCGTCGCCACTGATCGTCAGCATCCTGACCGACTGCGACGACCACTGCCGGCAGTGATCAGTGTGCACCAGTGTGTCTGTGCAGCCGGTGTCGATCAACACGCTGCAGGTCCGCCCGTCCACCTCCAACCAGGTGACTGGCAACGCGCCTCTTATTTTCGGGGAGACGGCGCTTGCGCTGACGCGTCGCCTCCCGGTGAGTTTTCCCGGCTCCTTCCGCGGACAGGCGGCCGCGAAGTGACCCAGCTCGCCGCACGACCAGCAGCGTCGCGGCGGGCGTCTCACCGCCCGCGGCGCTGCGGGAGCGCGCGGAGATGCCTCCCCGCGCGCCGCGGCCGCCGTCACTGCGACGCGCTCATCGCTCAGGACGGCCCGCGCGCGCGCCAAGATGCTGGCGAGGTCCAAGGCCTCCGCGCGAGTGCCGGCCCGGATCGTCATGCGGATCGTGTCCGGCAGACCAGCTATGAACGCACAGGTGCAGTGTTGGATTTTCACTTTTCGGTATTGGATTCGGAGTGTATAATTTTTTGGCTTGCCAAAGTATGTAGTGTATAATCTTGAGAAGCACTATGTTATATGGTGTATAATTTCCCAGTTTGCCAAATTATGGGGTGTATATTGAAGCACCAAGTAACTGAGTATATGCATTTTATAAATAACGAAGTGTATACATTTTGAAAAATGCTGTGATGTTTTCTGGAATGAAGAATAAAAACCCAGTGGCCTCGGTAGCTTAGATGGTGGAGCGTGGGACTCGAATCTCGCGCCGGCGGCATTTGCAGAGTCCACCCACGACCAATCGGTGTGATAGGTTGGCGACGCTATACAACCTTGCGGTTGAATGCGTCGTAAAATAACCCGATAATTTTTATTATTCAAGAATAAAACGCCTTCAAGTCATTTGTTAGGTTCTTATCATAGTGTCTCACAGACAACCAGATGGGGGCCACCACACATCGTCGTCTGAAGTCATCCACGTTACGTGAATGACTTATAAGGCAACTTCCTGAGCAATGGTAGAGAAAATAATCACAAAATTATACTTATTCGATTTCAACCAAGTTCATATAGCAATACCTGCCACTCCTAGGATACCAACACCGCACAACTAATACAAATTCACAACATACCGAGAGAGCAGGACGTTCGTGCACCGACTGGGTCTAAAATTGGAGGGTATAAAATGTTACTTCGGGATATGGGTTTCGGAATATATAATGGTTTAAGGAAAGTTATACTAAAACAATCCGTCTAAAATATTTTATTCTCTCGACGATTAAATTTTCTTTCTTTCAAATGAGATAGCTGAAAAATATTCAAGTCAATTCTAATTAATATTAAATATATTTCGATGCACTTTTTGGTTCATGTCTGGAATGCTTAGTGGAAGCGAGGAATGACTTGGAAGGCTGAAAAGCGACTAGACGGGCGGGCAAATTGCCGCTGGAAAACAGACTATCGTCACGGACAAGCGGAAATTAGCGTCTCATTTCACACCATGATTGCTATGAAATGCCAAAAATTGAAAATAAGTTAGAGAAAACTGCCAAGAGAATTACAGGGAACTTTTTCTCAATTAATAATAATCAGGATTATGGGAAGAAATTAATCATTGGATCAGAATGAGGTTTATAAGAGTGTAGAGGATTAGGTCAACACACGTAAATCTGAATTTGTCCGGAGTGGGGAAACCTCGCGGTCGGAGTGGCATGAATACAACTATTCCCGCTTGTTGATGAAATTCGGAAACAATATAAGTCATGAAATCGAAAGAAGGTGAAATTTCTGGTTCTATGGATCTTCATTTTGGAGCAAAGTGTTAGCAGGTTTTAGGAACGTTTTGGTACCATTACGGCAATTTTCATGGGGAAAATCGTCCAGATATCTTTTATGTATATCGCTCCTGACTGCTTAATAATATAAATATGAACGGTTTTATCCATCCCAATTGATCCAGAACATATCATTCTCCAAGGAACCAAGAAGAAATGCATTATCCTTGGCTTTTCGTGGCAATGGTTTAAATAGCTCCGGCCGGAGTGGGAGACGGAGAGCGGTGAACTCATTGAATCCAGGAACGGACCATCCTACGCGATCGGGCTGGTAAAGGTGAATTCCTATATTTGGTTAGCGGAGCGTAGTGGTTTTTTTACTCAACGAAGGATTTTCTTTAAAGCTCTTCGCTGGAATTGACTGCGTGTTTGGCTCGAGGTATGAGAGTTTGTAATATCTGACTTTGTAGGTACCTACCTACTTACCTATATCAAATATCTTCGCGGTAATTCGAGTTATTAATTTGGATAAACCAAAGCTGTAGGCTTATGTTGTGTGACGGGATATTTTCAGATAATACAAGGAGCAGGACATGATAATATTAATTGCTGCGATGTTTTGCCCACAAGCGTAGTAATGAATAAAACTGATTGCTTTGATTTTGTCTGGAAAATCCTGTTTTCACTTTCCACATTTTGAAGCGTGAATGTTTTTCTTTCAAAATGGGGGCTGGGCCTCTTCAGTGCACATTGACTGCAGATATTATAGATATGCATGCATTGAAGCATTATTTGTGCATTCATGATATGTTCAGGGAATTGTTAGGTGCATCCTGTCCCCATTCTCCATTGAATGCCATTATACTTTTAACATTTCTGGTCTCTGTCTTTCTGAATGGACAAATTTGCAATTTAAGGTGATTTGATTCCTTGAAATTTAATTTTTGTGCAATGATTATGAATGTGTTCATAATGTAGGTACTTACATGATGCGACCACACATTTTTTTTGGCAAGTGCAGTTGGGTAGCAAAATGACACCAAAAAAAAGTTTCTTGGGTTTCGTTGGGAAATATACCATGAAATGTAGTGTTAAAAATTAAGAAAAAGCTGCAGCCTAACTGGATGCAAGAAAGCCTTTTTTAATATAAATTTTCCAAGCAATTTTTTCCTTCCAAAAATCAAAAGTAAATGGCCTATTTTAACCGAACAGCCTATGCTAGCCTGAGTGTTTTTTGTTTAATTGAAAAAACTTCTTTTTTATAATCCTGAATTATTCTGAAAGGAATTTGATAAATGGATAACTTACAAAAAAAATAGCATAACTTAGCCAAAACTAATACCTTTGTATGCTTCATGGAGGTAAAATGTGTGTAAAACGTGTGGAAAAGTAATAGTGCCCATGAAAATTCCTATTCTGTGGCAAAACATGGCTCATATCCACCAGTATTTTGGGTATTTGGGGAAAGTGCTACACTTTGTGGCTTACCAGTTGTGTGGATGCCACTCTAGCTCTTGGTGTTCATCCACACATTCTTCTGGGCACATCTGGACTGTTCTGAGGTTTGTCCACAGATGGAGAACATACACATGAATGCATTGGTGGCTGTTTATTAATTCACCTGCACTTCACCAGATATCACACATACACAAATGGAATGTTATGGAATGATATGGAAGATGGAATGTTATGAAATGTGGAATGTTCAGTGGCATTAAGATCATATTCAGACTGCAGTGATCCATATTTTGCCATCCATTGACATCTGTTGTACTTGTGCATGCTAGCAAACTGATATTCTTCCAATCTGGCTGGCATCTCATTTTCGGCTCCACTCCTGCCTCCTCTTGGAATGTGCCTACAGATGACCCCAAATAACAAATGTGTATTATCCTCAATTATACTGGAAACTTTATGTGGTAGGGGACACAGTATGACTGAATCTTCCTCTCCACCCAAGTTATCATTATTGTATAATGATATCTAGTTGTCTTGCTAGTTAAGCATGTCTTCATCCAGCAATGCAAGGAGTGTATTTTTTTCCGGAGTGTATAATTCTTTGGATTGCAAAAGTTCCAAAAAAGGGCCACTTTTCCAACGCTGCACAGGTGAGCGCGCTCTCTGGCACCCCGCCATATCGAGTAGCGAGCTGCCGCAGATCTGCCAGATATACGTCCGCCGACTCACCGGGCTGTAGGCGGCGACTTGCGTAGGCATCGTAGGCCGCCAGCCGGTCCATAGCGAAAGCGTCGTAGAGTGCGTCACGCACAGTATCCGCCGAGTTCCGCGCCGTCTCCGACAGTTGCATCCAGACGGCGAACGCTCCTCCTGCGAGCCGCGCTGGCAGAACGCCCGTCAGGTCCACACCGCAGTGCTTGCACAGCACTTCAGCCCGTGTGAACCATTCCACCACGTCTGCCGACCCGTCGTATTCCGGAATAAGACGAGCGTCGAACGCGCCGCCTCCGTCGCGCCTCGTCGTCTCACCGCCTGTTGTCGTGGGAGCCGCCGCACCTCTAGCCACCTCCACCTCGCCTCTTGTGGTTACTTCTGACATTTCAGGCATTCTGGCCGAAATAACTTGTATATTCGTTGGTGAAGTCAGAAAGTTTGCCAGAAGGAAACAGCGAGGGCGCACGAAGGCGCCGCCTGCAGAGAGCTCAGGTCGCGGCCGACTGCCCCTCTCCCGCCTCGCGCCGCGGGTTACATAGCCACCATGAGTCAGAGGTGCAAGCACGCCCTCGTCACCTCTGACCCCGACCCGACATCCACGCGTATAGTCTTACGCGTGAATCACGCCACGCCAGTGACTCACGCCGTGTCGATGCGTCATCATATCACACATCACATCACATCACAGAAACCCAAGCTCTTCTTCTGGGTAACGGCTTGATCCGTTGATTTCTGTATTGAGGTTATGACTTCAGCATAGGACCTCAGCTACCTGTTGGTATTGCTGAAAACGAGTGAAGAGAAGGATGGATGTTTTTGTTCGAAGTATGTCCTTGCCATATACTGTGCGGAGTGAATATCCCAACCTTGTGCAGTCATCTGCGACTGCGACACTGGTCCCGTCCTTGTGTTGTGGCGGCCATCTGCGACAGTGGGCCCGTCTGTGCGCTGTCCCTGCCATCCGCGACAGTGGGCCCATGATAAATTATTCGTGAAATAGGGTGGAAGATACCACTTTCTGAATACCCAATCAACATCCGTCTCCAGGAAGTATCGGCATCCTATTCCTTAGAACCTACACCATCAGCTCGAAGTTGAGTCTGAGGCATCGAAAGCGTTTTAAATGACACTAATTCCAGAGCAAATTTCGACATCCTACTGTGCTCGTTTCGACATCTCACACCTAACGAAAAAAACATTATTTTAACCCTGCAGTGGACCCATCTGTGCGCTGTCCCTGCCATCCGCGACAGTGGGCCTGCGCGCTGTCCCTGCCATCTGCGACAGTGGGCCCATCTGTGCTCTGCCCCTGCCATCTGCGATAGTGGGCCCATCTGTGCTCTGCCCCTGCCATCTGCGACAGTGGGCCCATCTATGCGCTGTCCCTGCCGTCTGCGACAGTGGACCCATCTGTGCGCTGTCCCTGCCATCCGCGACAGTGGGCCCATCTGCGCGGTGCCCCTGCCATCTGCGACAGTGGGCCCATCTGCGCGCTGCCCCTGCCATCTGCGACAGTGGGCCCATCTGTGCGCTGCCCCTGCCATCTGCGACAGTGGGTCCATCTGTGCTCTGCCCCTGCCATCTGCGACAGTGGGCCCATCTGTGCTCTGCCCCTACCATCCGCGACAGTGGGCCCATCTGTGCGCTGTCCCTGCCATCCGCGACAGTGGGCGGATCTGCGCGCTGCCACTGCCATCTGCATCACTCGCGCGTCCATGTGTTGTGACGACCAGTTGCGACACTTGACCCATTCGTAACCCGTGACGGTCATTGGTACCTCTGACGGCTGATCTGTGCCTGTGACGACCATTTATGCCTCTGGCGGCTGGTTTGTGTAACTGTTGAAATCCCTGATCGTGTTGCAGGAGAAGAACTTCTTCCACAAGGTGTCGGCACGACTGTCCAACCCCAACATCTTCATCCTGCAGAACCGCTGGGATCAGACCGCCAACGAGCCAGAGTTCATGCAGGTTAGTGCTGATGATAGGGTGAGCGGTAGGATTCGTAGTGATCCACCATTATATCTTTACTTGGGGTACAGTTATATTTTTGTATCCATGCAAAGTATTGATGTACAAAATCAGATATGCATCGTTCCCCATGTATATCTTGTATTTGTATCAGCCTATATTCATAACTAAGAGTTATGGAGAAAATGTATAACCTCGGATGATGTGCACTGCAACTCAAGCCATGAGTATTTCAAAGTTTCCCATGAGTATTTCCGGTGTATGTAATGCTGACGCTAAGATTACGCCAGAAGTACCATGACTTCCTATCCATTTTTCGTGTCATGTGCAGTTCAAGTAAAGCCGCGGATTATATTATTTCACTGATGTGTGCTAGCCAGTGGCAGTTGATGCGCCGCTAAGCCCGTGTGCAAATATTGTGAACACGAAGACACGACTCGGTTTAAAAGGTCACAGGCATGCAAACAGTTGGGGCGATACATGCAAACAGTAGAAGCTTCCGCATATATGTTTAACTGGGTTACTGTATCACACGAGAATATACGACATGGGCACAACGTTTCACTCGTCTGATTCCGTGTGGTCGATTGTCTTGTTGCTCAGAAGTATTGATGAGCCAAGGCTGCACCAAAATTATGTATCATGCATGTGAAAACCCGGTATTTCTGACGTACTGAACGGACGCCGGCTCTGGGGGTGCATTGCCCTTCACGAATGTGGCGGAGTATTACGGCTCCTAGCATACGCCCCGCCGGATGGGGCTCTCGAAATACCCCTAGATTGTTCTGGGATAATGGCCGAGCACGCAGACGCAGAGATGCGAAGCTTTCAAGATCTTTTAATGCAGCTATTCAACACGTTGCTTGCAAGTTTCGGGTCAAGGTCGTCAGGGTTCATTGATTTGAGACGGGCCAAAGTGTTTAATGTTCCAAAATCTTAGAAGTGTCTCAATTCGCAATGGCTGGACATCAAACTCGAGAGCATACTGTTCTTCCATCATGGTGAATACTTAGCTATATCGACATTTTGGTTTCAATCTAGTTCACTGAACTATGCCCAATTCAATGTTGTCGTTTTTCTTCTCGTAATTTGTGTCGAAATGTAACTATATGTGTGATTTCCCAAACGAAAGATGATAAAAGAGCACGGTATGAACATTCTGGTTGCACACTTTCTCAAATGGCAAATCAAAGGTTCGGAGAAAATGTATATCCAACGCAGTGCCATCTGGTACGGAACGTTGCTATTCTTAGTGAAATCACATCTGAATTCCTTTTCAACTCTGCATAGGTCATGTAGCATGGCATGCAGCAGGGAGGAATCCACACAATGCGTCGTCGCTTGCCAAAGGACATAAAAACACTTTCGATTTGACTCCACTCATAACCTAAACTGGACGTACGGTAATCTTGATATGGTCATGCTCGTCCACTAAGTCCAACAAACTGATCGCGGTCATACTCATCCACTAGGTCCCACACTGAGCGCATTTGTATTTCGTGGGGGTAAAGCTGAGATGACTGGAGTTCCCGGCGTAGTCAGTTCCCATTCATCCTATTATTGATTTGTATGCACCTAAGCTTCAATGGTGTACCTGTACAGAATTAGTAATGCGACCATTGACAGTCACTTGGACTAGTTAACATTGTGCGTCATCATCATCATCATCACCACGTGTGCAATACGCATTTGGTGTGCAGCGCAATATCCGAAACATTAGTGCAGCTTTGAATTATGCTCACGAGCAACCCTTCATGCATTGGAATGTCCACCTGTGGTTTGGCTGTCTGGCTCTAGTGACCAACTGGTGATGGTAGTGATGGCAATGGTGATTACAATGGTCCAGCACAATACACCTCCAGGCCAGGCTTACATCGGTTCCCCGGTCGGCATTCCGGTAGGATATGTCCGAGCGGCTTACCCTGATCGGACGCCTGTCGCATGTATGGCTTCTTAGTCTACAAGTCGCGCCTGTATAATGGCGGACTTTTGGTTAGCCCCGTTAGGGCCACGCCAAGTTTCCAGGACGGGTTCCGTACTGCACGTACTCGGACGACGTGAGTGCAGTGTTGACGAGGCGTGTTGTTTGGCAGGGCTCAGAGCAGGGACAGACGGTGGTGAGTGGACCCCCTGACTGACCACCCGGCCACCACCTGGGGCAGTGTCGCACCAGCTGGGTCGGGACCGCCAGTGTTTGGCAGTACACCGGGCTTTAGCCTCCTCATGTCCTACTTTATGTTTGATTTTGCTTAATATTTTTGTGTTGCGCCAGTCACTCAAGCAGTGGGGTTGCACATAGCAGTTACATACGGAGCACGAAGCACACGTGCTGATGATGCAGGTAAACCTGGCAAACGGTGCCGATCCAACAATATTTTCTTGCATCTAAACCTATCCGGTAATTGTTTCTCTTCATGAAGTGCGTCGAACACCGTGGGCCCGCTGAATCTGCTGGACATTCAGCCATATATCTAAGCGAACGAGATGCTCAGTATACAACCATATACACCACGAGTAAATCAAAAGGAAGCTGCTGAAAAGCAATGACTGTGTACTTCGTGTCCATGGTGTATTTGTGTATTGGAAGATATTTAAAATATTCCGCACATTCCGGCAGATTTGTAAATACACAAGCTGGTGGAAGCTTAACGGCCGGCAGGCGTAGGGTGGGCGCCGGGCTCGGTTGCCTTTATGTTAAGGCTATTGCTAGTTGTACTTGAAGCCGTGACATTTACTTCCAATCTCAACCTCAGAAGATGGTAGAAGGCAATAATAATGTGTGCCGATCTTTCGTTATTGCAGCGGGTATAGTGAAAAGGTACATACGTTTCTAATAATTTTCATGAGACACTTCAACTTATGACCACCATGGCCCGGAATCGATAGAAATAAGTTGATTCAAACATGCCTCAACTGTAAATTATTGCAATAAATTGTGTCCACAAGACAAAGCAATCGGGTATGTTCTTTTATGCACCGTTCTGAGCGTATGGAGGAAGGTCTGAAGTACGAAGTGACGATGCAAGTTAGATGGGAGTTGTCACTAAAGTTGAAATAGATATAAAACGAGTGGAATGGCTACGGTTTGGATTATATGATTATATATATATATATATATATTTATATATTTATATATTTATATATTTATATATATATATATATATATATATATATATATATATATATATATATACAGTGTCCTAAAATTACTTCACCATTAACTGTGTGGATGAAGAAAGAAGTTGCTGGGGAATAGTGAAAGATTGGAAGAAAATAAAGGATCGCCACTTAAGGATTAAAAAAGCGGAATGCCTTTCACTTCAGTCACATGCATTTTACATTATTTAGCAGTCATGTGTGTAATAACTGCCCACTCATGTGGCAAAATGGTAAAAACCTAAGACAAGGATGAAATAGCACAATTCCATTAACTGTGAATTTCCAGGCCACATGGTCAATTATTTTACACTGTATATATATATATATATATACCGAGTGGCTGTTCGTAGTCATGCTGCATGACAGAGACTGCTTCGTTGGGTGATGACCATGGGAAAGATGTCGGGCTTAAAATCATGGAGATGACAGAATTATTTGCGTTTGTTTGCCTGTTTTGAGTTGATTCGGCTGTGGTGCATATGCCAGTTTGTGGTGATAGTGGTGGTGGTGGGGGTAGGCATCTGCCAACGTTGTCAGATGTCTATCGGCCGACAAATGCAGATGTGCCCCCAAAAAAAAAAAGAAGCTTGTGTATGGGCGTTGCGCATAGCCGAGGTTGATCGCACAAGCCAGCCTTCGTGCGTTTGGGTGATGCGGCCGACTCATAACCGGCTCACGGCAGCCTGGCGGCTGGCTCATGTCAAACTCACAGTTTGCTCACGGTCGCCTCACGGCATGCTGACGGCATGCTTATAGTCCACTCACAGCCTGCTCACGGCCTGCTCACAGCCTGCTCATGACCGGTTCACAGCCGGCTCACGGCCGGCTCATGACCGGCTCACGACCGGCTCACGGCCGGCTCACGACCGGTTCACGGCCGGCTCATGACAGGCTCGCGGCAGCCGCATAGCAGACTCAGCCTGCCCACGACCTGTTCACGCACCTCGGCACAGTTTGTCACTGCGCTACCACGTGGTGGCCGCATTCAAAGCGGCCACCACGTGGTCCACTTTGAATGGCTTCATGTGCAACTGGCAACCCGCGTGCCAAAGCCGGGCGTGTTGCTCTTTTGCTTGGTGGAGTCTTTGTTAGTTAAGAAGAATGCAGCATGGATACTGGAGCAGATCAAGTGGGGAGGTGATTTGCCATTCGGTGCTGTTTTAACCTTGGGTGACGGTGTGGGGGTAGAGTATCGGATTTATTGGATAAGTGTGTAATGTGTCACGCACTGTCCCATGGGACTCATTGTGTCTTGTTTCTCGTGGATTTGTTCGTGTCTCGCCTCTCGTCTCGCGGTCGTAGTTGTGGCTGCGACAACAACAGCGCTGGGAATAAGCCACCGTTTGCTCTGGTGCTGCCTATCTACTGGGAAAATGTATTATGGCCATCATTGCCGAATCAAGTAGTGACGTGACATGGCCCGACCTAATCCAACACACTGCCGAAGCATCTGGACCAGTCAGTAACCTGACCTGACCTGACCTGACCGGCTGATCCATCCTCACAACAAGTAGGCCACCAGTACATGGAGCGGCCGATTACCTGATCTGACCCCAGGTGCAGCAATAGCACCTGGAGAGGACGGTGACCTGACGTGACCGGATCTGACCTCAGGTGCGGCAGCAGCACCTTGAGCGTACGATGGCGTTCCTGGTGGATGAGCTGGGCGTAATGACCAGAGGACAGGCGGAGAAGCGCATCTTCTTCGTGTCGGCCAAGGAGTGTCTGCTGCAGAGGCTGGCCGAACAGCGGGGTCCAGCCGCACTCCGTGAGTGGCATAGACTGGGTGTCGGCCAACGAGTGTCTGCTGCAGAGGCTGGCCGAACAGCGGGGTCCAGCCGCACTCCGTGAGTGGTATAGACTGGGTGTCGGCCAACGAGTGTCTGCTGCAGAGGCTGGCCGAACAACGGGGTCCAGCCGCACTCCGTGAGTGGTATAGACTGGGTGTCGGCCAAGGAGTGTCTGCTGCAGAGGCTGGCCGAACAACGGGTCCAGCCGCACCCGTGAGTGGTATAGACTGGGTGTCGGCCAACGAGTGTCTGCTGCAGAGGCTGGCCGAACAGCGGGGTCCAGCCGCACTCCGTGAGTGGTATAGACTGGGTGTCGGCCAACGAGTGTCTGCTGCAGAGGCTGGCCGAACAGCGGGGTCCAGCCGCACTCCGTGAGTGGTATAGACTGGGTGTCGGCCAACGAGTGTCTGCTGCAGAGGCTGGCCGAACAGCGGGGTCCAGCCGCACTCCGTGAGTGGTATAGACTGGGTGTCGGCCAACGAGTGGCTGCTGCAGAGGCTGGCCGAACAGCGGGGTCCAGCCGCACTCCGTGAGTGGTATAGACTGGGTGTCGGCCAACGAGTGTCTGCTGCAGAGGCTGGCCGAACAACGGGGTCCACCCGCACTCCGTGAGTGGTATAGACTGGGTGTCGGCCAACGAGTGTCTGCTGCAGAGGCTGGCCGAACAGCGGGGTCCAGCCGCACTCCGTGAGTGGTATAGACTGGGTGTCGGCCAACGAGTGTCTGCTGCAGAGGCTGGCCGAACAGCGGGGTCCAGCCGCACTCCGTGAGTGGTATAGACTGGGTGTCGGCCAACGAGTGTCTGCTGCAGAGGCTGGCCGAACAGCGGGGTCCAGCCGCACTCCGTGAGTGGTATAGACTGGGTGTCGGCGAACGAGTGTCTGCTGCGGAGGCTGGCCGAACAGCTGGGTCCAGCCGCACTCCGTGAGTGGTATAGACTGGGTGTCGGCCAACGAGTGTCTGCTGCAGAGGCTGGCCGAACAGCGGGGTCCAGCCGCACTCCTGGAGTGGCATAGACTGGGTGTCGGCCAACGAGTGCCTGCTGCAGAGGCACTATATTAGCTGGTATTTTATATTAGCTAAGTATATTAGCGGCACATTAGTGCCACATAGGGTGTACGGTTTATATTTGTTTCTCAAGTACTAGCTGATAATCATGTGCCTTTATTGTATGCACAGAGCACATTTTATGGAATTTATCGAGGATCATGCATGCATTACCTATGCCACTTGCTGGCTTCGGGAGGCGGAGCTCTATTAGGTAACATGTTAAGTCCTGAAGAGCTTTGATGGGGGCGACAATTCACCATTAATGTTGCAATAGCCCATCAAAAAATGCATAAAACCTCAGTCGTGACGTAAGTGACGTACTATTTGATGTGCTATGCTGTACCATATTTATGTTTTATCAGTCAGGCGTTATGTATATTTATAGAATTATCCGACATTTAACTCTCCTCGCCCTTCTCATCCTACTTCATTTCCATCTGCCTGCTTGCCTTGATGCCTCCCCTTCTCATCTTCCTGCTTTTTCCCCTTGCAATCCTTATCTTTCTACCATCCATCTTGCCTTCCACTTTCCCATCTTCTCCCACGCCCAATGCTTGCCCACCTCGTTCTCTCTGCTTTCTTCTTTCATTCTTCTCTATCCGTTCTCTACGTCGCTTTCCCGCCATTCTTACCGCTTCACCACCCTTCTTCACTCCCACCTCTGGCCCTCCCGTCTCCTTGCCTTCTCGCCTGCGGCTCCTGGGAGAGTGCTGTGGGCCACCTGACCACTCCTGGGAGAGTACCGTGGGTCGCCTGACCACTCCTGGGAGAGTACCGTGGGCCGCCTGACCACTCCTGGGAGAGTACCGTGGGCCGCCTGACCACTCCCGGGAAAGTACGGTGGGTCGCCTGACCACTCCTGGGAGAGTGCCGTGGGCCGCCTGACCACTCCTGGGAGAGTACCGTGGGCCGCCTGACCACTCCCGGGAAAGTACGGTGGGTCGCCTGACCACTCCTGGGAGAGTACCGTGGGCCGCCTGACCACTCCTGGGAGAGTACCGTGGGCCGCCTGACCACTCCCGGAAGAGTGCCATGGGCCGCCAGACCACTCCTGGGAGAGTACTTGTTAGTTGGTTGGTTATTAGTTTTACGACACATCGACCGTTGAGCCATGTAGCGTCGCCAATCTCTCACGCCGATTGGTCGCGGGCGAAGAGTAGCGATAGGTGAGATTCTAACCCACGACCTTTCGATTGTGAGACGAGCGGCTTACCCTAGGCTGCTCGTCCCCTCCCTCCTGGGAGAGTACCGTGGGCCGCCTGACCACTGTTCTCCACTCGGCAGCGCCAACGCTTGCCGAGGGCTTCCAGAGCCGCTACTTCGAGTTCGAAGAGTTTGAGCGTCGGTTCGAGGAGTGCATCTCCCAGTCGGCCGTGCGCACCAAGTTCGAGCAGCATACTCAGCGCGGCAAGTCCATCACACGGTACGCGACTGGCCTGTTGCGCCGCTGCTCGGACGGTCGACGGTACGCTCATTCTGGTCATGCATCGATCTACGTAAATAGTCGAACCGAAAAACAACCGTACCTCACCCGGCTCGACGTTGTTGCAATGAGAATACGCCTGACAAGAGGGTTGCTAGGCATATTACGTGGCTGAAACAATGCCCTTGAGACACTCTTGGCTATGCGTGTCAATGTAGGAATGTTCACAGGGAGGCATGACATCGAATATTTAAGAGTCGCGCCATCCAGAAACTCTGACGCAATTGTATGTAGGTTACTGTACTGGTGTCAGCAGTGCATGTGAGATCGGTGACCTCTAACTAACACCTGCTGTGAAATTTATGTGGCATGACATATGCCAGGCTCGTCGACAGTGTATATGTGTACAGGCACTTGCAGGAGGCCATGGCTGGTCTGTATGGTGTGGTGACCTGACCCATCTGATGGTGGCTGTGTGTACAGGGACCTACAGGAGGCCATGGCTGGTCTGTATGGTGTAGTGACCTGACCCATCTGATGGTGGCTGTGTGTACAGGGACCTGCAGGAGGCCATGGCTGGCCTGTATGGTGTGGTGACCTAACCCATCTGATGGTGGCTGTGTGTACAGGGACCTGCAGGAGGCCATGGCTGGTCTGTATGAGAGGGCAGAGGCGACCCGTGCGGCGCGGGTCTCCAGTCGAGCTCAGACGCTGGCCCGTATCCAGGCCACAGATGCAGAACTCAACAACCTGACCAGCTGCATGAAGGACAAGATATACGCCATGACCGAGGACGTGGAGCGCAAGGTGAGACGACGCTGACTCGCGTGTGGTTGTGTGCGTGTACAGTTTATGTGAGTGATGCTGTGATGTGTTGTTTTGTTACTTAGTTTCTCGTTCCGTTTCCGTCTAGTTCATGTTTCACATGGGTATCGTTTTCCTGCCACATTTTTTATAATGAAATGGTATGGGATTACTTGCAGTATGTTTGAAAATGTAGCAGATAAAGAACCGAATGCTTTCTGTTTGAATGCTTAATCGACTTTTATGGTTGAAGTTATGCAGGATTATTCACACTTCAGGTTCGCTTTTCCTTTGTTTTACTTGTATTATCTCTTTTACTTGTATTATCGGTGGTATCTTCGCTGGACAGGCCATCGTTTCGGCTCCAGGAAGACACTACCCGGAGATGTAATACACATGCAATCGATGAATCCAAGTGTGTGATTCCTGTGCAGCCCTTGTCTTTGAACGGGCAACCATTACCAATTGGCTGTTGGTTCCTGCATGCGAAATTGACTGCCAGGGTATTACTCGTTATGTCGTACTGAGCAAAATGCATCTGATATACGCAGTTTGAAAAAAAAAATCGGCCTGGTGTGAGATTATGTCCACCCAGGACATCATTCTTTCCAAATTGTTATGTTCTCCACTTTCTTGCTGAAACGTTGAATCATGTTTCACGTTAACTCCAAGCTCACTGATATTTCATAACGGTGCCGTAAATACACCGGGGAGTGCAACAGCAACCTTCTAACATAAAATATCAAGAATAAAGTTGTCCCCCGGAATGGATGACCCCGCAACTTTCCTCTTGACATCAAATAATCAAAAGTATGAATCCACGTCTGGTCATGTCGGCTGGCAAGGATGGTCGCATCTACTCACTTAGAACAGGCTTCGACAGTGATCATGAAAACTTCCAAGTTGACTGGCGTCCGTAATCTAAAATGATCAGCCGATCAGTTCACGCGTATGTACTGTCCTGAGTCAAACCTTTGCAGTGCTATAAAACCTACTTATCAATGATTGAATGCTGTGCAATCTAGAAGTCTAAGTCCGAACTCTGAACACCGCGATCGTGTTTGTCGGTGGCGGGCGACGTTCCTCCCATCATCACTCGACAATATCCGCCGGTAGGTGTCTGTGGCGCTTGGGGAGGAGATTCGGCGTCTGTTCGCGATGGTGGACGATTTCTCGGCACCATTCCACCCCGACCCGCTGGTGGTAGCCGTGTACAAGCGCGAGCTGCACGCGCACGTGGAGGCGGGGCTGGGCAGCAACCTCAAGAGTCGGCTGTCGGACGCCGTGGCCACCAACATGGAGAGCAGCCAGGCTGAGATGACAGGTGAGACGGCCGCCGACCACAGCCGCATCGTCACTCCCAAAACTTCAGCCAAGTTGCCGGGCGACAGAGTCGCTCACCGCGTCGACGGTCTAGATGATCGGTGTTAATTTATTTCGATGATCGGTGATACCCGAACTGGTCCAATGTGTGACTAGTATCCCGATGCGCTACGGCAGCGTTTCATGAGCGTCACGTCGCCCATACCAGGGCCGGGACTGCCGTCACAGCGCAGTGACTGGATATTGATCCACCTGGCACCGAGCTGGACATGCGTAATATTTGATCTAGAGGTGTAAGTTAGGTTGGTTGTGGATGCTCCATCTTAGGATTTCATCGGCGTCGTATGCCTTAGGGCAGTTGCCTTATGTAGGGTACGTTGGCAATGCATCGTAACTTGGTATTCCCTTCGCGCCACTCTCCGCGGCCCTTAACTGTCTCGAGGTGCTCGAACGAACACGGGGGCATGTTGTGGTTCCAGTGTTAAAATAATGTCTCGTTAGGTTTGAGAGATGTTAAAACGAGTGCAGAAGACTGTCAAAATTGGCATGGAAGTAACGCTCTATCAAATCTTGTTAAGTCCTGCAAACCCAGTTTTGAGACAATTGCATACATATGACTTCCCGCTTTGCGTATTTTGAAAGGCACCTGATTTGTCGATACCAATATCAGTGATAACAATACGAACACCTATGATATAGACTGGCATGATATATCATAACACATCATAGGCAATTCTTTCACCTGAAATTGCGCCAAGGGATGTTGATTATCACGATCCCGGATCCGTTATGGTGAGCATAAGTATGATGCTTGTACATGGGCTGTAGTTAGATACGAGGCATGAAGCACGACACTTCACCAACACACACCAATAAGCATGTCAATATTTATTTGGGGATGTCCATTCAGTGACCATTAAGTGGTATATTCCACCATATTTCGTGAATATTTTATCACTGTGTGGTTCAGGTCGTTACAGAGTGACCGGAGCATGGTGAGAGGCGTGTGGCAGAAGACAACTGCCACCTCTGTAGGTAGTATTGCTAGCGGATGGCTGCCGGTTGCTTCATTGACCTGCAGGATGGTTGACGGTTGTCACTCTTGCAGAGCGTATGATGAAGCTGTTGCCGGAGGAGAAGCGGCACCTGCTGAAGACACTGTTACCGCGCCGCGAACCCTTCCAAGTTCTCTACCGCATCAACTGCGACAACCTCTGTTCCGATTTCCAGGTGAGGATATTCTGTCCGTCCTGTCTGTGTGTCTGATGTGGCCGGGGCTACTCTGGTCACTGGCATACAAGCGTGACCGGTTTGTCTGTGCTGACTGGCTGTGATGGAGCTATTGCCTGGGTCGAGTGTCTGACTTCCCAGACTGTCCCCAGTCGCGTACATGAGACAATTGCCGGGCCAGTCTGGTTTCCGACTGTTCAGGCTATACACCTGTCATGCGGCCTTATAAGCAATCGGACATGATTGCGTAGTTATCCCCACAATTGTGCGACCGGGGGAAGCTGACCTTGACTAAGCGTTGAATGAAGATTATCCAGCCTGAGGGAGACTGATCAACTGACCCCGGGTGGCCTCGGCCAGCAAACCCGGCCAGGTCGGTCTACCTCGGCATCTGTGTTTACCGGGTCGTACAAATCTTGATGAGTAGCTGACCGGACGGTATCTAACACAAGATGGTGTTCTTTACATCGTGTGGTGATTTGGTAGTCATCGCCACTTGTCGATACGTGTGTGGTGTGACTTCAACTGATCCCACCTGACCTGACCTGACCTGACGCGAACGGTATGCTGCCGCAGGAGGACATCAAGTTCCGCTTCACAATGGGTATCACGTCACTGATCCGGCGCTATATGGGCGCCGCCAGCAACAAGATCACGATGCTTGGCTTCGTCGACCCGGTAAGTGGTGCGCAACGTCGGCCGCGACACCGCGTCCTGGCGTCGTTTGGTCTCGACCGATGTGAGCGGCAATGGTCAGCTGGAACCCCGACAACCGCAGTCCGGACTGCGCGACGACCACCGACCACCGTCTCCGAGGTGGCTTGTCGGTGTACGCGAAGCACCAGGGCTTAACCGCCATGCAGTATGCTTAAAGACGGCGATCGACTTTCAGCCGGATGTGTCTGATTTCATTGTAGCACGTGAAAATGCTTCATGTGGCTAGCAAATGCGTGGTAAGGAATGACCGATGTTCGCTGTCCGTCTG
Source organism: Imbricaverruca yamaguchii (assembly GCA_034440575.1). Lineage (NCBI taxonomy): Eukaryota > Metazoa > Arthropoda > Thecostraca > Neoverrucidae > Imbricaverruca > Imbricaverruca yamaguchii. Next base: position 43,598 of record JAOTOL010001490.1, read on the forward strand.
CTCCGTGCAGGCTGTGTGTTTACGTCCGTTGGCCCGCATGTGCCGACCGGTACAGCTGGGAGGTGTTTCGTGTTGGCACAACGGAGTCAGATTTCAGCCAAATGCGCTAGTAACAACCTCGGTCTGGCTTGGACGAGTAGCACGGCTTTGCCACAAATCAGCTAGCAGAGCTGAACGCTTCATCACCTCTTGCATTTGGTACACACCATTACTCGGATAGAAATAAACTGGCCTCTGATGTAAGAATGTGAGCTAGTGTTTGTATTCTACCCATCCAAATGCAGGGTGACCGTGCTGATGGTACTGTATACCTCACCAATGCTCAATATGCTTACTGCTATCTCATTTGGCTTGTATTTGTCAGGTGGGCGGTGGCGGTGCTGACCACCGCACCATGCCCGCCCCTAGATGGCGCTGACTCGGTGCCACGCTGGGCCGACGGGTACCGCACCACGCCCGCCCCTAGATGGCGCTGACCCGGTGCCACGCTGGGCCGACAGGTACCGCGTTACCGCACCACGCCCACCCCTAGATGGCGCTGACCCGGTGCCACGCTGGGCCGATAGGTGCCGCGTTACCGCACCACGCCCACCCCTAGATGGCGCTGACCCGGTGCCACGCTGAGCCGACAGGTACCGCGTTACCGCACCACGCCCACCCCTAGATGGCGCTGACCCGGTGCCACGCTGGGCCGATAGGTGCCGCGTTACCGCACCACGCCCACCCCTAGATGGCGCTGACCCGGTGCCACGCTGGGCCGATAGGTGCCGCGTTACCGCACCACGCCCACCCCTAGATGGCGCTGACCCGGTGCCACGCTGGGCCGATAGGTGCCGCGTTACCGCACCACGCCCACCCCTAGATGGCGCTGACCCGGTGCCACGCTGGGCCGACAGGTGCCGCGCAGTGTGCCGATGACGCCGAGGACGCCGGAGCCGAGCACGCTGACTAACGACGCCTCCAACGACTGGGCCGTGCTCAACCGGCTGGCAATCGCCTCCATGTCGTCGCAGGGTGCCGTCGGCGGACTCCTGGCGGCAGGATTTGTAAGCTTAAGTTGCTGTTCCGCCTTTGTGGAACGTAGCATACGACCTTAACCCGTCCCGTCTCGGGGGTCTTCAACCCCGCCCCCCCAGGCTTTTCTCGAATAGCGGACGAACGGCGCGCGGCAGCGCGCCCAAATTTGGCATACCTTTTCCCACATCAATTTGACATGCTGATTCATAATTTGTAGGTCACGTCATCTAGGGTCAACGAGTTAGTCGAGGTCAAGTGAGGTCACCTCCAAAAAAGTTCAACCAGTCACGCTGTAACAGATACAGATATTTCAATGAAGCTTTCAGCGTTTACTTATCTTTAGGGATGCAACAAAACGTATGAGTGAAATTCTTATCTTTTTTTCATTTTTGGCTACATTTAAATTTTGTGTATTCACCAAATTGCAGTTCAAATGCAGGATTCTGACTAAAGTAAGCATTTTGTATTAGTGCATGTTGACTTCCAACAACGTTTCTCGGTCTGCTCTACCCATTGAAAAAGGAAAATTAAAGAAAACTTGAAAACTGAAAATTTAGAAATTTCACAACAAAAATTGTGCTAAATTTTTATTTGGCCCTGGTCGATTTTGCTGTCGTTTTCTCATTCCAAATGAATTTGTTTTTTTCCCATATATCCCCCAAAATGAACTCGCCAGTCAAAAATATAATGTAAGTCGTGAAAAGTCGTGAAAAATCTAGCCCCCTGGTGACGTCACTTTTAGGGAAGAAATTTTTTTTGGAGGGTGGACCCGGACCCTACTCGTCGAGTGCTTTCTGATGACACCTCTTTCGTTTTCGTGCGATGCCTAGTTTGGATTTTGGAGGGGGTCTTCAACCGCCCCCCCCCAGAGATGGGGTATGAGGATTTGACCGGAAAGACGGCGCGAGTTAACACCAGCACGCAACATCCGTGATCGTATACTTCGTTGTGTTCCTTGCCGTTTCAGCACCCGAAGATAGCCACACGCTTGCAAGCTGGGATGATACTATCTGTTGTCGATCATTCGTAGACAAGTACTGGCGACGAAGTTTGTCAGTCGCCTTCGTATGTGGCGATCATCCTTTTTCACGCGTCGGCTGTGCGTATGAGGGCGGGGATGATGTTCTGCTTATCTCCATGGGGAAGAAGCTGTAACAGCCTCACTAAATTCCACGGGTGTCTGATCAACGGACATTACTATCAATTGTGGAATTAGTTCTCATCGTTTCTTCCAATTAGTGACAGAAACCTTCTTTTTTTATTTCGCATCACCAACTTTGGAACCCGTGACAACTTGCGGATCGACGTCTGTGGGTACCGACTTGCACTGCTGACCTGATGACCCGTCATGTGTCAGCTGCTGCGGACGGTGGGCTGGCGTTTGATCGTCATCACGGCCGGAATCTACGGCTCGCTCTACCTATACGAGAGGCTGACGTACACCAACCAAGCGCGCGAGCGGCGCTTCAAGCGCCAGTATGTGGAGCACGCCACCAGGAAGCTGCGCCTCATCGTCGATCTGACATCAGCCAACTGCAGTCACCAAGTCCAGCAGTGAGTACTGAACATCGATATTGCCCACCAGGTCCAGTGGCAGGTGCTGACTACCCATCTCTAGCCACCAAGTTCAAAATTGAGTAATGGGCACCGTCTTGGCATTACAGCAATGATTACTGAATATACGTTTTTTCCTCGGAGTCCAGCAATATGTGTTCAGGATCCGTTTCTTGTTTCTAAATACGATAGCGAGTACAGAAGGGTCATTTTCTGCTGCAAAATGTTTAGTTATGGGCGCTACATAACCATTAGCAGTTGATGCGCCCTTAAGCCCACATAATCAATCAATCAATCAGTCAAAATGTTTAGTGAGTGCTCATCCCTAACCGTAATGCTATCAACCAGGATCGCCGTGATGAAGCTACACACGCCGTGATGAAGCTACTCACAGGATCGCCGTGATGAAGCCTTCTCACAATTTGCGCTTGAAAGGCTTGTTCGGTGACCGGGAAAGATCTGCACAGGCAGCTCATATTCTGTATAGTTATGCTTAACTTCCTCATGGCAACAATGGTAACATAACCTTGGGGATTGATGTCGCCAATTGAGAACGACATCTGGACTCCTGTGTGGTGTTTTTTCACATGCTTTCACCAGCGTTGTCTGAGCGCGCTGGCTCTACAGTTGACACAATGCCTCCCCCGAACAGGGAGCTGTCGAGCACGTTTGCACGACTGTGCCACCTAGTGGACGAGTCGATCGTCGACATGCGAGGAGAGGTTACTCGGCTGGACGCCGAGATAGCTGAGGTGGACGCGGTGGCCAACTCCGCGAAGATGCTGCGCAACAAGGCCACATACATCGCCAGCGAACTGACCGCCTTCGCCGAGCTCTTCCTGACTGATGTCAGCTAGTGGTGACGTCACGGCCAGTGGTCTGACGGTAGTTCTGTCCCGGGTGGGCTGGACCCATCCGATGGCGTTCCATCTGGCAGCCGGCCGACAGCGGGGCTGCCAGTGGACGCCAGGGGCGATGGTAGATGTGGTGATGTGCTTCGGATGAGTCAGGTCGGACCCGAAACGTGCAACGAAACTCACCTGGTAAATATTCGCTGTGATGTAGCTGGCCCAGTAAGGGTTGGTATGTGCATGCTAGTTGGCTCGGTACGCGTGTTGTATGGCATTGCTGATACCTGAGCTACCACGAGGTCACAAGTCGACACAAGATCAACCGACTGGCGACATCGTGGGTAACGCTGTGTCGCCATAGTGACGCGTGTGAGTTAGATCAGGTGGCCTGATCTAACACATATCGCCATGGTGACGCGATGACTATCGAGCCGGTTAGCGTGTGGGTTGTCACTGACATGTTTGTGTGAGGTACGACTGCGGAGTTGAACTCGACGCGTTTGTTGCCACGGTGGCGTGACTGAGTGAAATCAGCTGAGCGACGCTTCTGTTACCATGGTGACATGCTGGAGTGAGATCAGCAGGACGCGGAGCTGTGTGATGCGGTTGTTGCCATGATGTAAATCACTGTTTTGCCTGGCAGCCAGGTGTAGTCCGGCGGGCTCCTGTGATTGGCTGACCGCAAAAATAACGCGGATGCTGCGAGGAGTCGTTCAGTGCTGACTAACTCCGATGGATCATGGATATGTAAATTTTGGAGCCATGGCTTGAATGGCTGTCTCGGCATAGTGTATCATGCCGATTTTTGACAGATCTAGTTGTTATCTTGAAAATTGTCTAGCTCCATATTAGCAATCGGACAATAGGTGCCTTGTTTGATTTGCCCCAACTATGTAGCCGTGTAGGATGAAATTACTGCGTTATTTCAACGTAAGACACGAGCTTTTTTTCCCTTATTCAATGGATGTGATCCTTGACAACTTGGTCAATGGAACTGCTGTTGCGCTCGTATGTAAGTCGTCCGTAAATGCATCAGGTGCCTGTTACCGCGAATACAAGCTGCTGTCTGTTACTTTGTGTCGATGTTGCAGTCGAAACGCTATTATCAGCAGGGCTTAGCTTCCCTGATACAGGGTCATTCAATAAGGATGCAGTTCCAGGGTATTTAATGATAAATGGCCCTGGCCTGGTCAAACGGGTCGAGCCACTGGGCTGTCACCGGTCGCCTGGCGGTCATGGAATCTCGTTCAAGGGTTTGACCTGCCTCTGAGCAGGTCATTTGATGGGTGGAAAGTTCCTAGAGCGCCGTTTCGCTTGGTGTTAGCGGAGCGGTCGTTTGTGCCCGACTCCCGATAATTCTGGATAGCCAGGCCGTGTGCGCTTCGTGTTGCGGTGGATATCCTGTGGTCAAGCGAGACCGCATTATATATGTTTGGCTTTTTTATTTTTTTATTTGTGAGTATTCAGGTCGTACTTGTCGAGAGCTTTCAGGTGACACCACTTTTGTTTTCGCACAACGCTTAGTTTGGAAATCAGAGGGGCTTGACATATGCTGATACCCCCCCACCCAGGCAGGATGTGAGGATCTGACCGGAAATACGGTAAGGGGCAGGGGCGTCGCCACCGGGGGGCAGAGGGGGCAATTGTCCCCCCCTGCCGTGAGACTAGGGGGCGCCCCCCCAGAAATTTGAGGAGGCCCCCAGAACGAAAAGGAGGCCCCCAGGACGAAAAGGAGGGCCCCAGGACGAAAACGAAACCCCCAGGACGAAAAGGAGGCCCTTAGGACGAAAAGGAGGCCCCCAGGACGAAAGCATGCCCTCCAGGACTAAAAGGAGGCCCCCAGGACGAAAAGGAGGCCCTCCAGGACGAAAAGGAGGCCCTCCAGGACGAAAAGGAGGCCCTCCAGGACGAAAAGAGGCCCTCCAGGATGAAAAGGAGGCCCCCAAGACGAAAAAGAGATTATACAAATTAGGGGCCTCCAGGAGGAGGCCCCTAATTTGTAAAAAAGAAGTCACCTAAGAGAGGGTAGGAGGCCCCAGAAATCAAGCGAGTGCCAAATATTGACACAGAGGCCCCAGGACGAAAAGGCCACCAGGACGAAAAGGAGGTCCCCATGATGAAAAGGAGGCCCCCAGGACGAAAAGGAGGCCCCCCAGCCCTCAGTTTCCCATTCCCGAACCATACTAAGGGCCTAAAAAGAATAGGAGGCCCTGACACAATGGAGGCCCCTTTTCGGGGAGCAGGAGGCCCCCTTTCGATCTCGCCCCCCCCCCCCCTCGAAGAATTTCGTGGCGACGCCACTGGTAAGGGGACGAGTATTCTAGGGGTAGGTTGCTCGTCTCACAATCGAGAGGTCATGGGTTCGAGTCTAACCTGTCTCTACTCTTCGCCCGCGACCAATCGGGGTGAGAGATTGGCGACGCTACATGACTCAACAGTCGATGTGTCGCAAAACCAATAACCAACCAACCAACTGGAAAGACCGAACGGGCTACGTAACTTCTGCTGTACAACGCCCATATTACTCGTTCTAAATTTTCCAGGCTTCCATGATTTTCGGTACGTAGACACGTTGATGTTGATTTCCGAAAATCATTGTGAGGGAGCAAGATGCATGCAGGCAATGGATAGGTCCAAATGGATTTGGGGTAAGGCACACTTCATGCTGTCCCGCACTAAAAGTTGGATGTGTTGGGGCGGGGCAAAGGAAATATTAAGGGTGCATTTCCCTTGATAAGTATATAAAACCACGTCTGCGCGAACGCCATGGTTCACCGGTTCCATTGTCTTTCCCCAAGTTATGTTCATGTTGCATGGAATGGATGGATCTGAAAATGTTTCCCTTCCCCATATTTGAAAGGTCAGTGCCATCCTGGACATAAAACCCTGCCCATCCTCAATTACAACAGCCTCCTTCGTGGTAAAGGTTTTTTTAGTACCTGGCCTGAATGTTTTCCCACTTTACATTACATTTGGCAGCACCGTCTTAACCTCGCCCATCACATTTGCAGCCAAATATTTACATGCAAATGCGGAACCGGTGACGGATATGTTTGGGTGCCGATAGTAATTATTTGCGAGAATAGTGCGAGTACTTGCATAGTGTATGTATATTTGATATAACTATTCGCAGGGTATTCATACGGTGTTCTGAAATGCCGGTGAGTATTTCTCCAGATGGGCGCTGTATAACTACTGTAGTTGGTGCGCCCTAAAGCCCTAATAACTAACTAACGAGTATTTTTCCAGTCTTGAAGTGGGCGTTAATATTTCTTTCACGCTGGTTACCTACCTACTAGGTAGGTATGCCCATTTTTCGGTAAATTTGCATTTGAAGGTTTCATGGCCTGCTTTGAGAAATATTATGCTTTCAAGCAATGCATGAACATGCAACAAGAAATTAAATGCTAGATCGCTGCTTACAAAAGAGGTAAATTGTATGCCAAATATGAACATGAGAGACCTTCAGTAACTGGACCAAAGCATGATTGGCTTTTCCTTATGTGTTGGAAGCAGAGTTTGAAACCTACTTTCCAGGTTTGGAAACAGAGTGCAAACAGATTTCTTCTGGAGTACATTTTCATGGACATTAATTTTTATGCATGGAATCTATTTGCCAGTAACCAATGGAAAATCATATGTATCTGGTCAGTACCTGTGTAACATGCATAAGTAATCAGCTCAGCTTTGTCTCTCATAACTAACAGGAGCAATGTGATTTCCTTTGACTACGGGTCTCAGTACAAGGCTAGCCAAATGAAAAACAAACAAATAACTCGCTCTTCACCCTCAGCTCAGAGCACACACCTACCTATATACAGTCAATTCCCTGCATGCTACGGACCACGGACCCAACATCACCACCTCGCACACAACAGTCGGAATTGATGGTAGTGTATTTGTTGATAGTGTATTTGTTGATAGGTATAATTGTTGATAGTGATGTTGTTTACAATCATATCAGGAAAATAAAGCAAAATAAGGCAGCAGGACCTGATGAAATTTATGCTAGGGTGTTGCGGGAAACTGAAAAGGAACTGGCATTTCCACTTAGTATAATATTTTGTAGATCAGTTTCACATAATGAAATTCCAACTGATTGGAAAAGGGCAAATGTAGTTCCTATTTTCAAGAAAGGAGAAAGAGGGAAAGTTGAAAACTATAGGCCAATAAGTCTCACATCCCTAGTATGCAAGGTACTCAAATCAATTATCAAGGATATAATAGTTAGTTATCTGGAAGGTAGCAGGTTGATTCAAAATACTCAACATGGGTTTAGAAAAGGACGATCGTGTCGCACAGACCTCTTGGACTTTTTTAACTACGCCACAGAACAATTTGATCAGGGAAATCAGGTTGATGTAGCATATCTTGACTTTAGTAAGGCCTTTGACAAGGTACCCCATAAACGGTTAATGATACAGCTTCAGTCCCATGGTATTGCAGGTAGCATCTTAAAATGGATAGCGTTGTGGCTTTCAGATAGACAGCAAAGAGTGATGCTAAATGGTGCAAAGTCATCGTGGCAAAATGTTCTTAGTGGAGTCCCCCAGGGGTCAGTACTAGGGCCATTACTGTTCATTATATTTGTTAATAACATTGAAAGTGGCCTTAGCAGTAAAGTTTTGAAATTTGCGGATGATTTGAAGGTCTTTAGGGCAATAACAGGTCAGGATGAGCATATCTCGCTGCAAAAAGACTTGTGTTATTCTAAACACAAAACTGGGGGCATCAGAACAGACCAAGGAAGCCAGGAAGAAGGCACTGAGAATGCTCAGGGAAATAAATAGGAATGTATCATACAGAAGTGAGGAAGTGATCAGGAAGCTTTACTGTGCATATGTCAGGCCACATTTGGAATACTGCATCCAAGCTTGGTCTCCTAGCTATTAAAAAGATTGTTGGCTTTTGGAGAGAGTACAAAAGAGGGCTACAAAAATGGTTAATGGAATAAGCAATCTGGCATATGAGGAAAGATTGAAGAAATTGAATATGTTTTCACTTAGATATAGAAGGCTGAGAGGAGATCTCATCAAGGTCTTTAAATTTGTCAATCGTCTGGAGAGGGGATACCTTGGGGAAATGTTTGAATTTAACAGAAATGATGCAATTAGAGGTCATCAATTCAAAATTAAAGTTAAACACAGCAGAACAAGGTTAAGGCAAACTTTCTTCACCAACAGGGTAGTGGAACACTGGAACCAGCTGCCAGAAAACATAGTCAGTAGCAGCACATTGAACATCTTTAAAAACAGCATAGACAATCATTATAAGAATATAGGGCTTGCTTTTCATGTGCTGTGCTGTGTGACTGTTCATTTTCTGTCTAGCCATAAGTGATATCAAAGGGATATTTATATAGTTGTCTACTTGTGTGGAAGACAATTAGATTAGACATCTTGTTTAGTTATTTAATTTATTTAAAAAAGAAAACAAAACAAAAAAACAAAACAATTGTTTAATAGTTTCTGCTTTTCTTGAGGTACTCAGATATTTAACTAACAGTATAGGAGGTAGCGATTTATAGTGAATGATAGTTAGCTTTTTTGTTGGTTGTTTAGCAAGTTAATTTAGCAAGTTAATTTGAATCTAAATCTAGGCATAAGCTGCAGCGTTTAGGATGGTTTCGACCAGGATGCAGGCACTAGAGGAAGAAATTAGGACCCTTAAGGCAGAGGTTTCCAACCTCAAGGCTGCCCTTGTTGCACAGGGTAGGCAAGATAAGGCAACAAGGGGTCAATCCGTAGCAGGGACATCATATGCCCAGGTGGTTGCAGGCCACCAGGTAGCTGAGGTTTCCCCTACTGTGGAGGTGGCTGGGATCTCTCAAGAGGGGAGTGTTAATAGTGTTAATAGTGAACAGAGGAGAGGTAGTTCTGGTAGGTCACAGGAGGGGAAGTGGCATGAGGTCAGGGGGTGGAGGATTTGGAGACGCGAACCTAAGGAAAGGGTCAGTGAGTGGCAGGTGGCAGGTGGTAGGAGCGGGAGGAAGTGTAGCCGACCGGCCCAGCGGGCAGGCATAGTAACAGCAAATATGTTCCAGGCATTAGATGACTGCCCCCAGGATAGCAGTAGTAAGGAGTCAGTGCTGGTCATAGGAGACTCTCGTGTGCGTCATTTAGAGCGGGTATTTTGTAAAGGTAGGAGGGACAGGAGGTGCATCACCAGGCCTGGTGCCAAGGTGAAGGACCTGGTAACTGCGGTGGCACAGGTCACCAGTGATCACCAGTTTAACACAGTCATAGTGCATGTAGGGGTAAATAACATAGGTCATACTAGGAGCGAGGAGCTTCTGCGGGAGTACAGGGCCCTTCTGGCCACCCTGAAGGGTACCAATAGAGTGCTTGTAACAGGAATTTTGCCTAGGGCTAGAGCCTCCCCTGAGTGGAGCTCTAGGGCACTGGCAGCTAACACCAGGGTAGGAAAGCTCTGCCAGGAGCTAGGTTTACATTTGTAGACGAGTGGAGCAGGTTTTATGCATCGTGGGACCTCTATCAGAAGGATGGCCTGCATTTTTCTGAGAAGGGGGTCCATGTGTTAGGCAAAGTATATGAGCATGTCCTTCAGGGAAACTAGGAAATGGGGTGGGGAGGGATGAAATTGCATTGCCAACTCAGGAATATTCCAATAGTGTCAGCCAAGGCAATAGAACCTCAAAGTCTGCAAATAGGGACAGCAGCAACTCAAGGGGACAGAGTTATAGTTCATCTAGTGATAAAAGAACTCCTCAATATGAAAAAAGCCAAAGGTGGTTATGGAGCATTTGTTAAGTGTATGATGTTTAATGCTCAGAGTATCCGTTCCAAATTTGATGAGTTCAAGTGTTATGTTGCTGAGGAGAAACCGGATTTTGTTTGCATTACGGAGGCATGGGTCAGTGAAGGATATTTTGGAGATAACTTACAGGACTATGAGATCCAGGGATACAATATGTTTTCGTGCAATAGGGGTCCAGCAATGAAAGGGGGTGGTGTAATGCTCTATGTGAATAGCTTATTCAGTTCTCAAAAAGTAGCAGGTGGGGATAAAAATGTGTCTGTGGAGTCCATTTGGCTTGATGTCACTGTGGGAAAAGGCAACAGCAATACTCTTAGGATAGGAGCTTTCTACCGATCAGGAACCCTGCCACATTCTCAGCAACTGGAGCTTGACAAGGTGATTTGTGAGGAAATCAGTAGAAACTTTAAGAGGAAGTGCCTTATTCTCGGTGACTTTAATCTAAAAGGTTATGAAAATGCTGGTGTTGGCTCCCCATCATGCAAAATGTTCAGGAAATGCCTTGAAGAGGACCTGTTCTTACACCAGTTTGTATCGGAACCTACCAGGCATGGTTCATTCTTGGACCTTGTATTCTCGGATTTAAGTGACTTGGTTCAAGACTTGACTGTAGGCGAAACTCTGGGAAAAAGTGACCATAACATAGTTAGATTCAAGGCACATGTAGGGGAAACTATGAAGGATAATTTGGTAAAGGTTCCAAATTTCAACAAAGCAGACTTTAACGGCATGAGAGCGGCTTTAAGTGCCATCAGATGGGAAGAAGAATTCTCCAATTTAAATGCCTGTGAAATGTGGGAAAAGTTCAAATCTTACTTAAAGGAAACTCAGATTAGACATGTCCCCCAAAAGCAAAGACGCAAAAGAAGGGTAGGAAAGCCAGCATGGCTTACACCAGACGTGATAAAAGCAATTAGGGCTAAGAAAACTGCATTTAGAGTTTTTAAAGAAGCCTCAAATGTCATTAATCTAAAGGCGTATCGAAAAGTTAGAGACACTGTGAAGCAAAAAACCAGAGCAGCAAAGCGAGCAAAGGAACTGGATTTAGCTAGAAACTGTAATGGGGACAGTAAAAAGTTCTTTAGTTTCTACAAGCTGAGTAAAGTTTCTAACACAATTGGTCCACTGGAAGTAAACGGGACTACATTGGGTGAGGATAGTGAGATGGTTGAGGAGCTGAGCAAGCAGTTCAAATCAGTGTTTACATTGGAAGATATGACCAATCTGCCGACCGTACACCATAGTTCAGATACATGGGATCTGACAAATGATGTTGATTTCATTGGTAGTGATGTTGTTTACAATCATATCAGGAAAATAAAGCCAAATAAGGCAGCAGGACCTGATGACATTTATGCTAGGGTGTTGCGGGAAACTGAAAAGGAACTGGCATTTCCACTTAGTATAATATTTTGTAGATCAGTTTCACATAATGAAATTCCAACTGATTGGAAAAGGGCAAATGTAGTTCCTATTTTCAAGAAAGGAGAAAGAGGGAAAGTTGAAAACTATAGGCCAATAAGTCTCACATCCCTAGTCTGCAAGGTACTCAAATCAATTATCAAGGATAGAATAGTTAGTTATCTGGAAGGTAGCAGATTGATTCAAGATACTCAACATGGGTTTAGAAAAGGACGATCGTGTCTCACAAACCTCTTGGACTTTTTTAACTTCGCCACAGAACAATTTGATCAGGGAAATCAGGTTGATGTAGCATATCTTGACTTTAGTAAGGCCTTTGACAAGGTACCCCATAAACGGTTAATGATACAGCTTCAGTCCCATGGTATTGCAGGTAGCATCTTAAAATGGATAGAGTTGTGGCTTTCAGATAGACAGCAAAGAGTGATGCTAAATGGTACAAAGTCATCATGGCAAAATGTTCTTAGTGGAGTCCCCCAGGGGTCAGTACTAGGGCCATTACTGTTCATTATATTTGTAAATAACATTGAAAGTGGCCTAAGCAGTAAAGTTTTGAAATTTGCAGATGATTTGAAGGTCTTTAGGGCAATAACAGGTCAGGATGAGCATATCTCGCTGCAAAAAGTGACGAACTTGTGAGTGGTCCGAAGAATGGCAAATGAAATTTAACTTTGATAAGTGCAAAATCATGCATGTAGGTAAGCAGCATATGAAGGCTCTACTTGATGGGTGGCCAAGTGCTATCGTGACTCAACGAAGGATTTAGGTGTTATTCTAAACACAAAACTGGGGGCATCAGAACAGACCAAGGAAGCCAGGAAGAAGGCACTGAGAATGCTTCGGGGCAATAAATAGGAATGTATCATACAGAAGTGAGGAAGTGATCAGGAAGCTTTACTGTGCATATGTCAGGCCACATTTGGAATACTGCATCCAAGCTTGGTCTCCTAGCTATGAAAAAGATTGTTGGCTTTTGGAGAGAGTACAAAAGAGGGCTACAAAAATGGTTAATGGCATAAGCAACCTGGCATATGAGGAAAGATTGAAGAAATTGAATATGTTTTCACTTAGATATAGAAGGCTGAGAGGAGATCTCATCAAGGTCTTTAAATTTGTCAATGGTCTGGAGAGGGGATACCTTGGGGAAATGTTTGAATTTAACAGAAATGATGCAATTAGAGGTCATCAATTCAAAATTAAAGTTAAACACAGCAGAACAAGGTTAAGGCAAACTTTCTTCACCAACAGGGTAGTGGAACACTGGAACCAGCTGCCAGAAAACATAGTCAGTAGCAGCACATTGAACATCTTTAAAAACAGCATAGACAATCATTATAAGAATATAGGGCTTGCTTTTCAGTATTACAGGGAGGGCTGATTGACAGTTTTGGTGGGCAACTGGTTCAGTGTACAGAGTGCAACCAAGAAGGGCCCTTGTGGCTCATAGTTGCACTAATCTTTTATGTCTTTATGTCTTTTATGATGGCCTTGCACAAAGCAAAGGATCAGTCAAGGTCTTGTGTTTTCAGTATGGCACTGTTAACCATGTGTTCAAAGTTGCTAATGTTTATGACATCATTTAAAGAATACCTTGCATTGATTGGTTAAAAGGCAGTTTTCAGAATATAAAATGCTAACTAAGCAAATTTATATCAGTGGCCTCTGGGACTCTAGAAGACATCTCTTAAAACTGTTGGTTTTCCCACTATAGGGTGGCTTGAAAGCAGGCTTCTGAATATGCATCGGCTGAATTCGTACTGACCAGAGGCCATTGTTAAGTGCACAGGCATGAGGTTTGGCTTGTTATTGGCATTTCAATTGGTTGTGGTTTTGTGTGGTATGTGTTTGGATGTTGTCTGTGTGCTTGATGGTATGAAAAGCTAATGGTGCTGCCCACACAGTTCTGCAGGTGTTACTCAGGATTGGGAAATGTCCCAATCAGTGTGGGTGTCAAACCCAGGACCTTTGGTACCCAGAGCCCAACACCTTAACCACTTGGCCATCCCACCCTGTGTTTAAAAAAAAATGAATCATAAAAAATGGAAAGAAATTTATTCTCTAAAAAAAATAAAACAAATAATAAATGATATAATCCAACCTGATCTAACACAAGCTGCTTTTAAAGACAAAGTAATTTACAAAATTATTGAAAATTTGTTTGAAAAATGTTTTCTTCTTTCCTTTCAAATTTCCAACTTGAAAAAGCTAAACTAACATAACCTAGCCAAACCTAGCCCATTTGTTTTCCTTATGGAGGCAAATGTCTGCAAGCACTTTCTTGTTAGCACCTTAAAGCACAATTATTCTACAAAACTGCTATTCACTCACAATGAGCAACTTTGGAACAAACAGTTATTTTATTGTGGCATGTTGTGTTCCAAACATGAAAATGTGGTTGTACTGGAATATGAACACTAGATGTGTTGCATCCCAAACACTAATTAATGGAATATATCTCTTATGGAAACATATTTTATGGCAATCTCATTCTTAGGCTTCTGGTTAATTTTCTGATCCTGGACACCTTTACTAATACATGGTCCTATATGAGCTGTGCAGGGGCAGATATAGACAGTGTATTAGACAGCTGGTAGTGTTTACTTTATTTTTAGTTTGATACTGAAGAATTTGCATGTGATCTGCCAAAATAGTTGGTATGATGGGTTAGTATGTACTTGTCACTCAGTCAATACTTCAGTCTCCCCCCCCCCCCATGTGAAAAGGTCATAGTGGAGGCAGAGGCACATCCAGTAATATCACCAGGGCATTAATTTGGAGGGTCACCATTTTATATATGGGGTGCCATTTGGTAAATATCCCTGAAGGGATGCTTTTCAGGGAAGATCATCTATCCATACCTGATTTGGGGAGGGACAGTCCCTGGCATTGGTCATTGCACATGACCACCAAATTAAACGTTGTGGGAGTTTGGCCTACCCTACTCTGACCCTGTTGGCCCCACATGGCCAGTGGACCTAACTGTCTGGTCATAATCTACCCACAGTCTTGGTGCGAATGGGCATCTTAAATGCTTGCCATTAAACTAAAGAGCATAGTCAAACGTCATATTGCAGGGGTAGGCCAAGGATTTATCATGTGTAGGGCACACTTCCTTGGAGGAGTGCCTTCAGCTGACAAATTCGTGGAACAGGAGCATACTCTAGTGTATTTTCATCTGAGAAATTCGTGCAGCAGGGGCATACTCCAGCACCTTTTCATTTCAGAAAGGTACCTTTTTGTCTAAAAGGAACAACTTCTGCTGAAAAAATCATTTCAGTGGAGGGTGCGGGCGTGTACCCGAGCATTCAGGAAGGGTCTATTCCAGCCAGCTTTCCATCACCTTTCCATGGGAAGGGATTCACACCTCCAGTGTCCCCCTTGATCCGCCCCTGGTATATTCGCGAGCAACGCTCTGCAAAGCTTCTGGTACACTGGGGGAGGGCTCCACTGCCCATCCGAACGTGAGAACACTACAGCGATGATAAGCGAGGGCGTCACCGTCTGCGGTAAACGATTGGCGCAGACATTCCGACGTCCGACGTCATTCTTCTTATTTTCTTATCCCCTGAATCTCCTGAATCTCCCTATGCTGGAGGGTTCCGGCTTGATTTACGTCTGGTCCAGATGCAATTTTGAGGCCATCGACTCCACTTTCCTGGAGGCCCGAGGTTAATTTTTTGTCTCGACCCGAAATTTTGGGACTACCGGCGGATATTTTGGTTTTGAATTGGGGTGGTTTTATGGTCAGCTTTACTTTGGATCGCAAAGAGAATATTTAGCTTGTCACCAAGTAAGGTATGCCATTATCCGCTGAGTGCGTCGCCCGGTTACGTGTGCCATTGTGCACTGAGTGTGCCACCCGGCGAAGTTTGTCATTGGCCACTGGGTATGCCACCCGGTAACGTGCACCATTGTCTACCAGGCGAATCACTTTCAGTACACGAGTCCGCCGAGCCTGGTATGCCACCCGGTAACGTGCACCATTGTCCACCAGGCGTATCACTCTCAGTATACGAGTCCGCCGAGCTTGGTATGCCACCCGGTAACGTGCCCATTTCCACGGCGATCATCAGTACACGAGTCCGCCGAGCCTGGTATGCCACCCGGTAACGTGCACCATTGTCCACCAGGCGTATCACTCTCAGTACACGAGTCCGCCGAGTCTGGTGTGCAACATGGCGGTGCTGCCGCTGCGCACGCAGTACCGCGGCCCGGCGCCACGCGACACCGCCGACTCGGACATCATTGACGAGACTATTGGATACTTCAAGGCCAACATCTTCTTCCGCACCTATGAGATCAAGGTGAACTGTCTGACACGGAGCAATAGTTTTCTGTCGGAATATAACCTGATACTGATGGCTACTGAGGAGTCTTTACCAATGCCGGGACTGGCTGGCCTGGCTACACCCAGAGACGGATAGCTACTGGGAAGTCTTCATCAATGCTGTAATTGGCTGACCTGGGTACCTTGATACTGATAGCTACTGGGGAGTATTTACTAACGCTAGGACGCCTTGCCTGACTGGAGTCGCAAATCGTATGCTTTTGTATGTCTAGCAATGTTCCCGTCAGTTGAGATTGTAATTATTCAACTGAAGTCGTATTTCTTTAGATATCAACAGAAAGGCATTCGAAAATACCGGTTCATTTCCATATTTTTGCCTCCATCCATTTTTTTTGCGGACGTCCGATGTCGAATTCCATCTGGGATTTTGCAACACTTATATGACTCCAATATCCTTCAGAGTGAAGCGGACAGGACGCTGATCTATCTGACCCTGTACATCACCGAGTGCCTGAAGAAGCTGCAGAAATGCACCACCAAGAGCTCGGCGCTGCAGGAAATGTACACACTTTCCATATCGCGCTTTGACATCCCCGGCGACCCGGGCTTCCCGCTCAACGCAGTCTACGGCAAGCCTCGTGACGATGCTGAAGCAGGTCAGTCTGGGCGACGATGCTTAAGCGAGTCGGTGTTGGTAAGGAAGGGTAACTATGCTGAAGAAAGTTAGTCTGGGCAAGGAAAGGGATACGTTCGGACGGCTCTGTGGCCAATGGTACCGATCGAGTTTGCCATGGACGTATGGAGGGGAAGGTGATGTGATGCTGGCGACTGGAGGCTGTGGTTGTGCCTATGGGTGTCTGCAACCTCCCATTGGTGTGGTTGACTGGATGTTTGTCGATCAATGTGTGGCTCGTGGAAGCTCTCGCTGCCAGACCAACGTGTGGCCGATGTAGCGTGTCATAACTCCGGGGGGAAAGTGCGTATGATGCTCGTCCTGGATGTCTTCCCAGTTATGCTGAATTCAAAACCGCGGCTCTGGCGGTCCGTCGTGGGAAAGTTAGCATAGCTCTGTGTTTGGTGCAGCCGTTGATGTTCTTTCCCGGGTCACACCATGTCACGTTCAGTGATTCTCTAGGCAAGAGTTGGAAACATGAGCTGCTCCTGGTTATGGTTTTAAGTAGATGTTAAGGTGTTGAGCTGTGAATACCAAAGGTCCCGGGTTGAATACTCGCACCACTCTGGACATTTCCCGATGCCACGGAACCCCGGCGAAACAGTGTGGGCGCTGCCTTGATTGGACATAAAGTGAGTCGTAAGCGACGAAATTATAGCATCAAACCCAAAACAAATACCTTCAGCATCACCACCATAGACAAAGGAGTGTGCACTTATACAACACCAGTACTTCTGGAGGTAACTTTCAAGTATTGCAGAGTGTATGCCGTGAATGCCATTTTCTGTCCAATGGGCGCAAAATGACCCTAGATGTCGACGCGCCCCTAAACTCCAATCCACCACCACTACCACCACCATTTTATGTCCAGTGCTGCGTTGCGTAATTTCAAGTGGGGATTTGGTCCGACTGATGCGGACAGCTGCGCCTGTACATTCCAGACCTGGTGCGTCAGTATCTGACGCAGCTGCGCCTGTATATTCCAGACCTGATGCGTCAGTATCTGACCCAGCTGCGCCAGGAGACAGGGCTGCGCATCTGCGACAAGGTATACGGCACCGAAGACGGCAAGCCCAGCAAGTGGTGGCTGTGCTTCTCACGGAAGAAGTTCATGGACAAGTCGTTGGCCGTGCGTGGAATGTGAAGAGCGTGTTTCCTGTGGATGTGCCGGTTCCTATGCGCCTGCATGGCAACGTAACACGCTGCGGCAGGAGCTCCGACCTTTTTTGGTGTGCTTTGTTTGCATACGGCACGTGGCGTTGTTACTGGCGTAACTTAGTATCTGGCGATGTGTTTAGGCATTTGCTAGTCACAGCGATGCCACACAACGTTGTGGAATGGTGCCCGATGTGAACGCGGTGCGCTATATAACCTACGCAGTCGATGCGCCCGTAAACCACAATGAACGCGATGCTGTCATCGGGGTGAAATTTCTCCGCAGATCAAACGAGTGCCACTGACGATGAAGTTTGACATCAGCTTATAGCTCTGATGTGGAGTGACGACATTTTACCGACTAGCTTCAGCTGGTGTTCGCCAGGATGACCGAGCGTGCATGGACGTGCGTTCAGAGGACAGTGAGACGATCGGCTTGACAGTGAGACGGGCTGCTTTTCGCCCGCTGCCGGCTGGCCTGTGGACCCGGAGATGTACTGCCGTTGTTAGTTTGAGAGTCTGCATTCCGACGGCCGGTGGCCGAGTGGGGATCGATCGATTGCGCTGGCCCGACAGCTGTTCCGGCTCGTGTGTGTCAGGCGTCCAGTTCTCTCGTAGCGCTGCAGTGACGGCGGCAGGCGCCAAATGATCACGCTTCGGTCGAAACGCCCGTAAACTCAATTGGCTAAGTGACGACGGCAGAAGCCGCCATCGGAACAGAGTCGCCGCAGTGGAGTCAACATGCTGGTCCTCGACAGTGCTGGAGCGCCGTCAGCCCGCAACTGAAATTATTTATATCGTGTAATCTGAGCGTTAATGCGTAAAAATATACACTTCAGTGTTGAGATCTTATTTGTCTCGACTGCATTTAACGCTTCAACTGTATACGCACCTGAGAAGCCGTGGCGTTTTATATCGGAACCAGTCAGCCAATGAACCGATTCGATATTTTTGAGAAATGAAAACTAAATAGTGGGGCTGCTTTTCATGATTCCATGATCCTGTGTGCATGTGGATCAATTAGTTCAACAATCGTACGCGGAACCGAACTGGGTATCTACAGAAGTCATTAATCCTCCACCTATGCAAGTAAATTTAACCTGTTCCAGTCGTGGTGCATCCTGTACAAATTGTACCGAACATTGTCCAGGGTACTCCTCTATGTCAGCTCATGCGATTGCAGCCGATCTTAAGCGACGTTTGTAGGTGTTCACAAGCACTACCATCGCTAGTGCAATCAGTTTTGCTGGTAGTGTAATAAGCTTTCGTCCTTACGAAACATAAATGTCTTGGCTTGTAAGTATCGCATACTTATTGGCTATCACCATTATCTGATGGCTTGCATTGCAATAGTGTGCTAGCCGAATTTTCCACTGGATGGAAAGATTGCAGAACAAAGTGTGACATGGATTGGCAATGATATGGCGAAACGTTGTAACTGAAGCATCGGCATCGAAAGGTCATGATGGGGTTACGGGAGCTCAATCGGTAAGGCATTGAGCTCTTGATCGGAAGTGTATGCTCAATGTCACAGCCGGTGTGATTATCGGATGCGGCCGCGACCGATCGACGCGAGAGATTTGCGATGCCGTCGCTCATTCACGTATAGTCACCAACAGTAACTTTACAATAGCGGGTGAAGTTACGACTTATTTGTAAATAGTAAAATATTTGTAAATACTAGCCTTGTATATGGTAAAAATGTGAAGCAAAATTAAACACACATGCGATAAAAAAGAGTATAAATGATAACCTTGAACTACCAGTCCCACCATGGCTGTCGCACTCGCCCAACCTCATCAAAGCTACCCATTTATGCTCTCGCTGATGAGGCTGATGGTGAATGGAAAATACCTGGTGCGTTCCACGACATATCGACCAAACTTTTTCAAATTTTACGCGCACTAAATTTGTATCTGGACCAAATTTGGTGTGCGGATAGTCTTGTGCTCTGAACACACCCGAACAAGTTTTAGCTCGACCCAAACAACTGTTTCGAAGTTATAGCCTACGGCAGTATTTTTAGGTCACACAAGGGTATTTTGGGCGAAGATATCTCATCGATAACGAGGAGGATATGTGACATATCGCGCATCTTTGGGAAGAAAAATGATGAAAGAAGACATAAATGATAAAATATGGACATTTTTACTATCTGACTTCGTGACCCCGTGACCTGTAACCTCTAGCCCATTTAAATTGATAAATTTGGTGGCAGAAATACAAACGGGCATAATTTTTATGCCTTGGGAGCCAAAATGTGTTGCTTTTATACGCGATATTTATATTTGAATTAATCTCTATCTATATATGGTTCTATCTTATGTATGTCATACGGCTCCATTCTCCATAGTTTCCGTGATTTTCCGATTTCCTGAGCAGACAGATTTCGAGTAAGTTGTCTCCGACTGAAAAACTGCGGGGGTTGAACAATGATATGAAGAAGGGTAATATAAAAACGTTTGCTTAACAAAAACACACTCATAACTTATTAATGCAAGTCTTATAGTTCGCTTTAATAAACTTCGCATAGTTCAAGGTACCCGCTGCCGATAGGTTGGCTATTGGAGTTTATGAGCACATCGACTGGCTCGGTCATGCAGCGCCCATATCACCGTCAGTTAAACAATGGCATATGCACGAAGGTCATATGCCAACGAGACAACTGCACGTAAAGTGGCCGATGTACGTATGACATCATGTCGTGCTTTATCCTCATTTCGTCAAGCGTAAAAGCGAGTTAATGACGGGCATAAATCACAGAAAACTTTTTTTTTAGGAAGCGGAAGAGCCATCCTGATTGAACAATTTATAAACTGGCAAATGACCCTTATGCTAATCCCCTGCTGCGTAAGCATAGGGAAGATTGTCTTGCAGGGAGATTCAATGGGTTCAATTTCCTTGAAATGGAATTTGTGACACAGAGTCGTGTTCGTACTACATCAAGCTATTCAGAAAGCGCATTGGCTAGTATTGTATTGTATTCCTTGTCTTGGTACGAAGAGACACTTAGCATCAAATGTCAAAAACGCTTTAAAAAAAGGGGATGGGACAGGAAGCTACTGAAACATTAAGAAACACACGCATACAATACTCAAACATTATCACGTACAGCTCTTATCAGCGCCTCCTTCAGCTTAAACTTAAAAGCCCGTCGCATATTCTCGGCCCTAACGTCCTCGGGGAGACTGTTCCAAAGAACTGCAGCACGGTACATGAAAGAGCGTTGCGCAGAAGAAGTTTTCAGGCGTGGGCGCTCTACTGAAAACGGTGTTGATCGCGTAGATCGAGAGCTGACATCACTTCTCAATGTCACAAGATCACGCAGGGTTTTAGGTGCTACCGAGTAATGCACTGCAAGATGAACCAGTGAGCAATCCCTAATGTCGACAAAGCGTTGAAAGCTAGGCCAGCCCAACCGCTCGATAACATGCGATATATGGCCATACCGAGAGGTCCTAGTTATGATCCTAGCCGCCCTCATTATTACTTTTTGGATTCGCACGCGTTCGGTGTCACATGCAGCAGACCAGATTGAGCAACAGTACATTACATGGGGGAAAACCAGTGCAAGCACTAACTTCGACAGCGTTTCTTCAGTAAGAGAACGTACATGCTTGGCTAGAGGAAAGATAATGCGGTTACATTTCTTAGCAATATCGCCAATTTGTTCACTCCATGTTAACGATTCGTCCATGGTCACGCCCAGGTTCTTGATAGATGAGACACGTGAAATATCCGATCCAAGAACAGAGAGGCTGATGCTAGGTAGCCGCACGATCATCTGGCGAGAACCAAAAATCACAAATTGCGTTTTAGATGGGTTGAGCTTGAGAAGATTTACACGGTACCACGAGCTCATAGTTTCCAAGCACGATTCGAGACGACGTTTTGCATACATTATGTCCTCCAATTTCGATGACAACATCGCCTGTGTGTCGTCAGCGTAAGCAACGACTTTAAAGACATCACCTATGTGCGAGAGAAGATCATTTGTGTACAACAAAAACAAAATTGGACCACACAAACTTCCTTGTGGAAAACCACAGGATACGTTGCATACAAGTTTTCCGGGCCTAACTACCTGTCTGCGATTTGAAAGGTAAGATATAAACCAAGAGCTGTCGATGACGTACCACTCTAATTTGGTTAACAGTCGGCTATGAGACACACAATCGAAGGCACTAGACAAATCCACTGATGCGAGCAGACAAACGCGGCGCCTTTCGATGCAATTTGTGATATAAGCTACTACATCAGCAAGGGCAATTTCAGTAGAGTGAAGTGGTCGATGGGCATGTTGCGAGTTGTTAAGAAGACAATTTCGGTGCAGATACGCAGTGAATTGGTCGACTACTATCTTCTCGCACAGTTTTGACACGTTACTCAAGATCGAGATGGGCCTAAAACACTTGGGATCGTCAGGGCAGCCTTTCTTGAAGATTGGTACGATTTCAGCCAACTTCCACAGTTCCGGAAAAGTACATGACGATAAACTGAAGTTGATTATGTGCAAAATATGAACACACACCGAAGGAAACGAGATATTGAGCAATTTCAGGGACACATTGTCGGTACCACGAGCACTGGTAGGATTTAAATCACGCAGGGCATGAGAGAGTTCGGGAAGAGTGGCGGGCTTCAGCTTGAATGCTGAGCTAACAACGCGCGGAGGGCGAGGTTGATGCACTGTATTTGGGCCTAAATCCCCTAAAGAATGCAAAGCAGCAGCCACGCGCTTGCCAGTTGAAGAAAAATGCCGGTTTTGGTCGTCAGCGAACAACTCTTTCTCTTGGTTGGAACGTGATGGTTCAGTTGATGGTGGAGTTTTCTTCTGAAAGAGATGACGTCGAACGTGCGGCAAGACGTTGTCATTTTCTTTCAAAGTCCGATCGAAGAAACGGCTTTTGGCGACCACGAGCTCAGTGGAGGTCCGTTGATTTAGCTCATGGTAGAGTCGCCAATCCTCGTCACTCCCGGATCGGTCCGCTTGGCTGTGAGCCCAGTCACGTCGGAGGGTCAGGGCGCGGAGGTCAGCATTCTCAGCGATCCAGGGTGGCACTGAGCGGCGATTCACGAACTTCGTGACGGTAGGGCAGTGAGCATCCATGACGCATTTCCAGATGTTCAACCATGCGTCCCATTTGTCGTCAACTGTGTTGGCCTCATACAGGCCAGACCAGTCTACCATGAGAAAAGCCAGGGGCAGCTGACCAGGGAGGAGGTGACGGGTGCGCGCTGAAAAGTGATCCTTCGGCGTTGAAACGACGAACGGTCTATTTTAGCTGTGACTGTGACTGCCCGGTGGTCACTGATGTGCACCTCCATGACGTCACAAGCCAAAATTTTGTCGGTGGCGTTGGAGATCGCGATGTCGAGAAGCGTTTTTGAAGTGCGCCGTGTGCCATCCCTGAGGTTAACCGTCTGTACGCGCGTGGGCTTCTTCACGAGTTGATGCAGACACAAGTCGTCCAAAATGGTGCTGAAACGTTCAACCCCCGGTTTTGAAGCGTCTAACAAATCGATATTCACATCCCCCATCGCGAATAAAGGCAAGCCATGGCTAGTTGCGAAGTCAATTTGGTGCTCCAAATCATCCAGATCAGCACTCACGGTTCCACTGGGCGGGCGGTAGAGGCAGCCTACGATGACAGAGGTATCGCGCCGAAGCTTCACCCGGATCCAGAGGGACTCCAGGCCGGAGCGAAGTGGTCCGGGAGGGGGTGTCAGTAGCTGGACTCCGTAGCACTCTCGGACGGCGATGGCGACGCCACCCCAACTCTCTGTGGACGTCCGCTCCTCATCGCAGCGTCTATCGGCTCTCTCAATGTAAAAACCGGGTATGCAGATAGCTTCATCTGGATGGTTCGAAGACAGGTGCGTTTCCGAAAAGCAGAAGACATCAATATCGCTGTCACTGATTAGCTGATTTACACTATCTAATTTTGGAATCAAAGAGCGCACGTTTAAATGAATCACTCGTTAAAAAAAAATCCCGTAGTGTTTGGAAACAAGCTGAAGAGAGACAGTGTGTTATGGCTTGCGCGTTGTTGGATGCGGCAAATGTGTATTTGGAGACGGGTGAAATAGAACGGCTGTTCCTAAGTATTTTCAATATTGAGGAGTATCCATTTACCGACAGAAAACTTTTCCAAACATTCAGAAGCGATGACTTCGAGTGCCTGATTCGATATTATAACCGACACAGCGATTTAGCACTGCCAGGGGGTGAAAACTTGGATGACCCCAAGAGCAGCCATCAGCTGGCTGCGGACCAGTTCGTGATGTTTGAGAACAGGGTACTGGACGGTATTAACATGAGACAGGAATGGTTCACGGAAGTGAACGGTGCAGAAACACTGGACAGCTGTGCGGTGCTCTTGGACTTTCTGGTACCCGCCAGAAATTTACATGTAGATATCTCGGCTGTTGTGGAGTTGATTGAAATAGCGGTGGTCATGTGTCGCTCTCAGTCTGATACAGAACGCACAGGCAAAGTGATCAAAGATTTGACAGAACGTAGGTTTTGGGGAAAATTCACTGAGCTGAAGCCCGAGGAAAAAGATCGTTGTGCCAAGGAGGTATTCATCAGGTCATTCGATTTTAACTGTATCAGACTTCCCTATTGACCGGGTGGTAGAGCAGTGGTTCGCCAGGCACTATGGCCTACTCAAGCGAGCTGATAGCGCACTCCCAAAATACATAACTGGCAAAACGGTCTCAAAAGTGTCATTTATCCGACCCTCGACCAAACAGAATGTACAATGCCAAGAGATTGGTCGCAGACGACACCCAGGTATGGTGCGTTCGGTGAGCAAAGATCAGGCCCGACAACAGGGGAAGGGGTCCGTCTCACACCCGCATACCGGTACCGTGGCACACGGCATAGGTAGCGAGTCAGTTACGCTACGAACTGCTTGGTCGACCAGGGTGATTGAAAGCGTTGGCCCAAATCCAAAGGTGGCTAAACATGCCACACAGAGGACAATAGCATCGTACTTCAGAACGGTCGTACCCAAAGCAACTGAGGTACCAGCCGCCCAGGTGGGTGACATGTCTTCGTCGGCTGAAGACGCTTCAGGCTGTGACGATGACTTGTACGTAATACATGAAGGTCCGGCAGTCTGCAGCGACGAAATCGATGCACCTTGCACGGCCGAACATTCCGATAATTATAGTGGAACTGCATTGGATGATGTGCGTGCGTGCTTCCCGTACACTGATGGACCATGCGGCATAGAACATATTGGCAATACCTGTTTCATGAATGTTGTCCTACAAGTATTGCCACTTCTGTCAATCAAATACCGAGCATCGGCATGACATTCACAACCTGCCATCATACAGGAGCTGGGTAGTTGCTACAGTCTCAAACAAGGAGTGTTTAATCCCAGAACGCTTCGTGAGCTTCTGGCTTCTGAACATCCATCTATGTTCGGAAATGAAAGGCAACATGATGCATCCGAGGCTTTGGTACTAATTTTGGATACATTGAGCCGGCTGGGTTGTATTCTGGGTGACATACAGACTAGAATGTCATCGGAAGTTTCGTATCGAAACTGCCACACTAAGAGCACCAGTCATTACGCATATATCCACCAGTATAGCAGTACGCATATATCTACAGTGTATTGCGACAGTTTCCAAGGAACCATGCAGGATGCCCTCGGTTATTCAGAGGATGACCTTTCTGATTGGGTGTGTGGCACCTGTAAGCTTGTTGGAGGCACCAAAGTCGATTGTATTACATCTACACCAACCGTGCTGATCGATGATCTTCAACGCCGAGATTACAATGCGAACAGTCGTGATGACATATATCCCATTAATGGAATGAAAATCTGGAGTAGTACATATAACTTGGCTGCAGTAATATGTCACGATGGGTCCACCCGAGCTAAAGGTCATTATTGGTGCGACATTAAGAAAAATGATGTACACTTCGAGTGTAATGACAGTTCGGTGCGGGGAACCACCCGTGCAGCCATGAAACGAAAGGATGCTTATATTCTAGCATACGAGAAGACCATTGACCTCTAGATGGTTTAATGTGAGTCAGTCGTACTGTCCGTGACAGTGGACGAGGAATACTTACGATGGATTGTCTGGCGAATGAACCAACGGGCCTGTCTATGCAGGGTTGTCGAGCAATCCTTACGATGGATTATCTGGACAGTGAGCCAGTCGTCCTGTCGATGAGTCGACGAACAATCCTTACGAGGGATTGTCTGCACAGTGAGACAGTCGAAGAACAATCCTTGCGAGGGATTGTCGGGACAGTGAGCCAGTTCTGTCGGTGACAGTGGACGAACAATCCTTACGAGGGATTGTCTGGTAAATGGACCAATGGGCCTGTCTATGCCGGGTTAGCGGACAATCCTTACGAGGGATTGTCTGGTAAATGGACCAATGGGCCTGTCTATGCCGGGTTGGAGAACCATCCTTACGAGGGATTGTCGGGACAGTGAGCCAGTGGTACTGTCGATGACAATCGACGAACAATCCTCACGAGGGATTGTCTGGACAGTCAGCCAGACAATCCTGTCCTGTCGATGACAGTGGACGAATAATCCTTACGAGGGATTGCCTGGTAAATGAACCAATGGGCCTGTCTATGCTTGGTTGGCGAACATTCCTTACTAGGGAGCCATTGGGTCTGTCGTTGCCCTGCTATGTCCTGTTGTCGCCACCATCCTTAGATGCAAAGCAAATATGCTCACTTCCAGCAACTCAGCTGGGTCAACTCAGTATTTAAAAGGACACCTTTCGTGGTAACGTGGTCTACTCCAAAATGTTACAGTATTGACAGTATCTATGCTGCTTACCAATTGATCATCGTCAGACTGGTCTAATCCCATTACATATGGAAATGACAAATTCAGTCGCGCTGTACTTTTGTGCAAGAAGCCGCTAAATGGCGTGTTGTCCTGCGGGTCAGCCTGTTAATGCTGTTGTCATTTCGATTTAGCACGCAACAAATTGGTCAGGATAGGTGGCGAATTTTACCAGTATATGCGACAGAGCACACTCAATGGCTATATGTGCTTGTGGCACAGAAATTCGGCAACATTCGCCTTTTCCATTTGGTAGGCAAGTGTCAATGTGCCAACGGAGGGTGATGTGTATTTTTACGACGGAATTCGCTCTTCAACGATGCCATCTCCCGGTAACAGCAGGGCCACATTACCGAATTTACTAAGGCATTGTTGTTCCCGCAGAGAAAGCACAGCCATGAATGGCGCGATCGCGGGCGCGGACGCGGGCGCGGACGCGAGCGCGGACGCGGGCGCGGAGGTGGAGGTGGAGGTGGGAGTGGGAGTGGGAGTGTCGGATGGAGGGGCCGCGAGAGGGAGGGGCGTAGCGCGTGGCAGAGAGGCGGTCGCGGCGCCGTGGGCGAACGCCGTGATGGGGCCTGGGAGGGAGGGCGGCGCGGTGTTGTGGGGAGCGGGAGGCACGGATACCTGACACCTGGGATACCCGAGCCGTTCTCGCTCCTCCACTATCATCGCGTCGCCCTCTTGGGCGACAGCCACGCCGAAAGGCTATGCTGTAGCCCGCTCCCGGCTCCCGTTACGACTGGGCGAATCCTGCACGGGATTGCGCCCACCGCGTTCGCCATCGGTGGCCTCAGGGCTGCGATAGAAGAGGATCTGGGCTGGCTGCGGCACCGGGCCTCCTGCATCGTGTCAGGCTCAATGTATCCCGCCACAGCTGTTATCAGCTTTGGCGGGAACTGCCTGACACGAAACAGGCTGGACCAGCGGCTGAGGCCAGAGCCCTCCAATGTCCGGGACCTCTGTGTCTCGGGCATTCGGCAGGTTGTAACCCTTCTCTTGAAGCTCCGGGGCCTGCAGGTCATCTTGCTCTCGCCCATTCCACACAGCCGCCTCGATGCCGACGCTTTGGAGGAGTTCCGTCGGCTGGGCTCCCAGTATAGGGCCCTGAGCATCGAGCTCGGGGTCCTATACTTGGACGTCGAGGAACTCCTCCATCGCCAGGCCGGGCTCGCTGTTGACCCTCGGGTGGTCACGGCTGCCTTGGAAGCGCCGATGGAGGTAGGTGCCGTGGAGTTGGGTGAGCCTGCGCCTCGCGTGCAGCCCCAGCCAAACCCTGCGGCGCCGCGCCTGCCGGAGGCAGTTTTCGAGGTGGACGGGGTCCACCTGACGGCCGCAGCGCTGGCGGCTGTGTGGGAGGGGCTGCGGAACTATGTGGTTATGCGCCGCGACCGCCTGTAGATCTGCATAATATGGATCGCGATCGCGGTCCATATTATGTACTTTGTGGTTAGTTTATACTCATGCACAGATATACATTAGCCAAGAATGCACTTACGTGAGCCAAGAGTATGCTCGTTCTTTGTATTGAAGTATGTGAATGTTGTTTTGGCCTCAGGACACGTTAGCCAAGGATGTGTTCATTTGCTTCGTTGTATTGTAGTATGTGTTGCTTTGAGCCTTGGGGCACATCGGCCATGTTGATCATGTAGCCATCATGTGCTCATTCGACTGGAGAGTATTGCAAAGGCAATTGTGCAATTATGTCATGTTATGTGTGGGTAAACCTGTCGCAAATGTTGACCTCTGGCCATAGGCCAATCTACGCTTGGCCATTGTCGCGCGCTACGCATTGCTTGTCAGCGTATTTGAGCTGCCGTTTGATGTGACCCGAAGGTGCTGATACATCTCTTAACGAGCATGGCACGTTTCGTACCGCTAATTGTGCCGGATTATGCGTTGTGCTGCGCCATGTGCATCCCGCTAAGTCAACCTGACTACTGCACTCCGCCTCTGTGCATGTATTGCACACGCCATGTGAATCCTACGAGGTGAACCAACCTACTGCATCCTGCGAAGTGAACCCGCCCACTGCACTTCGTCTCCGTGCATGTTGGCTCGGAACCGGTGCTGGGTGTGCTGGCTGCATTGGCTCGTGGACGGTGTCGGACATGCGGGCCCGTTCCGAAGAGCGCTAGTGAGCGCTTTTGCGTTTTCGTCTGATCGACCAAATGGCTTTGACCACGGCCACGGCTCCCTGGTCGCGTCGGTCAGCAGGCCGGTCGGGTGGTAGCGCACAAGAGGCCACTCGGTGGCTATTTTCGTCTCCGGAGAGCCTGGTATTTCCAACCATGGTGGAGGTGAAGGTGAGTCATTCATTGCCAAACGGTTTCACATCTACTCAGCAACTAGTTTTATGCTGACATGTAAGGCACAATGAATTGCTGTCTGCGAAATATTGCACGTGTCAAGTATGTTTGGTTCAATACTTGCAGTGGTGATGTGCTTCTATATGCTTACTGTTGAATTTGCGGGGGCATTGCATTGCATCGGTGAAAGGATGTTCCGCTGTGTTGGTGCTTGGTGATCGTTGCCGTAACGAACTACGACAAATGCATAGGTGCTTGATACTGCTTGATACCGGTTTGCAGTTCCAGGAATGGTAACCTGCACGGCTATAGTGCACATGAGCAGTGTACAAATACTAATAAACCCAATCACCTTCGTTCCGTTTCGTTGTCAAACCAAACTCCTTCGGGTGCGGAAATGGCATTCACAGACCCTGAGCCCCAGAAATGGCCAGCACCCAACCTGATAGGTATGCTCTATTCACAACAGGTGCGGACTTCGGGGTCCGAGTCTGCTAGCACCTGCTGTTACATGTAGTATCGTTACGTGCGAAGCGCTGCTCAGGGAGGTTGTGCCGACAGCACCTCATCTAATACCTGTGCCCCGTCCACAACAGGTGCTGATGTCTGAGCTCACGTCTGCTGGGGTCGACGTGGTTGGATGCTCTGGTGGTGTTACGTACGTCTCGCTGCTCCGGGCGGCTATACCGACGCGCCACTGCTGAAGCGCTCGCGTTTACATCAGACAACCTGCGTGTTACGGTGAGTCTACCAAGTGCAGATGGATAGTTATCGGGTTGAGGCTTTAGGGTTCGCTCGTTTTTTTTTTGTACACTGTCGCTGCTAAGTGCGTCTCGCTGCTGCCGACATCCCAGATACTTCATCTAATACCTGTGCCCTTTCCACAACAGGTGCTGATGTCTCAGCTCACGTCTGCTGAGGTCGACGTGGTTTGGTGCTCTGGTGGTGTTACGTACGTCTCGCTGCTCCCGGCGGCTATGTCGACGCGCATCTGAGGGCTGCCGTCACCTCTCCCAGACCTGTTGCACACTTTTTGATGTGCTGTGGCGCCATTACCATTTGATGCGTCTTTGGTCTCGGCTGTTGCTGTTGAAATGTATAAGCTCGTACTGCGCTGACAATACTGCAATAAAGCATGGTCTGCATGATACTAGAATAGCTTTATGTCTCTGGTACACGTGGATGACTTCAGACGAATCTGTGGTGTCTCTCATCTGTTTGTAGTTGAGACCCTACGATAGGAGCCGAGCACATGATTTGAGGACGTTTTATTGGTAAGAATCCTTGGTTATTTTGCGTCTCATTGAACCGCAAGGTTATATAGCGTCGCCGGCCTATCGCACCGATTGGTCGCGGGTGCACTCTGTAAATGTTGGCCGCGAGATTTGAACCCACAACGTTGCGATCGAAGAGTACAACGCTCGGCCAACTGAGCTACTGAGATTCCCGGCTTTTTTTCTTCATTCCAGAACATCGCTGCATTTTTGCGAAATGTATACACTCCATTGCTTAGTACTTCAATATACACACCATAATTTGTAAAACCGGAAAATTACTCTATTACATGATTATGGCAAGATTATACACTCCATATCTTGGCAAGCCCAAAAAATTATACACTCCGAATCCAAGAACGAGAAGTGAAAATCCAACACTGCCCGCAACATAAACACATTTACTTTAATCCATGAAGGTTAAAGTGGATACCTCTAAGTCATCCATCCCTCGGATAATTTGGTCGAATATTATCAGCAGTGAGTGCTGTGGCGGTCGAAGGCTTTACTATGAATCCCTGCTGGTTTGAACTAAAGAGGTGGCTGGCTAGCATGTGTGTGTTACAATTTGGTTGTGAACGATTGCATCGGCTATTTCTTGTATTATTGTTACGTTGATGATAAGCTAAATGTTCGTCGCTTCAGACGGGTCGCCATTTTTGTGTGGGGGACCATCGCGCATTTCCACGCAGTTGGAACGGTTTCTGCCACTTTGTTAAAATTTACAATGTGCTGGTCTTGTTCACAAAAGCACAGGGCTGGTCACAGCGAAGCACACCTTGATACTACTGGCAAGTATATTGTCAGCAATGCACGTGCTCACGTTTGGCATCTGGAACAGGACCCATTGGGGCTAGTCGAGCATTACCGGCGTGACACAAAGTCCATTGCTGTTCATGTGGGGAATATGCAGACTGGAGCATAGCACGGATTGGACATCCGTACGGATATTCGTTTCATACGGGTAGCGGAGCGGATCGGATAAAGTTTGGTGAAGATAAACGGATACAGATTGGGTAGCCGATTGACTCCCCAACCTTTTTATGGATACGTCATGAAAGTCAAAATAGAACAAACATAATCACACATCAATGTGTTTTTCAACCACAAAGTTGAATAAAAACATGCTGTGATAGCTGATGGTGAATCTCAAAATTGTGTGAGCAATATGTGATACCACGAATTCGCACCTACATACAGAGATCCAAAAACGCGCCGTCTCGCCCACCCGAGTAGGCAGCACATTTTGAATATCATGATAGATTGAAACACAAGATACTCGCACATTAAGTAAGGCGAAACAATGCGTGCTAAAGTTCAGTCAAAATACATTTCAACGCATCCTGAATATTGCGGTTCAACATTGATTTATACATACAAGGGCGCCGGGGAAATTGCTAGTGCGAGGTTTTGGGCTTAGTGGAAGATCGCTAATGGGAACTCGCTCGTGCAGAACCACTGAGATTCTCTCAACTCATGTAGGCCAGCACTATTGCGAACTGCCGACTCTCCGACACATGCGATAGATGAAACAGGACCTTGAACAGGGCTGCTGTTTTATACACTTTTGTGGGGGAGGGATGAAACTGACCAGCAATGTTTGCTTCCCCCTCCCAATGATTTCAACTTTTAACTTTGAATCATTCGGAGCGTGCCCTCGAATCCGTTTGGGCCCGACCGCCCGTACTGTGTCCCGTCCAATAAGTTTTATAAATCTACACCCGTGACCTTTGGTGACCCGCAGGCTTTCCCCTGCAGGCTGCAACATGCTATGCGGCATTGCAAGTGCAGTGTAACGGCAAGCGGAAAAGGCATTTCACAGTCGCAAAGCTGAGATAACATGGTAGTGATTACAGACGCCTAAAAAGCTAACAAATGGGCGACAAGTTAGAAGTTAGTTAAACAAGTTAGTTAGTAGCTAAGGGCGAATCACAGACATTGAAATTTTACTTTCGCCAAAAAACCTGCCACATTGTCACCATTCTGCAGCCGCGAGTCTAAAGGATCAGCGCTTGTTTTGTGCTTTGTGTCGGGGGTGTCTGTAGCAACATGTGTGGTGCTATGGCAACCAGCTTCATACTTTTGGAGAAAATGCTGCTGTATCAACCATCCCGTGTTTTAGCTAGACCCAGTCTTCCCTACGTCTGGCATGACACATTTGTTTTGTAGTGCATAGCACCTGCTAGCTATACCTTCGTTTATTTCAGTTACATATCTATGTTGTACAAGATCGTGATATGACCAGTGCAAAATGCATAACAATACATGATTGTGTGTTTTGGATGGTAGCATACTTAATGGTTACTAGTTAGTTCCTCGGGGGTATTTTCTTACATGCATATACTTTGCACCAGGTGGTAAGATAAAAGCCCCACAGCGAAGCTATCTGGAGTGAGGAAAGTCTTCTATTTTTGCTTGCGACGAACCATTTCAAATATTCAATCAGGTTACGTTTTCCGAGCAATATCCGCAGCGTCAAAAGGATAGCACCTGGACCATGTAGCGCAACCTGCCTCCATTTGCGATTGGTCGCCGCGTCGGTATTCCACCAGCAAACTCAATTTATGCAGCCCTTACTCTATCGTATCTTCTCTCGGAGCGATGGTTCGTTTGATGCATTTAACTCGTGCCTTTCACAGATCCGATGATGGCGTCTGATTGATACAGAATCCAGGATCGGGCCGTGCCCCAAAACTATCGTCGGAGCGTGTCGTGTACCCCATGGTCTGGCCACCCAATGGTAAAAACCCTGCTACTTACCTACGGAGGCTGGTAACAGATATCGGACACAGCGGCGTGTGTCCCATGGCCTGGCCATCCCATGGTAAAAACCCTGCTACTTAACTACGGAGGTTGGTGGCAGATATCGGAAACGGCATGTGTCCCACAGCCTGACCATCCCATGGTAAAAAATACCCTGCTACTGACCCACGGAAGCAGGTAACGGATATCGGAAATTCGGTATTGTGATGCGTTATGGCACGAAGTGGTCATGAAGGCCAGTCGTCGGCATCTGAGCGTGACTCACTTCAGGCGAAAATTGTTGCTTGATATTTTCACTTGTTGACTGAGGGCTTATACCGATGTCCACTCAGCTTCATGCATATTGCAATATTTCCTATCATGTAGTGATGGTTTTGTGGGGACGACATTAGGACTTAGCTAGCCAAATTACAATATTGCCATGTACTTCAGTCAATTTATGTATTGACAATTTTGGAACATTAGTGAACGTTATCGTTTCAGTCAATGTCTTACTATTATGATTTAAAAAAATAATTCCGATGTCTACGCAGTTGCATATGCACAACAATATTACCTCCTGCATGATATTCGTTGCGTAGTTGCAATTTGTGGAGAGAGTGGGGGATGGTGGGCCGGTTACTGTTTCAGACTCTCGTCACAATGACAACAGACAAATGCTATTTCGACAGAATATAGTTTCACCATTGTTGTATCTGTATGCCCATTTTACCAGCTCGATCCATGAACTAGCGAATTTAACACTGAGGGCCTGTTGACCTGAATCGATCAAAAAAACGTTTCCCCACATGGTGGGGTCAGATGGTTTATCACATGGGGCATGGCGGCAGAGGTGAAAAAATGGTCGCAAATTCCACTAACGAAATTTTTCGCCATAACTTTTCCACCACTCCAAAGATAGTGTCCCGTGAAGTTCTTTGTTTCAGCCCACTTTAGTTCCATGTTTTGCAGTATTTTTGCAGGGTTTTTATGTTAGGCAAAAAACGTTTTTACCACCGTGGAGAACTGATCTCTTCCGCCCGCATTTCGGGAGACAAAGACAAAACATGCTGCAAACCGTATCTTTATATTTGCGAATTCATGAGACACGAGCCGCTGAATGGTGTCAAAACTCAGCACCAACTTCGTTGTTGGTCTCAACAACCAATGAGTTAAAACTAAGTGCGCTAATAGGCTAACCAGTCGGCAGCGGAGCAAACAGACGATAATAATAATAATTATTATTATTGTGTAATTTAACGACGCTTTCAACTGCTATGGTTATTTCGCGTCGGCAACTATAACGCCGTGCCCGCGAGTGGAGAAGTCCATTGGTCGACAGAGCGGTTCGAACCCTTATGCGAGACAGACGCTCTAACCAACTGAGCTATCCTTCCCCCGTAAACAGGCGGTCGTAATTGACTGGCTCCATCGGCTTACCTCGGGGGAAGGATAGATCAGTTGGTAAATGCGTCTGTCTCACACGGCAAAGGTCGTGGGTTCGACCCGCGTTGCCGACCGATGAGCTTCTCCCCTCACGGCGCGGACACGGCATCACAGATTCCGACGCGAAATAACTATAGGAGTTAAATAACAAATAATGATTAATTATTATTTGTCCTGGCCCGTATCGGATCGATGCATGGCTTGATCGGCAATTGGGAACAGAGAAGAACTGCTCGCGTACTGGAGAAGAACTGGAACGTTAGCTTCTTCAAATAGTCACAGATGCGCTGCAAAACTGGACCAAAAGAACACGGACGACATTTTTGACTGTGTTATTCGCAAGAACTAACTAGCACAAACTTGCAAACCCCGACGCAAGCTTGGTCACTTCCTTGCACGCACGCACGCACACGTCTGGAACTCTTATTGGAAGACAGCTGATCTGCGGCATACTTTTGAATTGTGGCGTCTGATCACAGTGTCCTGTAGCTCTGTCCTGATGTCAACTGACTGCCTGATGAAGTTGTTATTAAATCTGCGTTGTACTGCCTGAATTAAGGCCTCAGCATGATGAACATTAGGCCCCTTCCAGCGTATCATAAGCTCGTACTCAGCGTTTCGGTGGTCCAGCTGCCGATGAGCGCCAAATATGTCCCGCACCACACTCCCCATGCTGTCAACGACAGATTTGGGCGGGCTTAACAGCCATGGCCTTATGACCAAGTGAGCGTACTGCTTCAACGCGTGGCTCTAGGCCGACTCCATTTGTAGGGCTCGCAGAAGTTGCTGGTTGCGCATGCCGGATGGCTGGCTGAACAGACACATGTAGGCTGCCTTGACAACCTCCCTCTCCACGGCTGCAGTCGGCGGTATCAAACGCTGACTGACGAGCTTTGCGATGCTGTCGTGAACGATCTCAAGGCATTCGACATGCCTCACCTGCTGAAGAGCCTTCAAATCACTGACGACCTTTATGTCAGTCACAGAATATGCAGCTTGCCGTTCATGGCACCTTTGCTGTTGCCCCTGGCGTCCAGTCCGCAGCCGCGCTCTGTCGCCTTGTCATGAAGGGTGGTGGTGAATCGGAGCATCGCTGGAAGCTGGGAAGCGAAGACGTCCAGGTCAGAGCAGATAAAGGAGTTACTGCGCAACCAATAGATGATCCTGTGATCACGAACCCTTCGGATCGTGTTTCGCCTGTTACCGACATTCCGACCTAAACACAACTTAACGCAATCTCACACGAAGACGTGCCATTAAAAATCGTGCAAAACAATATAGCCACAATATGTAAGATGATAATATACAAAAGATAGAATATCCACAAGCAGCAGCATCAATTGATAGGTACATATTATTTAGTAAACAAAGCCTTGAAGCAAAATAAAAGAAATGCCACCCAACGAGAGACAACGGATAAACGAAGCACAATAGCCATTCCAACGTGCAACGTGCAACACACGTAACAGCTGCAGCAGAATAAAATCATAAAAGGAACGACTGGAGATGATGCAATGGGAAGGGATGCGGAATTGTACTGTTACTAAAGCATATGCTGCTTCCTCTTTCCATCACCTGAATTTACAAAACAATATATATACATATATATATATATTTTTAAAGTTTAATCAACATTTTTGCTGGGGTGACTTGAGGAACCAGGGTTCTATTGCTAAACAGAGGTTGTTGCGTGAACCCTGGCCCCACCACCCGATCCATGAACTCCAGTTCAATGGCAGAATTTAGACCGAAAGTTCCTCGAACTTCACGCACGCTCCTACATAGCAGCCAATATTTGAAGCGGTAGTGTCGAAGGAGACCCTTTCAGCGAGTTGGTGCTCCTGAACCAACTCAAACCCAACGCGTGCCATTTCGACTCCTGTGCCAGCTGACACTTTGAGGATGCCAAGCAGTTTATCCTGTCCAATGGAGTGGCAATGATGCCAGCTTGCGGGACCCCTACATCAGTTCAGATGTATCTACAACTTACAGAGGTGAGCTTTTAAGATAAAAGGAACATGGAGAGGCATGTGGATCAACGTTCGAACAACTTTTGTTTTTTACCATTGTTCGGTGTCTAACGTACATCTTGAAATAAATGCAAACGACATAGAGTTTTGTCAATTGGACAATCACGGATGACATTACAACCATATCAAGCCTATTATCAAAACACAAATAAGCACACATATTAGTCACAAATAAGACACACTCACACAACACGATGGATGGCATAATTCTTGGGTTTTCTTGATGTTGGTACGGGGTTGGCATAGATGGGCGTGATTCTTGGGCGTAGATTGGCAGATTATTATATGGTGGCTCTGGTTGTGCGGCGTGTTATGGGCTGCTGATTGGACTTGGAGTATTGGTGATCGAATAACACCAACCATAATACCAGCTTGGAGTCCTGGTCCTATGGTTGGTGGTGCTAGTTGTAGAGTACCTAGTGCTATAGTTTTGCTGGTTGGACAGATGGTGACAGATAGTCTTGTATTATGGTCCTTGGCTATGAATTTTTGGTATCAAGTATTTCAGGTTTTCTTCTCGAGGTTGGTTGGCTGGTTTGGTGTATGGTCTTTGGTGTTTTGGTCTTTGGTGTTTTGGTGTTTGGTGGGGGGGGCGGGGGTGGGCATCATTCTCTTCTCGTTGTCATTTGACATATTCTGTGAAAATCTGTCGGTTGTCAATTTAGGTTTAGGATGCAAATCTCGGTTGGGATAATACCGAAACGAAATGAGGCGATGCCAGCGTGAAACAATTGGCTGCTGAACTCATCGAAATAAGCATCCGGATTGCCACAGATTCCGTTCTTCAGATTTAGATGTGCTCAGGAAAAACACATTTGCACATTGTCCCATTAGGTCGTTCAATGTTCGTTGTCCTGTGTCTGCCCGTGCTGCCAGCTTTTAGGTGAGTTTCCTGCCATATTCTGAATCTCATCTCGGTCCCGGTTGTCGATTGTGACGAAACTGGTATGACATAACCAACTACGTTTGGTAGTGATTGCAAAATAGCCACTATTTGAAGATCCTCATCTCACTCGGCTGGTGGACTAGTTCAAAATAGGCGCACGGAAGCGCGGAATATATGCGCACGGAAGGTGTCTCCAGCTAAAAGTGACACGTCACAGGACTACGTTAATAATCAGCTTGAAATAATTTGACCTTCATGAATACAGCTAGGTTAGGTTAGGTTAATCAAGTGGGTCAAATGTATCCTCGCAAAATCTCGCAAGAACCAAGCGGACCGATTGCATCCTTGCAGGGGTGTTTTGTAAGATGGACGGGTAGTAGGGGGTAGGGTTGTAAGTAGGGTTTTGAACCGACGCGAAATTGGAGGAGTGCGCTTTGAAGTGAAAAGATCAATCCATCTGAAAATATCAACCTAACCCAGTTTAAGTACGCCTAAAATACACTTCAGATGATCTGAAGTGTTAAAAAGCGACATTTCGGCGACTGCCACGCCCAGATAACAGCAAAATCTCGAGAATCAAGTGGGCCAAATCTATCCCCCGACGCCCGGTTAGGCTTGTGATACTTTATCTGTGCATATTATTTGATAAAGATACTCTAGCAAAAGATGCAGCATACTGGTCTAGGCTAGGTTAGGTTTTCAACTTTTTCGATCAAGGCTAGGTTAGGTTTTCAACTTTTTCGAAATGTTTTTTTTTAAATGAAAAAATCAACATGGTTAAAAACATTAGAAAAACAAAACATATTTCCCTGAGCTTTTGCGACATTTTTCAACATGGTTCTGTTAACACGTGTCATTTAACATTTAGGTTAGGTTGATAAAAATAGGCAAATGTTCATATTTATGTTATATTCATATTAATGTGTAGGGTGCGTTTTATAATTGTCTAAATTTGAAAATTGTGTTAAAAATTTTAATCAAAAGTTCTTTCTAAATTTTTATCCCTCCTAATTTTACATCTGCTTTGCATTTTTCAACAGGGAAGCAAAATCCATAAATCCAGAGCCTTTCTCCCAAGCAGTTTAGTTTTTAGGCATGTTAAAGGCATGTTCGTCCGAACTAATTAATCTAAGCAATAGACGTAGAATCACGCACTGACCACGAATATAAGAAATCGTACCGTAACTTTTTGAGATGACGAAATATGACATATGACGAAATACGACATATGACGCATATGACGAAATCATGAAACATTGTTTGATGTTCAGAAAGTGTGAAATTTTCGCAAATTTTAAGGGAAGACAATTAACGTGGGTATGATAAATGAAGGGAAAAATGAGGAGAAAAATTGTGATGGTCGAAAATTATTGATGAATAATATATCGATAGTTTTGAAACTTTTAAAAACATTTTCTGATATAATGTATTCTGACAAAGTAGCACACATGAATTGTGTATGGAACTGCTATTTTGGATTTTAAACATTCTTCTGCTTTGTTTAATTTTAAAAGTTTACTTAAAATTTGAAGTACGAAAACAGTGATTATTTTTTAATATTTTTTTTTCTCGTTTCTCTCATGGCACCGAACAGTGATATCAAGATGGCATAGATCGGACACGAATCGAGCGAATTCTGGAGACGCAGTCCACAAGATTTTCCCGATTTCCCGAATTTTTCATTTGCAACAATTTTCTCATACAACCGAAGTTACACAGTCATAAGTTGACGAGCTGAGCTGAGAAAAGTAACTTATATCGATTTAGCTGTGTAACTTTTTGATATAAGCTAAATAGTTTTGGCATGATGCTTCAGAAAATGATACATGACAATAATGATTTACAATACATTGCCCACATGATGGGATTATCGACATTGTGTCATTTGCGTTTGAGAATGATAATTATCTATGTAACTTGTGATGGACGCGAAACATTGCTTTCTATAGAGTTAGCACTAAAAGATCGGTTTTAAATTGCCCATTTGAGAAATAAGGAAATAATGGAAATTTTGACGAGTACATATCGTAGCAAATGTCCAAGTGCATATATGTGGCGAATTTGGGTTTGCTATGTTGAATACTTTGTGCTATAAGAACAATATTACTTACGACTAGTGTTAACATGCAAAATAGCCTATCTGGGGGGAAATATCTGGAAACGAACAACCTGATGTGGTCCAAAAGATGAGGTCGACTGGAAGATATCGCATTGTCACATTATCACATCATGAGAGCGAAAACTTCACCATCGAAGCACTATTAGATCACCAAACGCGACACACCTCATGGCTAAAGTTTGAAGGAGAAGGCAGTTGCGAATTGCTGCGCATTGCCGACAATCGTGTGGCTGATTGCGATCTGCTGACAGTCGAGAGCCTAATGGAGTTATAATTATTAATAAAATGGTGATAAAGTGTTGCAGATGATTTGTAAATTAGCGCTGAATTATTCTCTGCTCGGTGGTATGCGAAACGTGTGCGAAAATATCCGAGAAAGTGGCGAAAAAGCAACAAAAGTTGGCGTTCGAAGTCGGCTTTCGATAGCTGTCAGCTGATGCACTATTGGCCGTTTCAGACGATTCTATTTGTTGCAGAAGATGCGACATGGTCGATAATCATGTCGATACGGTCGACAATCGAGCGATTGATGGCCCCGCAAAAATGAAGCCTCTTGGCGAGAGGGATAATTTGCAAAGAATAATTATATGGAAATTTTGTGAAAATGGTTCATTGATGCGAGAGGATGCCAAGGTGAGATGCGCTATTTTAGCAATTTAGTATGAGGATTATAAATGCGTATATCATTTGCAATGGAGCAGTTTGTTTGTGAATCCTCGCGGAGAGAGTGTAACGAAAAGTTAAGATAATCGAAAAAAAAGTCGGTGGTTGCGCATGGGCTTACAGTCCCGACCCTACCACTCCTCGCGTTTAATGCCTGGGCTGCGGTTATTGCCCTCGCGATCTTGCTTCTGTGAAATATTTCCATATTTTGCTTGATTATGTGTATTGGCTTGTATCGGTGATGTTCGCGAACTACGCCAGCCATCGTATATTAACACGCGCCAGGGCGCGTGTTAATGAGGGCCTCTGAAAATTACGAGCACTGGAGTGGGGCGGGTTACTCCCCCCCCCTAAGGCTTCTATTAAGGCTACAGCAACGAAATTCGCTGGGTGGACGGGCGCGATAGTGAACTCTATTGTATGCAAATTTCAGGACCTTAGGTCAATATCCTCAAGGTCACATGAGGTCAAAATAGAAGAAGAAGAAAATCCAGTTTTCCGAGGCTTGGCATGTCATTGTTATGGATTGCTGTGATTGTATTTAAGTTCTCCAAAATTGGCATTAATGATGTTTTGGTCATCACCGATGATGCAAGATCAGCTACTTGACCTCAGGTCACCTGCTCCAGTTGGCGGAACCGGACTGCCCACCCGACTGCTCCGTTGGGCGGCTCGGCACAATCGACTTCGCAAAAAGAAAGGAGTGAAATATATGAATAAAGTATGGAACGCTTAGGAACACAATGACAAACAGTGGATTTTCGGACATGCAAAGTGACATCAATCGCATGAGTCATTCGCATTTATGACAACATTCCAGTTGACCAAGTTTGGTTTCATTAGTCTGTCGTGAACTTGACCTCGGTGACCTGACATGGCTTTGCAACAATGTAGCATTATAATGTATATCAATAAGTCGCTAGTGTTGCCAAGAACACTTCCTTTTTGCCAATATACTGGAAGTGCATCAGCCCCGATATTTGTGGTCTGGCGCTGTGAATTTGTTTTGACTTTAATGACACCCCGAACTCGAAAAGTTTTCGGTCGATTTTCGTTTTTCTTACTTTAAACAACGCGCCGATGACGAGGCAAGGGTTTCGCCAAGGAGGTGGGACTGCAATCTATGCAAGCACGGCACTCGAAGTCAAAAGACTGAACCACACTCAACTTGATGATGTAGAATGGATGAAAATTAGTAATGAAAATATAATTTAAAAAATGCAAATTTGGATGTGGTCTGGTGAAAATTAAAGATGCATCGATCATAATATGCTGACGATATCTCCCACCGAACCTGTCATCAGGCAAGTATAAGTCATTTATTGACAAAATTAATGATAACATGTCCTGAGCCCTAATGTTGAACCCGTCAATAATCCTTGTCATGGGCGATTTTATTTCTGGGAATATTTTCT
Organism: Imbricaverruca yamaguchii; assembly: GCA_034440575.1. Taxonomy (NCBI): domain Eukaryota; kingdom Metazoa; phylum Arthropoda; class Thecostraca; family Neoverrucidae; genus Imbricaverruca; species Imbricaverruca yamaguchii. The sequence continues at coordinate 85,053 of JAOTOL010001490.1, forward strand.
TGAACCAGTCGTACGCCAATAGAAGAGTTATCCCATTTGACTTAGACCTTTTGGAAACAATTAACAGGCTGCAACTCTTCCAACTTTAAACGAACCAACAAGAGTCGCGAACGAAGTTCATAATCTGAGGGACTTAATCATTACTTCAAACAAAGAAATAGTTTTTGAAAGTGTTATCTTGTCTCCTTTCACGAATATTGACCATTGCCCTGTATTTGTAACCTTAAATGCCACCAAGTCGACTATGCATACATATGGCAAGAAAATATGGGACTTTGACAAGCTAGACAGCGAGAAAATTATAATATTTCTTCAAAATGTAGACTGTGAAGATATTTTAGGCAAAGACGCTGATGAAGCAACACAAATATTTTCTGATATTATTAAAGCCGCAAAAGAAGCCTATGCCCATAACAATAATCAGAACCAACGGGGCAAGCAAACCATGTGTTGATTCTGAGCTGAAAAGAAATGTCAGAAGACGAGGCCGACTATTTCGAATTGTCAAAAGGATACAAAAATGGCTTAGTTGAGATAATTCGAAAGATCAGCGTAAGAGTCACCGAACTTAACAAATCACCAAAAAATCATCAAAGAGCTAAGTCATGAAACTAGACGAATGCAAACATAATCCTTGAAAATACCATAAAATTTTAAAGGGGACACTTGGTAGTACGATGTCCCAGAGCATACCACCCCTAGTTGGTCCAATTGGTGTAATCATTGATGATACAGAGAAGTCTTGGACGCCCATTTTGCGGAACAATCCCAATCACCTAATAACTTGCAGCTACCCTCTATGGACGCACAATATAATCACAGCATTCCAAGTTTGGCAGAAATGCAAGTTACTGAAAATGAAGTTCTTCAGCAACTCAACCATCTAAATCCAAATAAATCGACAGGCCCTGGTGAAATACCTCCCAGGCTCCTTAAACTAATTGCTATTCTTATTTACGGACCCCATACTAAATTATTCAACACGTAGCAGCTGCAGCAGAATAAAATCATAAAAGGAACGACTGGAGATGATGCAACGGGAGGGGATGCGGAATTGTACTGTTACTAAAGCATATGCTGCTTCCTCTTTCCATCACCTGCATTCGCAAAACAATATATATATATATATATATATGTGTGTGTGTGTGTGTGTGTGTATAGATATGCATATTATATGCATGTGTATCTACACAGACTTTATATGAAGAAGCGAAGCAAGAACACAATATAATAATACACTGACCTGGTCGTAGGCAGTGGCAGGAAGTAATGATAGCATGGGGCAGCGCACCGCCTGTGTCTTCGTTCTCCAAAGCGTCCTGCATCTCAGCGAGCTTGCACACCATATTGTCAAACATGCGCCGTCGTTCCCAAGGCAGGATCTGAATATTTTGAAGCGACTTGCTACCCTCGGCGAGCACGTCATACAGGTCACAGAGGGCTACCAGCTGAGCGGTGAACTTCAGATCTGAAAAATCAGTGAGGAATGTCGGTAGGGGATGAGTAGTGGGGACAGTTATAGACTGAAGCGTCGCTAACATGGCATGGCCAGGGTGCAAGTTGGGGAATTACATGCTTCGATAGCAAAGCTGTACTTCGGAATAAAAAGGAAAATAATATACATTGCTGTATTTAACTTTATTTACACTCCTGTGGCATTATAACTGTTAAAAAAATAATGCTAAGCTAAACCACAGCCTATGCCTGCGCAATATATCCATTAGCACGTGTTCTGGTGGTGGTCAATGCGACACCACATCCGAGCAAAGCTTTTTCGTGAATAACTCTGTCTGGATATTGTGAATGTCCATGTGTCTAGACTCGTGCAACACCTCCCAGGAATATTCATATTCTGAACTAACCTCGCAGCAGTCGGAGTTCTCGCTGTTCACTGTCATCCGCCTCTCCTGTTCTGATCCGCTGCTGCAGGACCAGGGATGGAAAAGTGGCCTTTTTTTTGGAACTTTTGCCATCAAAAAGAATTATACACTCCGGAAAAAATACACTCTTTGCATTGCTGGTAGAAGACATGCTTAACTAGCAAGACAGCTAGATGTAATTATACAACAGTGATAGCTTGGATGGAGAGGAAGATTCACTCATAATGGTCCCATACCACATCAACTTTCCAGTACAATTGAGGATAATGGACATTTGTTATTTCAGGTCATCTGCAGGCACATTCCACGAGGAGGCAGGAGTGGAGTCGAAAATGAGATGCCAGCCAGATTGGAAGAATATCAGCCTGCTAGCATGCACAAGTACAAGAAATGTCAACAGATGACAAAATATGGATCACTGTAGTCTGCATATGATTTTAATGCCATTGAACATTCCATAACATTCCATCTGTGCATGTGTGATTGTCTGGTGAAGTGCAGGTGAATTAATAAACAGCCACCAATGCCTTCATGTGTATGTTCTCCATTTGTGGAGAAACCTCAGAACAGAGTTCAGATGTGCCCAGAAGAATGTATGGATGAACACCAAGAGCTAGAGTGGCATCCACACAACTGGTAAGCCACAAAGGGTAGCACTTCCCCCAAATCCCCAGAATACTGGTGGATATGAGCCATGTTTTGCCATGGCATAAGAAATTTCATTGGTATTATTACTTTCCCACACATGTTTTACACACATTTTACCTCCATGAAGCATACAAAGGTATTAGGTTTGGCTAAGTTATGCTAGATTAGTTTTTTTTTTCGTAAGTTAGCCATTTATCAGTAGAAACTTTAAGAGGAAGTGCCTTATTCTCGGTGACTTTAATCTAAAAGGTTATGAAAATGCTGGTGTTGGCTCCCCATCATGCAAAATGTTCAGGAAATGCCTTGAAGAGGACCTGTTCTTATACCAGTTTGTATCGGAACCTACCAGGCATGGTTCATTCTTGGACCTTGTATTCTCGGATTTAAGTGACTTGGTTCAAGACTTGACTGTAGGCGAAACTCTGGGAAAAAGTAACCATAACATAGTTAGATTCAAGGCACATGTAGGGGAAATTATCAAGGATAATTTGGTAAAGGTTCCAAATTTCAACAGAGCAGACTTTAACCGCATGAGAGCGGCTTTAAGTGCCATCAGATGGAAAGAAGAATTCTCCAATTTAAATGCCTGTGAAATGTGGGAAAAGTTCAAATCTTACTTGAAGGAAACTCAGATTAGATATGTCCCCCAAAAGCAAAGACGCAAAAGAAGGGTAGGAAAGGCAGCATGGCTTACACCAGACGTGATAAAAGCAATTAAGGCTAAGAAAACTGCATTTAGAGTTTTTAAAGAAGCCTCAAATGTCGTTAATCTAAAGGCGTATCGAAAAGCTAGAGACACTGTGAAGCAAAAAACCAGAGGAGCAAAGCGAGCAAAGGAACTGGATTTAGCTAGAAACTGTAATGGGGACAGTAAAAAGTTCTTTAGTTTCTACAAGCTGAGTAAAGTTTCTAGCACAATTGGTCCACTGGAAGTAAACGGGACTACATTGGGTGAGGATAGTGAGATTGTTGAGGAGCTGAGCAAGCAGTTCAAATCAGTGTTTACATTGGAAGATATGACCAATCTGCCGACCGTACACCATAGTTCAGTTACATGGGATCTGACAAATGATGTTGATTTCATTGGTAGTGATGTTGTTTACAATCATATCAGGAAAATAAAGCCAAATAAGGCAGCAGGACCTGATGATATTTATGCTAGGGTGTTGCGGGAAACTGAACAGGAACTGGCATTTCCACTTAGTATAATATTTTGTAGATCAGTTTCACATAATGAAATTCCAACCGATTGGAAAAGGGCAAATGTAGTTCCTATTTTCAAGAAAGGAGAAAGAGGGAGAGTTGAAAACTATAGGCCAATAAGTCTCACATCCTTAGTCTGCAAGGTACTCGAATCAATTATCAAGGATAGAATAGTTAGTTATCTGGAAGGTAGCAGATTGATTCAAGATACTCAACATGGATTTAGAAAAGGACGATCGTGTCTCACAAACCTCTTGGACTTTTTGAACTTCGCCACAGAACAATTTGATCAGGGAAATCAGGTTGATGTAGCATATCTTGACTTTAGTAAGGCCTTTGACAAGGTACCTCATAAACGGTTAATGATACAGCTTCAGTCCCATGGTATTGCAGGTAGCATCTTAAAATGGATAGAGTTGTGGCTTTCAGATAGACAGCAAAGAGTGATGCTAAATGGTACAAAGTCATCATGGCAAAATGTTCTTAGTGGAGTCCCCCAGGGGTCAGTACTAGGGCCATTACTGTTCATTATATTTGTAAATAACATTGAAAGTGGCCTAAGCAGTAAAGTTTTGAAATTTGCAGATGATTTGAAGGTCTTTAGGGCAATAACAGGTCAGGATGAGCATATCTCGCTGCAAAAAGACTTAGACGAACTTGTGAAGTGGTCCGAAGAATGGCAAATGAAATTTAACTTTGATAAGTGCAAAATCATGCATGTAGGTAAGCAGCATATGAAGGCTCCATACTTGATGGGTGGCCAAGTGCTATCAGTGACTTAACAGGAGAAGGATTTAGGTGTTATTCTAAACACAAAACTGGGGGCATCAGAACAGACCAAGGAAGCCAGGAAGAAGGCACTGAGAATGCTCGGGGCAATAAATAGGAATGTATCATACAGAAGTGAGGAAGTGATCAGGAAGCTTTACTGTGCATACGTCAGGCCACATTTGGAATACTGCATCCAAGCTTGGTCTCCTAGCTATGAAAAAGATTGTTGGCTTTTAGAGAGAGTACAAAAGAGGGCTACAAAAGTGGTTAATGGCATAAGCAACCTGGCATATGAGGAAAGATTGAAGAAATTGAATATGTTTTCACTTAGATATAGAAGGCTGAGAGGAGATCTCATCGAGGTCTTTAAATTTGTCAATGGTCTGGAGAGGGGATACCTTGGGGAAATGTTCGAATTTAACAGAAATGATGCAATTAGAGGTCATAAATTCAAAATTAAAATTAACCACAGCAGAACAAGGTTAAGGCAAACTTTCTTCACCAACAGGGTAGTGGAACACTGGAACCAGCTGCCAGAAAACATTGTCAGTAGCAGCACATTGAACATCTTAAAAACAGCATAGACATTCATTATAAGAATAGAGGGCTTGCTTTTTAGTATTACAGGGAGGGCTGATTGGCAGATTTGGTGGACAACTGGTTCAGTGTACAGAGTGCAACCAAGAAGGGCCCTTGTGGCTCAGAGTTGCACTAATCTTTTATGTCTTTATGTCTTTATGTCTTTATCAAATTCCTTTGGGGATCATTCAGGACTTAACAAAGTTTTTGAATAAAAAACACTCATGCTAGCATAGGCTGTTTGGTTAGAATAGGCCATTTAGTTTTAGTTTTTTTTTAATGAAAAAATTGCTTAGAAAATTTCCATTAAAAATGCTTTCTTGCATCCAGTTAGGCTGCAGCTTTTTCCTTCATTTTTAACATTACATTTCATGGTGTATTTCCCAACCAAAACTGAGCCACTTTTTTGGTGTCATTTTGCTACCCAACTGCACTTGCCAAAAAAAATTTGTGGTCACATCATGTAGGTACCTACATTATGAACACATTCATAATCTTTGCATACAAAATAAATTTCAAGAAATCAAATCACCTTAAATGCAAAGTTGTCTGTTCAGAAAGTCAGAGAGACCAGAAAAGTCTAAAGTATAATGGGGACAGGGTGCACCAAACAATTCCCTGAACATTTCATGAATGCACAAATAATGCTTGAATGCATGCATATCTATATCTGCAAAGTCAATGTGCAATGAAGAGGCCCAGCCCCCGTTTTCAAAGAAAAACATTCACGCTTCAAAATGTCGTAAGTGAAGACAGGATTTTCCAGGCAAAAGCAAAACAATTAGTTTTGTTCAATACTACGCTTGTCGGCAAAACATCGCAGCAATTAATATTATCACGTCCTTATCTTATCTGAAGATATTCCGTCACACAACATAAGCTTACAGCTTTGGTTTATCTAAATCGATAACTCGCATAACCGTGAAGATATTTGATATAGGCAAGTAGGTAGATACTTACCTTCTCAGGTAATACCGACTCTCATACCACGGGCCAAACACGCAGTCAATCCCATCCGGATAGCAGCGGAGAACTTTAAAGAAAATCCTTCTTTCAATGAAAAAATCACTACGCTCCCCTTACCAAATAAAGGAATTCATCTCTGCCAGCCCGACCGCATATGGAGGTCCGTTCTTGGATTCAATAAATTCACCGCTCTCCGACTCCCACTCCGGCCGGAGCTATTTAAACCATTGCTACACAAAGCCATGGATAATGGATTTCTTTTTGCTTCCTTGGAGAATGATATGTTCTGCATCAAATGGGACAGATAAAACCGTCTATAATTATATTATTAAGCAGTCAGAAGCGATATACATAAAAGATATCGGAAGGATTTTCCCCATGAAAATTGCCTGAATGGTACCAAAACGTTCTTAAAACCTGGGAATACTTTGCTCCAAAATGAAGCTCCATAGAACCAGAAATTTCACCTTCTTTCGATTTCACGACTTATATTGTTTCCGAATTTCATCAACAAGCAGGAATAGTTGTGTTCATGCCACTCCGACCGGGAGGTTTCCCCAATCCGGACAAATTCAGATTTATTTGTGTTGATCAAGTTATATACAATCTTATAAGCCTCATTCTGATCCAATGATTAATTTCTTCCCATAATCCTGATTATTATTAATTGAAAAAAAGTCCGCTGTCATTCTCTTGGCAGTTTCCTCTAACTTATTTTCGTTTTTATATTTCATAGCAATCATGGTGGGGCGATTCAGGACGTCACGGTGTGAAGTTCAGCACGTGCTAAATAAGACCCTAATTTCCGCTCAGTCCGTGAAGATATTTAAGCTTCGCCCGGCGCACGTGCTGTCTTTTCGCTTCGGGCATCGACAAGAGGTGGGCTCGCGACCCGGTCGTGATTTCTTGTGCTCTGTTTGTCTCCTTTGGGTTACGGTAGAAGAGAGTGAGGGGACTATTGGTGACAACTGTTTTGTGTTATCTGGGAACTTTGCGTCCTCAATATTCACGAAGAAGACTGCCTGTGTAGGTAGGTACTACCTACCTACCTGGTGGACACAAACTCTTTGTTCTTGCGTGTTGCATCAGCATCGGCCACCACAAGGCTTATGGCAGAGTGGTTCCGTGATGGGTCAGTGGGCCAGTTAGGGCAATCAGGAGATATTTTGTGCATCGGTGAATGGCTTTGGGGTCGCTGATTGTGATGGATGGCCAGTGTGCACCAGCTGAGTGTCTGGAAAATGACAAAAGATGTTCGACCATTTTGCTGTGACAAGTTGTTCATTGCAAGGTTGCTTACATCTTTTTTAGTGTCATGGGTCGGTTTTACAGCTGCAATTTTCTCCTGTCTAGCTGCTCTTGATCCTTCCATGTTAATCCTTGTTCAAATAAACATTACAGACATGAACTAAACAAGTACATTGAAGAACTTTTATTATTCATAAAAATTAGTTCAAATCAATTATCTCAGCTTTTTAATGCACAATAATCGCTTTGGGGTGGTGAGAATTAAATTATTTTAGATGGATTGATTTAGTGTAATTTTCCTTAAACTATTTTACATTCCAAAACCTATATCCCAATAGTTGTGTGGTGTGAGCATGTCAGGAGAATCAGGTATGGATTGATAAACTTGGTTGACATCGATTAGGTATACTTTCGTTATTTTGTCTCCTGTTGTTCAGGAAGTTGGCTTACAACCACATTCTTCACTAACTTAACCATGGTGCCAATTTGGTCTGGCATTCGTTCATCAGCTGCCATACACAGTAGAGCTGAGTGTAGTCTCCATGTAAATCAGAAACCATATTGCAATTTATTGATGTTTCTAGGTATAATTTTACTTATTTTAGCATTTTTGACAGTAGAACCTATTTAGTTATTAAAACTGATGTGATAATTATATTTGGTCACTTTTAATGTATGCAGATCATTATGCCAGGTCTTTTCCCTCTATCTCATCCCAGGTCTCAGGAAAGAGACCTGCAAGCAAAGTTCCACAGTAAAGCTGGCTATTGTTCCAACATGTAGAATTGGGTAAATTTGTAGTTTACATTATTTTTATTTCTTTGAATTTTTCAATGCAATGTTTGAGTATCCTTTGAATACATTTTTCCTCAAACTTATTTTTTTCCTCATTTGCAATGGGCCCTACACAAACTATAACCAAACTTAATCCCTTTGTATGCTTCATGGGGTGTAGATGTATTGTGTGCATTTAGATATATTGGCCAAGGTGTTTGGTATTTTTGTTTTCAAAGGTTTTTGGGGAAAAAATTAGGAATACTATGTATGAACAAAATTTGGGAGATGCACCCACTTGTTTTCTCAGGAAGTGCTTACTTTTTGGTTTGTCATAGTGATAACTTCCATAATGTGCCATTTATGCCACACTGCTGTTCTTTGTTCCATAATTTACCCATCCCCATCCAGCACTTTTTGGATGTGACCAAGGGAAAATTGAACACTCCATATACTTGATTCAACACTAATTCACATTGAAGATGCTTAATTTCTGACTTGGCCACTATCAATCCACAAGAATGCTGAAAGAAACTGACAGGCTGCACAGTTTTGGGCTGTCAGGCACAGGTGATGTCACAATAAACATTACACCTGTTCTTAAATTAAAATATGTAGGTTTGTATTAGTTCAGATGAGAATAGATTGTATTGTTAGGTTATGTTTTCCCATTTAATTATCAATTCTCATAGTATTTGTTGGTCTCGAGGCAAGATTGGATGCAGCAGAAGCCTGTTGCCATTATTACTTTTGTGTCTGCTTACCAGTGCAAAAATTTGTGTGGGTTGTGACCAAGTCCCATGCTGCATATGTTTGATCACAGGCAAAAACATTGTTTCAGATGACTGGCTTCCTGGTTAGGTTAGCATATATTATGCAATAATATATTTTATATATTATGGTACATTATTTTGGTTGGTTGGTTATTGGTTTTCCAACACTTCTGCAGTTGTCATGTAGTGTCAACAATCTCATGCTGATTGGTTGCAGGTGAAGAGTAGCAATGGGTGAGGCTACACATTATCCTAAGGTTAGGCTAGGTTTAAAAAAAGATCCATTGAGTTATGGGTGCATGTGACCAAAGCAGTCAAAGTGTCCAAAAACCCAAATAACTAATATTTTCCATTATTTATTTATTTTGTAGTCTGTAGGCAAATAACCATGAGCAGCCATGAGCATGGCTCCTATCCGTTTAAACTTAGCCCTGTGGTGCATTTGTTATGCTCCAGGATCATGGGTAGCTAAGCTTTCTTTTGAGGACAAACATGCAAGTTCATAATTTTTCTGCTAATGGTGCCATTCCAGTGGGGTTATTCACTGCAATTTACTAACTTTGAATTGACTTCCAATTAATTAAATAAAAAAATGAAATTTACTGCAGGTGCAGTATTGTTGCATAAATGCAATGATACTGCATGGAATTAGGTATTTTAGAATGAAAGGTTATGTTCAAAATAAATTTAGGAATGTAACCTAACTTAGCCTAACCTTCCATGCAATATTTTCTTTAATTTGCTGATGTTCAAACCAATTTTCATTTGGAACATAAATTGATACATGAGATAGATGTATGATCACATTTAATTACACAATAATTTAGAATGCTTATGAGCAAAATCATGCCAAGAACTAGCTGGGTTAGGTAACAGCACCAAAACAAATTTAAAAAAGACCATGATCCAGCCTAACCCAACTTAGGGTAAAATATCAAAGAAGTAGGATGAGACTAAATGCAGAGCATTTTATTTTCTGATAATTAAAAAAATTAAAAGCTTATCATAAGATCTTTTTTAAGAAAAAGAAAGTATTTTGTTGCATTTGTGAAAAGAGGAAACTGGCATTGTGCTTTAAGATGGTAACAAGACAGACTTTTACAAGCATTTTTATTTGCTTGTATTGTCCAAGTTTTTTCTCTTCAGAATGACATACATGTGAGTAAGGTGATGGGACCACTTATGTACCAGGAAAATGGTTTTTGTGAAAAATGTTTGACAAATTTTCAGACATAAAAATCCTAACCATACCTAACCAATTTGCTTGTGCTTTATGGAGGTAAATGCATGCAAAAACTTTTCTTGTTACCACCTTGAAGCACAATACTGAATTTCTGAAGAATTTTCACATTGTCAAAGTTTTTTTTAATTCAAAAGCAAGTTAGGCAGTGTTAGGTTTTCTTCTTAGTTTTTATATTTTTGGGAGGCCTGCTAGGCCAGGTTAGGCTATGCTGCTTTAACATTTCTTTTTATGCAATGTTGCCTAACTCTAAGCCCATTTTGAATTGTTCTCACAAAGCTATTTAGGGGATGAGTAGTCTAGGGATAAGGTGCCCATCTCAATTGAAGGATTGTTGGGTGCTACATGGCCTCCACAGTTGATGTGCCCCTAAACTCCAATAATGACAGTTGACAATTGAAGGGTTGTGAGCTTGAGTCTCTCCTGACACTATTCTTTGCCTGCAACCAATCAGAGAGAGAGAGCTAGGTGAGGCTACATGCTGACTGTTGATGTGTCAAAGCAATAATCACCACCACCACCACCACAAAACTTGTTCCTTTTTATACATCCCTCAGTCAGGTATGTATGAAAAGGAATATGGATATCCTATTTGGTAGTGTATTGAAGGAACTTTTTTTTTGACATCTCACCTCCCAATGTTTTAAACACTTACCAAACCTACCCTATGTGTATGCTTAATGGGTTTCTAACAATGCCATTGTTCACAGACTTCCATCATTTGCTTTATTGCATTATCAAGAGCAAGTTTGAAGAAGTGTCTTCAGTAGCTATGGTATGTGCTGCCTTGTCATATAGAACTCTTATTTGTCAAAGTTCATAGATAGGCATCATATTCCTCATTCTTTTGCATTGCTTTACCAATGTTATTGTTCAGAACCATTAAACATGCAACCCAATGACATTTTATGTTAAACAGCTCTAGCAGCTGTACTATGCATGTGTGTAAATGTTTATTTTGTGCAAATTTTCAGGGTTTAGTGATGCCTGTTCTTACATGCTATTTTATAGCATTCCTTTCCAAACAACTGATATGTCAGCTGGACCCTGAGCCACTGCCATATATTGTGTTATGGCTGTTTGATTAATGATCTGAAGCTGTATGGCATTGTATGTGTGTCCATGCATTGTGTCCACACCCTAAAATTAAACAAAGCATGCACTTGTAAGTGCATTATTGCTCAAATGAGTTTGGAGGTTTGGAACATTTTAATTGGTGTATTTCCATGGCATATTTGGACATCCTATCATACTTGTTTCAACATTTCAGCCTGCATGAAATATATGTAAGTATTGTTTGTCTTAGGATTTAATGCATGAATTATTCATAATAGAGTAAATTATAAAATGCTACTCAACATTATCATATTTGTTTTCAAATATATAAATGCATGGAACAAATGCTGATATTTTCCAGGCCTTGACAGCAGACCCTAGACACTATTGAATGAGGTATTAGCATTGAAGCATATATAATGCTTTAGCTTACTATGCAATTATTTAGATCCCACATTGCCTTAACCAATGTATGACATGACCTGGTAGTTTCACTGGTGGTTCGGGTTTCATTACAGGGGTGCAGACATATTTTTAGTGGTGCCTATTCCAACATATGGGCACCTTCAATGTCAGAAATTACTTGAGCCCTACACTCCATATTCCATCCAACCCTCCCCACATGGAGGGGATGTGTGCAGTCTGGCTTCTCACATGCTTAAATATTTTCCATTTGGAGGCAATGACCTTTTAAAGAATAATTGATGTGAACTGGTGTGCACTCAGCCCAACTGTAATTGTTGCATATTTTGGTTTCGTGAAACCGCATTATTTTAGCCATTACTGTTTCCTTGTGACGGATAGAAAGTCAAAAGTATATGGCTGCATTGCACATGGTGTAACAAACACAATATGGGTTTTGCGAAGATGTGTCGATATTCTGAGTTTTTTGTTTGTTACAGTTTCAACTTTTGACAGAATGTAATGTTTGTGGATAAATTGAGCAGTTCAGAGATTAGTTTAGTTTACTTTAGTTTTATACAGGATGTCAGGCTTCCCAGTACTCCCATTCATGAAAAGTTTTGATTGTGCAGTTGTGAAGCATTCTGGCTCAGCAAGTGATGGGTATTTCCTGACACTTCCATCCTTTCTTTTTCAGGTTGTACAATCATATTGTGACCAAAAAGTTGAAGGAAATATGGGCTACCATAACAAAACATTTCGCCGCAATAACCGATAATTTCATACTTCATACTCTACATATACAAATTGATGCTGCCATACGGTAGAAGTGTGACACCTATCAAACAAAAACGGACGAAAGTTAGCTATTCAGATATTAACAGGGAGCATGCTATTGTGTGCCATGTGTGTGGGCAGAATATTGCCAGGGCAAAAAATTTACCTCGTCATATTGAACGGCAACACACATCAATATTCATGGCAGCAAAAAAAAAAAAACAGGCATACATCTGCATTTTTCATTGAGAAGGCTGCCATCGCAATGTATAGAAAGAGATATGAGCAACGGTTGTTGAGCACAGCTGCGACTGGCAAACCTTTGGAAGAAACTGCGATAATTACAGATCTCCATTCAGCTGACGATCCTGCTCAGTCTATGCCAGTAGCAACTGAAATAGAGTCACCTATTGACAATGGCTTAGCCCTGGATGGCAGAGTATCTCGCGGCAATATTGAAAGTCATCCTGGACCTGGAGATCTAATTGATAGCCTTATAGAAATTGAAGACCCAACATGTGGGCAAACCATCCACGATAAAATTTAGGTTGTAGAGGAACAATTAATCGAAGTTCCAGTACCTAGTATGGAAACCAATCAGGAGCAACCGACATATACATTTCCACCATCACCTTCACCATGTGTGGGAAACATTGACATGCATAAAAATCAGCCTGAGAGTGGCACACAAGAAAATGATGGCTATATGGCATGCTTGAACCAAAAAATTGGTTCTTTCACCTCTGCTTTTGGAAAATTGCAAGAACATGTGGAAATTTGAATTAAGAATGCACATAAGTCACCTGAGCCATCACAACCTCTGGATCAGTCCATACAAGGAAAGGAACTGCATGACCGGTTGTTAAATCTGGAAAGGAGAGTTACCGAAAATAGCAGGGAAATACTCACTCGGGCTGCACGTCTAGATTTAGTGGAACAATTTCCATGGCTCTTGATCAAAGAAACTCAGGGAGGCCCTTTGGGCTGCTGTGCTGTGTGCATGCCATATATTGAGCAAATGCATTCCCGAAAGGGTGGCCATAAAGTTAGCATGTGGGTTACAGATGGTGTATCTTTGAAAGTTAATGCCAAAAAGCTATGTTGCAAGCACACCATGACTCAAGCACATAGAGAATATATAGAAACAACACATCTTCGTAAACAGTCTGATGCGGCATGGGCGAGCTTCAATGAATTGAATAAGTCATTGACCCGTGATGTACTTTTGATCATATACCAAAACGTGCGAAGGAGACGCTCATACAGTGACTTCCAGTCTGATATGACTGACCTTTTCCCAAACTTACAACAAGGGCCTCATTATGCAATGCTACAGCGTAACATTCACCGTAAAACAGCTGCAGCCGCCATTGATGTATTCTACAAGGTGTTTGTAGATGAATTCGCTTCTTGCTTCATGTCGCCCAGTCTGGTCACTGGCCGACGTCGGCATGTACATATAAGTGCTGACAGAGGTACTGTAGCCAACATAACCAGACAGGTGGTGAATGTACGTTACTTGGATGTAAGCAATGCATCAGCAAAAGTGGTTGTAACTAATCTGTCTGTTGATGTAATTCGTAATCGGGCTACAGCGGAGGAGCGAGAGCAAAACGTTTATAATGCATCCGATGCTGTTGGATGCTTGGAGCACATTGTGTCAGCACTGACCAGAACGGTGCTTCATATTCCTCTGGAATATTTGTCAACAATGTGCATGTCGTTCAGCACAGATTGTTGGGACAGTGAGCCAGTCCTGTCGGTGACAGTGGACGAACAATCCTTACGAGGGATTGTCTGGCGAATGAACCAATGGGCCTGTCTATGCCGGGTTGGCGAACAATCCTTACGAGGGATTGTCTGGACAGTGAGCCAGTCGTCCTGTCGATGAGTCGACGAACAATCCTTACGAGGGATTGTCGGGACAGTGAGCCAGTCCTGTCGATGACAGGGGACGAACAATCCTTACGAGGGATTGTCTGGTGAATGAACCAATGGGCCTGTCTATGCCGGGTTGGCGAACAATCCTTACGAGGGATTGTCTGGTAAATGAACCAATGGGCCTGTCTATGCTTGGTTGGCGAACATTCCTTACGAGGGATTGCCTGGTAAATGAACCAATGGGCCTGTCTATGCTTGGTTGGCGAACATTCCTTACGAGGGATTGCCTGGTAAATGAACCAATGGGCCTGTCTATGCTTGGTTGGCGAACATTCCTTACGAGGGATTGCCTGGTAAATGAACCAATGGGCCTGTCTATGCTTGGTTGGCGAACATTCCTTACGAGGGAGCCATTGGGTCTGTCGTTGCCCTGCTATGTCCTGTCGTCGCCACCATCCTTAGATGCAAAGCAAATATGCTCACTTCCAGCAACTCAGCTGGGGTCAACTCAGTATTTAAAAGGACACCTTTCGTGGTAACGTGGTCTACTCCAAAATGTTACAGTATTGACAGTATCTATGCTGCTTACCAATCGGTCATCGTCAGACTGGTCTGATCCCATTACATATGGAAATGGCGAATTCAATCGCGCTGTACTTTTGTGCAAGAAGCCGCTAAATGGCGTGTTGTCCTGCGGGTCAGCCTGTTAATGCCGTTGTCATTTCGATTTAGCAGGCAACAAATTGGCCAGGATAGGTGGCGAATTTTACCAGTATATGCAACAGAGCACACTCAATTGCTATATGTGCTTGTGGCACAGAAATTCGGCAACATTCGCCTTTTCCATTTGGTAGGCAAGGGTCAATGTGCCAACGGAGGGTGATGTGTATTTTTTACGGCGAAATTCGCTCTTCAACGATGCCATCTCCCGGTAACAGCAGGGCCACATTACCGAATTTACTAAGGCATTGTTGTTTCCGCAGAGAAAGCACAGCCATGAATGGCGCGATCGCGGGCGCGGACGCGGGCGCGGAGGTGGAGGTGGAGATGGGAGTGGGAGTGTCGGATGGAGGGGCCGCGAGAGGGAGGGGCGTAGCGCGTGGCAGAGAGGCGGTCGCGGCGCCGTGGGCGAACGCCGTGATGGGGCCTGGGAGGGAGGGCGGCGCGGTTTTGTGGGGAGCGGGAGGCACGGATACCTGACACCTGGGATACCCGAGCCGTTCTCGCTCCTCCACAATCATCGCGTCGCCCTCTTGGGCGACAGCCACGCCGAAAGGCTATGCTGTAGCCCGCTCCCGGCTCCCGTTACGACTGGGCGGATCCTGCACGGGATTGCGCCCATCGCGTTCGCCCTCGGTGGCCTCGGGGCTTCGATAGAAGAGGATCTGGGCTGGCTGCGGCACCGGGCCTCCTGCATTGTGTCAGGCTCAATGTATCCCGCCACAGCTGTTATCAGCTTTGGCGGAAACTGCCTGACACGAAACAGGCTGGACCAGCGGCTGAGGCCAGAGCCCTCCAATGTCCGGGACCTCTGTGTCTCGGGAATTCGGCAGGTTGTAACCCTTCTCTTGAAGCTCCGGGGCCTGCAGGTCATCTTGCTCTCGCCCATTCCACACAGCCGCCTCGATGCCGACGCTTTGGAGGAGTTCCGTCGGCTGGGCTCCCAGTATAGGGCCCTGAGCATCGAGCTCGGGGTCCTATACTTGGACGTCGAGGAACTCCTCCATCACCAGGCCGGGCTCGCTGTTGACCCTCGGGTGGTCACGGCTGCCTTGGAAGCGCCGATGGAGGTAGGTGCCGTGGAGTTGGGTGAGCCTGCGCCTCGCGTGCAGCCCCAGCCAAATCCTGCGGCGCCGCGCCTGCCGGAGGCAGTTTTCGAGGTGGACGGGGTCCACCTGACGGCCGCAGCGCTGGCAGCTGTGTGGGAGGGGCTGCGGAACTATGTGGTTATGCGCCGCGACCGCCTGTAGATCCGCATAATATGGATCGCGATCGCGGTCCATATTATGTACTTTGTGGTTAGTTTATACTCATGCACAGATATACATTAGCCAAGAATGCACTTACGTGAGCCAAGAGTATGCTCGTTCTTTGTATTGAAGTATGTGAATGTTGTTTTGGCCTCAGGACACGTTAGCCAAGGATGTGTTCATTTGCTTCGTTGTATTGGAGTATGCGTTGCTTTGAGCCTTGGGGCACATCGGCCATGTTGATCATGTAGCCATCATTTGCTCATTCGACTGGAGAGTATTGCAAAGGCAATTGTGCAGTTATGTGATGTTATGTGTGGGTAAACCTGTCGCAAATGTTGACCTCTGGCCATGGGCCAATCTACGCTTGGTCATTGTCGCGCGCTACGCATTGCTTGTCAGCGTATTTGAACTGCCGTTTGATGTGATTCGAAGGTGCTGATGCATCTCTTAACGAGCATGGCACGTTTCGTACCGCTAATTGTGCCGGATTATGCGTTGTGCTGCGTCATGTGCATCCCGCTAAGTCAACCTGCCTACTGCACTCCGCCTCTGTGCATGTATTGCACACGCCATGTGAATCCTACGAGGTGAACCAACCTACTGCATCCTGCGAAGTGAACCCGCCCACTGCACTTCGTCTCCGTGCATGTTGGCTCGGAACCGGTGCTGGGTGTGCTGGCTGCATTGGCTCGTGGACGGTGTCGGACATGCGGGCCCGTTCCGAAGAGCGCTAGTGAGCGCTTTTGCGTTTTCGTCTGATCGACCAAATGGCTTTGACCACGGCCACGGCTCCCTGGTCGCGTCGGTCAACAGGCCGGTCGGGTGGTAGCGCACAAGAGGCCACTTGGTGGCTATTTTCGTCTCCGGAGAGCCTGGTATTTCCAACCATGGTGGAGGTGAAGGTGAGTCATTCATTGCCAAACGGTTTCACATCTACTCAGCAACTAGTTGTATGCTGACATGTAAGGCACAATGAATTGCTGTCTGCGAAATATTGCACGTGTCAAGTATGTTGGTTGAATACTTGCAGTGGTGATGTGCGCTTCTACATGCTTACTGTTGAATTTGCAGGGGCATTGCACTGCATCGGTGAAAGGATGTTCCGCTGTGTTGGTGCTTGGTGATCGTTGCCGTAACGAACTACAACAAATGCACAGGTGCTTGCTACCGGTTTGCAGTTCCAGGAATGGTAACCTGCACGGCTATAGTGCACATGAGCAGTGTACAAATACTAATAAACCCAATCACCTTCGTTCCGTTTCGTTGTCAAACCAAACTCCTTCGGGTGCGGAAATGGCATTCACAGACCCTGAGCCCCAGAAATGGCCAGCACCCAACCTGATAGGTATGCTCTATTCACAACAGGTGCGGACTTCGGGGTCCGAGTCTGCTAGCACCTGCTGTTACATGTAGTATCGTTACGTGCGAAGCGCTGCTCAGGGAGGTTGTGCCGACAGCACTTCATCTAATACCTGTGCCCCGTCCACAACAGGTGCTGATGTCTGAGCTCACGTCTGCTGAGGTCGACGTGGTTGGATGCTCTGGTGGTGTTACGTACGTCTCGCTGCTCCCGGCGGCTATACCGACGCGCCACTGCTGAAGTGCTCGCGTTTACATCAGACAACCTGCGTGTTACGGTGAGTCTACCAAGTGCAGATGGATAGTTATCGGGTTGGGGCTTTAGGGTTCGCTCGTTTTTTTTTGTACACTGTCGCTGCTAATTGCGTCTCGCTGCTGCCGACATCCCAGATACTTCATCTAATACCTGTGCCCTGTCCACAACAGGTGCTGATGTCTCAGCTCACGTCTGCTGAGGTCGACGTGGTTTGGTGCTCTGGTGGTGTTACGTACGTCTCGCTGCTCCCGGCGGCTATGTCGACGCGCACCTGAGGGCTGCCGTCACCTCTCCCAGACCTGTTGCACACTTTTTGATGTGCTGTGGCGCCTCTTCTATTTGATGCGTCTTTTGTCTGGGCTGTTACTGTTGAAATGTATAAGCTCGTACTGCGCTGACAATACTGCAATAAAGCATGGTCTTCATGATACTAGAATAGCTTTATGTCTGTGGTACACGGGGAAGACTTCAGACGAATCTGTGGTGGCTCATCTGTTTGTATTTGAGACACTATGATAGGAGCCGAGCAAATTATTTGAGGACGTTTTATTCGTAAGAATCCTTAGTTATTTTGCGTCTCATTGAACCGCGAGGTTATATAGCGTCGCCGGCCTATCGCACCGATTGGTCGCGGGTGCACTTTGTAAATGTCGGCCGCGAGATTTGAACCCACAACGTTGCGATCGAAGAGTACAACGCTCGGCCAACTGAGCTACTGAGATTCCCGGCTTTTTTTCTTCATTCCAGAACATCGCTGCATTTTTGCGAAATGTATACACTCCATTACTTAGTACTTCAATATACACACCATAATTTGTAAAACCGGAAAATTACTCTATTACATGATTATGGCAAGATTATACACACCATATCTTGGCAAGCCCAAAAATTATACACTCAGAATCCAAGAACGAGAAGTGAAATCCAACACTGCCTAGGGGAGGGTAGGAGGCCCCAGAAATCAAGATTGCCAAAAATTGGCACGGAGGCACCCAGAATTGCAAAGGAAGCCTCAACACGGAAAGGGAGGCCCCAGAAAATGAGAGGAGGCCCTAAGACTGAAAAGAAACTCAGTGAATATGAGATGAGGTTTCGGAGACGCAAAAATAGGCACCAAAACGGTTAAGGTTCCACCAAGATAGAAAAGAGTGATAGAGACATAGCAGGAGGCACATAATTCGGAAGAGGACTACACAAGATTTGAAATAAGACCCCATGATGGACGATGAGGCCCTACAATTGGAGAAAAAGGCCATTGGATAAGAGAGATAGCTCCCAGGCGGAAAAGAAGGCTCGCAGCTGGCCAAAAAGGTCCCCGAGAAATAACAAGACCACTGAGATAGGAAAGGTTGTGTAGAATTTGGAAGAGGAGTCCGCCAGGAGTTAAGATACCACCCTTAAGATGGCCGAAGTTCGAACCAAAACGCAGAGCAAGAGGTCCCCAAGACGTAAGAGGAGGCCCCTAATTTCACAGAGAGGACTAGAAGAGAAATGAGGGCCCTGCCGGAATCGAGGAGTCCCCCAAAAGGAGTAAGCCACCAGGACTGAATGAGGGCCGGAAGACCGGAAAGATTTCCAAGAAAATGAGAGGAGGCCCTTAAGATGAGAGTGGTAACAGGTATGAAAGGGTGTGAGGTTTTCAAAATTGAAGCTTCCCCGAAGACTGGTAAGGCTTTGCCAGGATAAAGGAGGAGGCTCCTAATTTGGCAGATAATGCCCCTGGGACATGAAAGGAAGCCCCATGCTATGATAAAAGGTCCCAGGATGTAAGAGAGGGCCCCTCAAGATGAGAGAGGAGGACATTGAATATAGAGGAGGGTAGGGCATAAGACGTTGAAAACCGGTAGAGGCTCCAGGAAATGGGGTGAGATACTTATGGTGCGAGATGAGGCCTATAATTTGCAAGAAACCCCTAAGAAATGGAAGAAGTCGTCCCGGGGTGTTTCAAGATTACGATATGGACCAAAAAATTCGACCGGGCCCCTAAAAATCACAGAGCCTGGGTGTACAAAATATGTACGACCGGACCACGAAAATCAATATAGTGGCACGACAAGCCGTACCATTCCACACCAGTCTCATTGGGACCAAAACAAGTGACGCCGGAGCAACGAAAAACACTCCGGACATGGGTTCAACTCTGAATAACACGCACAAAATCGCACAAAAAAAAACAAAAAAACACTCCAACTCTGGGGCCCAACAATCACACCAAAAAAGTGTCGAGGCAGCTAAAGCTCGCGCTAGGGATCCAAGCAAATGACGTCGGGGCACAAAAGATCATATTGGACTATGGAAAGAAATCGCGTCGCAGCGATTGAAAATCACCCTAGAGGCCCAGAAGGGCGCATCGGGCCCCAAAAGTTGCAGCTGCTCCAAAAACCAATTCTTCACCGGAATGTCACTCTGGGACAAAAACATACTCTTTCAGTGGCCGCAGTAGCATATCAAAGGGAAAATGTCCCCTCTATCTTGAGAGGCATAAGCTCCCAAGAATCGTGCCGGGGCTCCAAAACTCGCGCTGGGGCCACCAAAATTCGGGTCGGTCCACCAGAATTCGCGCAGGGGTCTCAAAATATGTACCTCGGGCCCCTGAAAACTCGTTCCGAGGCTCGAAAACTTGCAATAGGAACCGCCAAAATCGCGTTGGGCAACAGCTAGGTACAACGCTTCCCACAAACTCGAATCTGTCCCCCAAAATATCGCGCCCGGGACCCATAATTCCCATCGGTAGTCCCGTCGAAGCTCACAAAATTTGACTAGGCCCACGTAAGAACAGCGTGACCAGAAAAACCGAATCGGCATCGGAAAAAAAAAATCAAGCTGGAGCCTTCCAAAATAAGAATGGATTCAATAAAATAAATGTCCGGTTCAAGAAAATGGCTCTGGAGCACCGAACATGCAGCCAGATGCCTTCACAAATTGCGTACGGCACTGAAAAACATACCGGATCTTTAAAAAATCGAGGTGAGGTGAAAAAACGTGGCGCCAGGGAGTCGAAAAATAAGGCCGGGATTCGGACTTTACAAAAAAAGAGAAAAAATCTACAAAAACGCGATGAGCCCAGAAAACTGGCGTTGGGTCCCCGGAACCATGCGCTTGGGCGCAATAAATCGCGCTGGGACTAAGAAGCACCGCACCGAAGCCACAAAATCGTACTGGAGCACCACAAATGTACGTCCGAAGCCCCGAATAAACACAACAGGAACCTAAGAGTACAATGGGGGCCGACAATACAACTGGCCCTCCAAAACGCACATAATCTCCCAAAAAGCGACTGGGCCTTAACACATGCGTTGCAGCCATGAATAAACATACCTGGACCTCTAAAAACAATACCCAAGAAGCTCTTAAGGCACACAGAGGTCATAAGGACGCACCAAAGCCTGAAAAAGAGACTGGGGCCGCAAACGGCAACATGGTTCCACAACGAGCAAAAGCACCGGGCGTTAAATGAAGACATCGGGATCTTCGAAAACGCCGACACGTGAAAAAAATCATCGGTGCCAAAAAAGCAACACACTAAAACGAGGTGTTTCAAAAATGCATTAGGCCGCAGCGCAGAAAGACGAAGAGGGTCTAACAAAGAACACTGAGGAAGGGCCTCGGTTCGACAGCCATTCTGGGAGGATAGCAGGAAAGATATCAGGTGCATCAAAGCTGAGCGTAATCTGGATTTCATTACCACCAGAAAACGTGGGAGGTAGGGGATTAATGATCGGATTTAATTACTCGACTTTTCGCTGCGAACGCCCATACTAAGCATTCCAGCACGTCAAATATAGCGCAAGTCTATCATGTAGCAGTAATGACCAAAAGGCAGAAGGCCTAGCAGAAACCGTAGCATCGCACGAAGTGTGGCGAATGCGCCGAATGTGCAAGATGAGTGGGCACGTGCACGGACGTTGGCGTCGTGGCGGCCGGGTGATATGAACTGGAATGCCTGAAATTTTGAAATTTTATATTTCAAAGTGACGGGTATTTTAAATTCAAGTTAAAGGTTTACTACATTTTCTCCCGCTCGTTTCATGGTTTTGTTGCTTTTTATGCACCGAGAGCCATTTTACCGACCTCGACATTGACTTTTTTTTTGGGAATCCCTCCCTTTTTGGAGGGCTCTAGATTGGCATTTACTGATACCGATCCGGTTGTTGTGGTATGGGTGTAATTTCAGCAGTGTGAGTTGATTTATCAAGGGATACCAACATAAAGCCGTAGAATTGGGTGGGGAGTTAGGGTTGAAATCCGACGAATCAGGAAAGATAGTGGTAGATTAGTCCCCTCCACAGGAGAATCTAGTTGATCAAAAATCATTTTATTTCGATAGGTCCCCTTTAACAAAATTGTGGCCGAAATACCAGGCGCGTGAATTCATTCGCGAAGAATTTGTTATTTTAATTTGTTTGACAGGTGCCTTGCACCCAGCACCAAATGTTAGAAAAATTCGCAAATTCCTATGATTCTGATCAGAAAACCAATATAACCCACTTCTTGTCACCTTCGCGAAATTATCGTCCTAGGACTGAGCAATGATCGCTTAAGCTTTCCTTAGGGCATCACACTGGTGGTAATAAATAAGAGTAGTGATGAATCTAGCTATATTCAGTTATTCTTGGAGGACATAACGGTGGGTTGATCAACGGGAGATATCTGAAAGATATGCTTAGCATCAGCCTCGCTGCAATCTAGAGGTCAGCGGGAAGATTCTTCTGTTCGAAAAAGCAATGAGTCGGTGGGTTTCGACACTTAGGTATTTATCCCCATATTACTTATTTATACCTTGGTATGTCTCAGTTTTCAGCGAAAAAAAAAAGATTATTGCTTTTGCGTGTTGAGTAAATAATGCACCATGCCAAGAACAAACAGTACATTAATATGAAATCATGTTTCCCATTCCCGAACCATACTAAGGGCCTACAAACAATAGGAGGCCCTAACACAATGGAGGCCCCTTTTTGGGGAGCAGTAGGCCCCCTTTCGATTTTGCCCCCCCCACCTGGAAGAATTTCGTGGCGACGCCACTGCTCTGGAGTGCACATTCACAGAACCGTCGTAGGACCGCACCTTCACAGAACGGTCTCTAGAGCGCACCTTCACAGAACGGGCTCTGGAGCTCACCCTCGCAGAACGGTCGTGGGAGCGCACCTTCACAGAACGGTCGTAGGAGCGCACCTTCACAGACCGGTCTCTGGATCGCACCCTCACAGAAAGGTCGTGGGAGCACGTCTGCACCGAGCGGCAGCTAGAGCTCGCTTGTTTAAATATGACCCTAACTTTCGAGCAAATAATGAACTTATGTTAATGAACACGAAAAAAGTATGATAAGATTCTGTCTGGTAATGCCAAAGTCCGTGTCTGCCTCTGACAGAACTTGAAAGATATTGGCACTGCTAGAGTGCCAAAGAGCTGTACCATTACATCCCAGGATGCTTTTTCTTCTGTGATTAGACTTCTGGGAAAACAATTGGCTCCTGTTGAATAATACGACACGACCATGAAAAGCGCTCAATTTGTAGCACCTAAGAATGCAACTGATTTTGGCCATATCCCAACGATTTTGCTACTGCTTGACAGTCAACCAGCTAAATTATTACCTGGCACGGTGAGTTTTTTAATTATATATCAAGCTTTTGAACAAACAAACAAAACAGGTTTTCGTCAACCAACACCATAGAAACTGGAAGGCCTCAGTCTTGTAATGCCCGAGTCCGCATCTGGTTTTGGTAAGATCCCAAAGATATCGGCATGATATGAGAGCCAAATAGCTGTACCATTGCATGACAGGATGGATTTTGTTTTTCCGGTGGCTGTAACTAGAATTAGAAATAGAATTACACAGCTGTAATTAGAAAATAATGGACTTATGTGGACAACAAGGACAATGTCATGATGAGCTTTGAACTTGTCGCACCTAACTCCTCATCTAACTTTTACAACATCCCGAAGATCTTACTACTGTTAGATAGCCAAATCGATATAATACTACCCGGCATGGTGATGCTTTGAATTATGCTCTAGCTTTCGAACAAATAACGGGTTTGTGTGAACCAACACTATAATGAACAGGATAGCAGGGGTCTTGTAGTGTCCAAGTCCGCATCTGGTTTTGCTGATATCCCAAATATATTGACACTTTAAGAAAGCAAAATAGCTGTACCATTGCATGATTGGACATGTTTTCCATTGCTGGTTTATTTTCTGGAAAATAATCGGTTTGTGCTAAAAATACAACATTTGCATTATAAGCTTTATATGCTTCAATTTTGTGGTACACAAGTCCGCATCTGAAATTGACCACATCCAGAAGATTTTAATCCTGTTGGATAGCCAAACAGGCATGATATTTCCCAGTACCACGAGTTTTTAAAACTATGCCTTAACATTTCAGCAAATGACGGCTTGGTGCCAACAAACACGCAAAGCCAGACTAATCTCCGGATTTGTAATGCCCAAGTCCGCATCTAATTTTTATCGTATCCTGATATTGTGATAGTTGAAGATAGCTATGTAACCGTATTATTGCCCGTCATGGTCTTCTTTAATTTCCTCTATCTTTGCCCACATCCAAGCGTTTCATTAAGAGACTCATTAGCGTTCCAGCAGGCTCGTGTTGCGGTAGTTACAAAACTGCAGCTGGTGGCGCTAGTTGATTATCACACCACAGGCACATTTCCCCTAACATTCCCAACTTCCGATGGTATCCAAGACCCGACTTCCAAACAGACATGCTCGGGGGTTCACCATCGTGCACCCTAACGGTATGGTTATGGAGCCGAAGGGACATGGGGAGAGTTCTGGTTACTGAAAATGTCTCCGCTTGCATTGACGGATTTATAAGTGTCGTACCGATAACATTATTGGACCGATTTATATTTATATCCTAATTATAGCATGTTGTTTAAGAGTTGAACGATACTATTTGAGTGTCGAAATCGGGTATCTTACCAAATTTTTCTATATATTTCAAACCTGTTGAATATAAAGGAATCATTGCTTTGTTTGTTTATTGGTTGGTTCACGACACACTTTATGCACATTCACGGCTAAAAGGAATCATTGCTAAAATGACTGAGTCCCAATAGGAATTATCCGAAAAATCTATCAAAATTGATCATAACTTAGCGATACCAGGGCGACACTTGAAAACGACAAGAGTAGTGTATGGATATATGTACAATTGTAAGGCGCACGAAGGATAATCGAGCCGTCACAGAATCTCCCTCCGGTCGGAAGTCAACCATTTCACCTTTCTTGGAAGTACAAATCATTTCACATTTATATTTAACAGCAATCCTCAAGGTCTCCACCAGCCAACGGAACGTGTCCTGCGTCATCGAGAGGCCGGCTGTTTTTCTTCAGGGTTTCCGTGGCGTAAACGTCCATCCTATGGCGGTCTGACTGTCTCACATACTGTTTCAAACGGATAGCGTCCTATAGCGTCTGGCAGGCGTTTTGCACCAGGTACTTGGATGAGACGTCCTGTGACGGCCAGGGGCCTCTTGTGAAGCTTGAAGTGTCATCTTATTTGTCTCTATGAGCTGTCTTTGGCGCTTAAGGATAAGCAGTACTTATCAGTTCTTCAACCATCTCTCGGAAGGTTTATAGTAGTGCCTACTCGTATAGCTCGTGAGGTACAGTAAGTTCGTTGGTGTATTTGGTGCAATGTAGGAGTATGTGCTTGATGGTAAGTGGTTGGTGGCATGTGGTGCATTCTGGTCGTGGGGAGTGTTTTGTGTGTGTGGGGGTTATGCATGCGTAGTATTTTCTTCCTTGACGTTTAAGAGTGATTGCATGTTCAGGAGCCTTCACCAGCCATCGGAATAATTCCGGAGGCATCGGGGGGCCCCTTGTGATATTTGACATTTTCGATGGAGTCCACGAACCTCCAGGAAGGCTCCCGTAGCGTTCCATACGCCGGCTTCTGCGCAGGCTCTGGTCAGCCCGTATCGGCCAACATGACTCCCGTGTCGACCAGGACCTCCTGTGTCAGTCAGGAGTCTCCTGTGCAGGTCAGGGTACTTCCCGAATTAGTGAAGGAGCCTTCTGTTCGGCTCGGAGCCTCCTGTGTCGGTCAGAGGGGCCTCCTGTGTTGGTGTAGGACATTCTGTGTCAGATCGGACAGATACCTGCGTCGGCTTGCTTCTTATGTCGGCTTCTTTGCTTCTTATGTCGGCCAGATGCGCTCTATGCCCGTCAGGGCCACCTGAGTGGTTCAAGGGGCTTCATGTGGTGACCATGAGCCTGGAAAGCGCTGCGCCTGCGAGGGTTTTTCTGCGTCGGCCAGGGTGCCTCTTGTGTTGACCAGAGGGCCTTCTGTGTCATCCAGGACACCTGTGTCGGTCAGTGACCTTCAGTGCCAGCCATGGTTCTCCTGTGTCGGTCGAGGAGTCTCCGGTGTTGGTTATGCCATTCAAGGGGCTTTCTTGGGGCTATGCCCTTCAAGGGGCCTCCAGTGTCGCTCAGAGGGCCTCCTATGCCAGTCAGAGAGCCCCCTGTGTCGTTCAGAGGGCCTCCCTTGTCGGTCATATGGCCTCCTGTGTCACTTAGAGGGTCTGCTGTGTCAGTCGGGGGCCTTCTGTATCGTTCTGAGGGTCTTTTGGGTCGGTCAGGGGCCTCCTGTGTCGGTCAGGGGGCCTTCTGTGTCGCCCGGGAGGCCTTCTGTGTCGGTCAGAATGTTCACTGTGTAGGTCAGGGGGCCTTCTGTGTCGCCCGGGAGGCCTTCTGTGTCGGTCAGAATGTTCACTGTGTCGGTCAGGGGGCCTTCTGTGTCGCCCAGGAGGCCTTCTGTGTCGGTCAGAATGTTCACTGTGTCGGTCAGGGGGTCTTCTGTGTCGCCCGGGAGGCCTTCTGCGTCGGTCAGAATGTTCACTGTGTCGGTCAGGGGGCCTTCTGTGTCGGTCAGAATGTTCACTGTGTCGGTCAGGAAGCCTCCTATGTCAGTGATCCGTCCGCCCGCCGCCGATCATGGCCCGAAGTTGGCAGATCAATCAGTTATATCACGGACGAGATACTAGATGTAATGGGAAACGAGATACCAGACGTCAGTAGTAATTCGGAGACGTGAGCATATATCAGTTTGTCTGATTTATGTATGCACCATGCATGCAATTGACTTTCACTATGCCTTCGACCACTGCAGCAGATGAACACCCGAGAAGGATTCCCGGACCATCCCTTAAAGCGGGCAAACATTTTGTTCATAGTTTTCTAGCCATCGATAGAGAAGTGGTCGAGCGTTGCACTTTTCCTGGTCCAGGCTACATCCTGTAAAATAGACGACTGGGAGCTTGAATAAGCACCCCAAAGCATTGTTGTGGTGTGTCTTCTTGATGGCCAAAATCATTAGACTTCCTCCTTTATGCTTCTCTAAGTTTATTTCCCTTAGTCTAGTTCTTTCAGTCTTTACCTTCAAACGCTTGACAAGAAATGTCCTATTTCATGTGTTTGTTAAATGTAAACTCTGGAAGATGTATTTGTACTTCGACAAATCTCTAACCATAATCCGATTCAATTGAATTATTATCGTTTGCTATAGTAAAGCGGATGCAGAAGATAGTAGACCGGCGGTGGCACCGAGACAAGCGCCGCTCGTTAAGTGAAACACTTATCGATAAACACGTGGCGCTGACGAAAACATAAAAAGATGACTTCAAGTTCGAACTGATGCCATGCTTGATATATTATGGAGTAGATACTAAGGTTAAAAACTATGACCTAAAGGTACTGAAAGAAGGTTCGAATGGCCTACTATATGGATATTTCTGAGAGCGCAAACTTTTGATGTTACAAAAAGTACATGATGTATTTGAAGAAAACACGCACACGACATTCATCCCACTTTGGCATTCATTTGGCAGCACAATATCCCAAGTCAATATGATTCAGCGCATAAACAGTAACATTAAAGCAAGCAGCTAAAACAACACGATGGATGCGTACGCAGCAGGGAGTGAGGACATCAAATCATTGTTCGACATCCTTTGCTGGCCAGTACATTCAGCATCGTTACAGCGCACCACCGCCGCCGTCCAGCGATCGCTTCTCGCTCGGCATGGAGCGGCACCGCTCGTCACACAGAAATAAATAACGGTGGTCACCGGGTGGGTGAGCTCATGAGCAGGTGTGTTCTGTGCGTGTCGCGCGGCGAGCGAAAAACGCTCGCACACACACCACCGGCCGAGCACAGGCTCACAGTATTCACAGCGCGTTCCATCGTCCCACCCTGACTGACACGCTGCCCCCTGTGCTATGTCCCAGGCGAGGCCAGCATACAAGTTCGTCGGACCTCTAACTTCACGACGCGCTAGTCTAACATCATGTACCGGTTCACCGTTTGACCAGGCGCCACCAAGCGGCGAACAAAGCCATTCGACATTGAGCCAACGTCATCGCCAACTAGTCTAAAACTCATATCACACTAGTCCTACGTCATGTCCAGCTTCGGCATGGCACTGCTTTGGACTATTAAGATCATGGCACACTGACGAAACCTCGCCGGTCGCTAGTCGAGCATCATATCTTGCGGCAGCAGCACCTTCGACAGCGAGTACAGCAGCCGGACGTACCAGTGCACGCCCGGCGGCGGCGGCTGCTGCCTCGCCTGCTCCGCGACGCCCACCACGTTGCGCCAGGCGTGGGCGGCCACCTGGCGCGCGTTGACTGCCCAGCGTGCCGGCGCCAGTGCCCAGTGCGCCAGCCGCTGGCTGTCCACCTGGGCGTAGCAGGAGGCGACCACGCCGCTGGCCACCACCGTGCCGTGCTGCGTGAGCGGCGCGAACACGCCGGTGCGCTGGCTGACCGTCACGTGCGTGAGACGCTCGGCGCCGCCGCCGGCCACCAGCAGGAAGTCGCCGACCACCAGCCGGCGCACGAAGGTGACGCGCGCGGCGGCCAGCTCGCCGGCGGCGCCGCTGGCCGCGTCCAGCACGTACACCAGGTGGCCGGGCGTGAGCGTCAGCTGACGGCCCGAGGCGGTCGTCAGCCGGTGGAAGAGCCGCCGCTCGGCCGGGTCCCGGTCCAGCCACAGCAGCACCTCGCTGTCCACCACGGCGCCAGTCTCGTCCACCGCCTTGACGAGGTCGCCGCGTCGCAGCTGGTCGAAGCGGCGGCGCCGGCCGTCGGCCAGCGTCGCCTCCGTGTCGCCGGAGAAGCAGCCGCCGTACGAGCGGCCCGCCACCAGATCTGCAGACGGACAGGCACAGTCAGACGTGTCACCGGCGCACGGCGGCGCTTAGGTACCGATGGTGGAATGTACTGCCGGAATACGATAGAAGTCAGCGTCTAGGTACCGATGGTGGAATGTACCCGACAGGATACACAAGGGCTGGTTGGTTGGTTATTGGTTTTCCGACACATCGACCGTTGAGTCATGTAGCGTCGCAAATCTCTCACGCCGATTGGTCGCGGGCGAAGAGTAGCGACAGGTGAGACTAGAACCCACAACCTTTCCATTGTGAGACGGGCAACTTACCCCTAAACTACTCGTCCCCTACACAAGGGCTACAGCCATCGCAAAACTAAAGCGATCGTCTCAGAAGACGGCTCAGCGCAGTTTGGTTGGTTGGTAAGTATGCACGGGTCCTAATGGTCTGAGATCTACAAAGCACGGAAACCTTTTTGTGACGATGGGTATCTCCAAACTTTCTCCTCAAATTTCTACTTTTATAATGCCATTCAAAACTAGGCTGCAGTTGTCGGGGATGATGTCCAACCCGACGTCACCTGTGCCATTGGCCTGGTTACATCCAGGCTACCAGCACGGTCACGCATAGCCTCCCAGTCTAACAACACCGGACTAGGCAGTCTCCCAGTCCGACCATGCCCAGGCACCGAGCCCGGCTACACCCAGGCGCCTAGTCCGGCTACACCCATCCTCTCAGTCAGGCTACACTCATCATCCCAGTCCGGCTACACCCATCCTCTCAGTCCGGCTACACTCATCATCCCAGTCCGGCTACACCCATCCTCTCAGTCCGGCTACACCCATCCTCCAAGTCTAGCTACACCCATCCTCCCAGTCCAGCTACACCCATCCTCCCAGTCCGGCTACACCCAGGCTTCCAGACCGAACCCGTTCTGACAGCCTGGCCGCAGGCGCTGACCTGATTAGGCTCGCTCTAACCAGCCGACGATTGATCGGTCTGTGGCCCGCGGCGGCGGCGGCACGAGTGGCGCGCGGCGTGAGCGGCGCGGATTTAGCGGCGCGGCGTGAGTGGCGCGACACGGCCGCCCCGTCTGCCGCTAATTATCCGACCCACCGACAATCAGGCGAGCAATTAATTATCGTGCAGGCACGGTGGTCTCGGCCCAAGTGCAGGCCGGCGATCGTTCAGCTCGTTGAGTCTGGCCATTTGCGGCCATTGGCGGGCCGTGGCGGGCCGTGGCGGCGGCGGCCACAAAGCGACACGCCGTTCACAGGCGGGCCTGGGGCGGTGCACAGGTGTGCTCTGTGCACCAGCCATCACGAACGCCGTGTGGCGTGCCGGCGGCCTGAGACGTGCTCCGGCGCGGCCGGGCCCTCCAGGCTGGCGGCCAGGGCGCGCACGGACGGGCCGCAGACTCCAGCGTCGGGGTCTCCGTCGCACAGACCGTGTCAGGACTGCGCCGCCGCTGAGTGTCTGTCTGCCGCCGCTCAGTGTCTGTCTGCCGCTGCTCAGTGTCTGTCTGCCGCCGCTCAGTGTCTGTCTGTAGCTGCTCAGTGTCTGTCTGTAGCTGCTCAGTGTCTGTCTGCCGCCGCTCAGTGTCTGTCTGTAGCTGCTCAGTGTCTGTCTGCCGCCGCTCAGTGTCTGTCTGTAGCTGCTCAGTGTCTGTCTGCCGCCGCTCAGTGTCTGTCTGCCGCCGCTCAGTGTCTGTCTGCCGCCGCTCAGTGTCTGTCTGCCGCTGCTCAGTGTCTGTCTGTAGCTGCTCAGTGTCTGTCTGCCGCTGCTCAGTGTCTGTCTGTAGCTGCTCAGTGTCTGTCTGCCGCCGCTCAGTGTCTGTCTGCCGCTGCTCAGTGTCTGTCTGCCGCCGCTCAGTGTCTGTCTGTAGCTGCTCAGTGTCTGTCTGTAGCTGCTCAGTGTCTGTCTGCCGCCGCTCAGTGTCTGTCTGCCGCCGCTCAGTGTCTGTCTGCCGCTGCTCAGTGTCTGTCTGCCGCCGCTCAGTGTCTGTCTGCCGCTGCTCAGTGTCTGTCTGTAGCTGCTCAGTGTCTGTCTGCCGCCGCTCAGTGTCTGTCTGCCGCTGCTCAGTGTCTGTCTGTAGCTGCTCAGTGTCTGTCTGCCGCCGCTCAGTGTCTGTCTGCCACCGTGGCCGGAAGTTGAAGATGGACCTGTTTTTCAGGTTTGATGATAACTCAGGAGGTGATTAAAAAATGAAAATGAAGTTCGCATTATTTCCCAGGTAGCTTTATGGATCATGGATTTGCTACAAAGCAAAGCTTGTTGCGTGAACCCTGGCCCCAGGATCCTACCCATGAATTACAGTTCAACAGCATAATTTTGACTGACGAACAGTTTAACGCGTCGTCAATGCACCAACACGGCCGCCCCGGTACCTCGACCTCAGCCTCATCGGGCCAATTGCAAACTGATCCTCCCAGCTGGCGCCTAAATGCGGGCGCGTGAAGCGGCTCCAACTCTGTATTGCCAAGACAGGAGGGATCAGTACAGATCAGGGCTCTAACCACCTGAAACTGAGCTACCGGGACGATAAGGCGGTCCATTATCAGCGTGGTGACGAGGCGATTCCTTATCAAGGTGGCGACGATGGGCCCCTTACCACCGTGGTGATGGATCCCTTACAAACGTGGTGATGATGGATCCCTTATCACTGTGGTGATGATGGATCCCTTACCAACGTGGCGACGGCTCGGTCCCTTACCAAGGATGGGACAGCTTCGCTGGCCAGCAGACTTGGTGCGGTTAGCGGTGCTGCCAGATTTACGTAAGAAAATGAAATGTGTTGGTTTTCTGTGAAAAATAATAATGTACTCACACATACGTTGATCTTGATGTTGGTATGGTTTGGGTTATTTTTTTTTTGAGTGTATGGACTTCAACGCAGCCCTAGCTTAACTCAGGAAGTTAGTAACACATCCATAAGTCTTGCATGGTCCACCATTAAAGCTAAAGTCACTGGTTACCTGTGTACGTATTACTAGTTTCTGGATTGCTTTCCGGTATCAATGATGGACCGATTTTCTTGCATTGACAATGTTGTATGGGCATATTTACTAATCGTGGTCAGTAACGACACTACTACAGTCATGCAGTTGCGCGCCCGACTCACGATTATTGCATTCAAATGCATATCCATACTGGCCACCTGTGACGGAGTCGGAGCTGTCAGCCTGTCGATAATTTGAGGGCCACTGAGATTTTAGATATACTTTTAGAGCCACTGGCAGGCAGACCGCCGACATGTGGTTTGTTCAACGCTGCTTGGAATGTGGACTATTCTGCAGTCACAGCCAGTGTGATAAGCAGCGCACCATCCTTCCAGACTCCTCGCAGCCTCGTCTGAACCTGGCCTCCGTGAGAAACCCCCGACCGTACTTCAACTATTGACATCTAAGCCCGGTGGTCTAACCCAACCAGAACCCGACCAGACCTGGGCACCACACCCGCTGGCACCACCCGTCCACCCCACCCCTGACCCCGACCTTCCCCACCCCTGACTCTGACCTGCGCACCGAACCCGACTGCTACCGTCCGTCCACCCCACCCCTAACCTCGACCTCCCCCAACCCACCGACGTCCGTGGGGTGAAATGTCGGTATCGAACAGAAAAGGAGGCCGACCGGCACAGTGTGTGACGTGCGTCAGTCTCCGGCCATTCACAGGCTGCTGCCGACGGCCGTGTTTGCTGTGGCGTCGGTAGAGTCCACAGTGTGTGCCAACTCAGCAGCTTATGGCACTTCACATCCGGCCACCTTTGTCGTCTGACATGTAGCTGCCTGTTCAAACGCACGGTGATCCGGCCGAGGATCGAGTACCTATCGCAGTGTTCGGCGTGACAAACAGGAAACCCGCCACAGCAGGGACGGTGACACACAACGCAACATTTTCGACATGGATATGTCTTGGGAAGAATCGGTCCAAAAAGCTCGATGTTCTCTTCCGCAATGTTTTACAATGTTTTGGTCGTGGTGTGGCATCTGGTGTTCAAGCGAGCAAACTGACAGCGGCCCAGAATCAAAATTAAGGCCACCAGGTGTCTGCAAAGTTATTATGGCGGCACTGGCGACGGAATCTGTCAGGGGCTCTGGGACTTGGACTATTCGACCACTCGAACATTCGACTCTGCGTACAAATATCAAATATCGACTCTGCGTCGGGGTCAAATGCCACTCGTGAGTCCAGGTTGGCCGCCACTCGGCCCAGAGGCAAGCATCAGGGCCGGCCTTCGTTCGAAGTCGTTTTAAGGTGATTGCTTTTTGACATCGCCTAAACTTCAGATGAAGCTTCAGAGCATGCGGCGGTTCTCCATGGAGACCCATCCCTGAACAGAAACGTCCCGCCGCCTGTACTTGGCGGCAATTCATCTGCGCCACTGTGTCAAATCCATCCATGCGATCGGTGTGTAAACAGCACTAAGCAGCACTGAACAGCGTAAACAGCGATGCACAACAAGGGCCGGGGGCGGGGCGTGCGAGGTAAGAGCAGATTGTCAACACCCGATTATTGTCTTTCGTGTTTATACCAAAGACCGCGGCTTGCAATAGCAAAGCTCGGCTTTGTCTGCATTGGAATGTTAAGTATGCTCTGCACCAATCGTCGGTCTACTCGACATGCCATGATCAAAGCTGGTCATAAACCTGGGAAAAATCACGGATATAAGTCGCATCTAGGCAGCCTGGTTCATTGTCGAAGGTACTACCTACTTGCACCTGTTCGGCTTGATGCAACTTGTGAGACAAATGCGTGTAATGCGACAAATGCGTGTAATGCGACAAATGCGTGTAATGCGACAAATGCGTGTAATGCGACAAATGCGACAAATGCGTGAAAGCATGTCCGCAAGCATGGTAGCGCACTTGACCAAAGTGCATTGCCGTGTTGAAATAGATGTTGCATCATCTCTTTATTTTGTATATTTTGCAAATGAGCGTCACCCTGGCAAGAGACCATGGGACAAGTTTTCCCAAGCTTGGTAAAGCTTGGTATTGCGCCTGTGGCGTTGCATAGAAGCAAATTGCCTTAAGAATGCTTCCCATCTTTCTATAAAAATTATAGGCAACGTCATAATGAATTCTTATCAGTTATCTTACCGATACCGATGCGGATAAGACACCAAAACCGACATCTAAGCCATATCCGATGGCCTTTGAATTGGCAGTTGAGTCTCGGTACTAAAGGAGACCCGCTCTCGTATATAGCGGTTCAAATCGCATTTAATGTTCAGTTTTGTGCCGTAAAATATATGCCATATAACTACTTCGTGAGTCTAATGAAAACAAATCATTGAGTGCCAAGAAACTTCAATCTCAGCGAACTGTTCACTCATGCACGGTCCAATTTTGGGAAAACATAAACCTATCATTTCCAGAGGGGCGACCAGAGTGACTCGAGGTCATGGCATGAGCTGTGTTTCACAAAACTCCCCCAATATCCCACGCTTTTCCAATCG
Organism: Imbricaverruca yamaguchii; assembly: GCA_034440575.1. Taxonomy (NCBI): domain Eukaryota; kingdom Metazoa; phylum Arthropoda; class Thecostraca; family Neoverrucidae; genus Imbricaverruca; species Imbricaverruca yamaguchii. The sequence goes on from JAOTOL010001490.1 coordinate 119,441, forward strand.
TGTCATCATATGTGTCTCTTGACCTGCAGGTCGGCTCAGATCACTGACATTGAAGTGCGTTGCTCGCTAGATCCCGTAGAGTTTCATGCCAATCATGGGGCAGGACTTATAATTGGTGCCGAAAGTAATCAAGGATCAGTGTGGAATAAGATTCGCAGCGGCATGAGATTCTCTCAGTTCTGTAACAGCCAGGACAAGCCGCTCGCCGAAGAGCATGTGCCCGTGGGAAAACAAGGGGGCCATACGAAGTATCGATGGAAGTAAAAGTAAAAACAGTGACTTCTTGTGGATTAATCGACTCCACGAGTGAGTGCAAAAGCACCCACATTCCTAGTGACGATTTAAGTGAATGAAACGACGAAAAAAACAATCGTCTGTCAACTCCTAACAGTTTAACCCTCGTAAAATAGCCGATGGACTAAGCTGATCATTACCGCCTCGGTAACGATCCCATTAAACGGCACCTCAATTGAAATCAAAGCGGGATGATTACGAGCGATTATAGCGTGGTGCCGTTATTGAGGTTCGCCTGGACTTGGGGCGCCATTTTGCCCACGGGACCGCAGGGGGGAGGGGTGGAGGGGTACGGCCAGTGGGCCGACACGCCGCGGCGGCCCGGCCATTTCTCATTATCCCCGCGCGTCGCCGGGTAACAAATGACCGGCGTCGGCCGTGTAACTGATTGTGGGTCCGGGCGGCACGGCTACAGCGGCCGTGGTGGCGCGGTGGCGCGTCAGGCTCGCACCACGCCTGCTCCCTGCCGCTCGTCGGCCGACCAATTTAAATCAATCACAAGTCGGGCGGCGGCGGCTGAGGGGTGCGCCGGCCACCGCTGGGCGCGTCTGCGATCGGAGCGTCGCTCTGATGTGACCGGCAGGCAGGGGCGCGGGTCGGCAGCCCGCTGCTGATCTGATGTGGCCGGCAGGCAGCGATGCGGAGCCGGGAAAATTTTGGACGGCTCCGGCTCCGACTCCGGCTCCAGGGAAGTATCCAGGCTCCGGCTCCGACTCCGGCTCCAAGTAAAATGTCCCGGCAGCTCCGGCTCCGGCTCCAGCTCCGGGAAAAATGTACCGGCTCCGGCGGCTCCGGGTCTGACTCAGTACATTCCGAACGTAATCGATCCATTAAGTAAGAGCTAGGGGAGATGTAAAAGAAGTTAGTCGCGACCACTCAGAGGCGCGAACTTCAGACAATTATAAGCAACTTTCCCATATAAACCCTGTATCTATCTTTAAATAAACACCCGCCCCCGCCCAAATCACTTTTCGGTGTTCAGCACCGCGTGGCTCATACCGGCACCGCGGCGTCAATACGGGCGGCCGGCGGGCCGGTCGCCGGCTGAAAATCGCCGCTACGGCGACACGGCGCGGCGCTCCGTTGCCAGCGGTCGAGCTGTTACACAGATACTGATGGGATACATGGCGATAGCTGGTAACTTATAGGTTCGTAAGACGAGCTGAAAGCGAGTGCGCATCTCCCATGCCGACCAGAGATGCAGACAGTAATCCAACTCCGGCCGAGGGCACCATGCAGGACGTGCTCACATTCAAGGGCGTGGCCAGGTACGGGCAGGAAGCAGGGGGACGAGCAGTTCCAATTCAAGTCGCTGAACGCTATCGCAGAGCTATTAGTGGAGCGGGGCGAAATCCCGTCCAAGAGCAGCAGCACAGAGCCGACACCAACGAAAGATGGCGACTACAGTGATCCTGTGGAGCTGGGGCAGATTAAGAGGAGGCTGTTCACGGAGAGCGATGAGGTGCAGCAGGTCCAGGACCCGATTCCCCCTGAATATCGACACATCAGAGAGTCGGAGCGAGTGGTGAAGGAGAAATTATACCGCACAGTCGCTAACCTGTCAGGCCACGGTCTGTCGATTGACGAAGCTTCCAAGGCTGTGAGCGAGATCGGCAACGGAATGTTTGATAGGAAGTGGAAGCTGGGTGGTAGCGAGGAAGACCGAATTGACAAGGATACGCTACCTACCAAGCCAAACATCAGGGAGGCGCACAATTTGCTCGAGACTGAATCGCTGTCTCTGACTGCAGATGAGGTCAGTGAAAAGTCAGGGGAAGGAAGAATGATTATACATACCATAGACTCCACCACCAAGAAAATGGTGGGCCAGTTTCCTGTCCAGGGGATTCCTGTTCGTCAAGAGCTCCCCTTCCTCCTGACTCTGATCAACATCAGTGGGGAGACCATCGAGGATATTGCACTGCAGGTGGATCTCGGGTTAGATATTCTGGCTGCCGTGAAGGGTAAACCGGTGGAGGAAATATGCAAGCACGTCGACACCCATATCACCGACTCCACGCAGCACAACAAGGGCATGGTTGCAGGAGATGTACGGACTGGACGGCCCGGCGGGTCAGCTGTTCTGCGGGATTCACACCACTCTGGGGTTTAGCACAGCACTGGACAAGATGGCCAGGATAGTGGAGACGGCGATGAAGATGGAGAACGTATTGGCAGGTTTCATGGTCGGCATGGAAGTAGACAGTAAGAACTCGAGTGTAGCAGGCCAAGCGCTGGACATGTGCCCCCGAGTACTCACACAAGATGTTCATTTCGCGTTTGCTAATTTTGTATAATTTACATCTCTTTCGGAGTCGGAGCCGCCCTGCTTTTGACGGCTCCAGCTCCGGCTCCGAGTAAAATGTCCCGGCGGCTCCGGCTCCGGCTCCGGCTCCGGCTCCACATCTCTGGCCGGCAGGCAGGGGCGCGGGTCGGCCGCCCGATGCTGCCCTGACGAGTCGACGCACGTGAGAACGCACCGCCAACGGCGGCCTGCGCCGTGTGCCAACTGGTGACGCTCTGAAGAGATGGTCACCGACGGCGCAACCAGTGACGAACGGGCGACTGGATTGGCCAGTGGTGCTGGAACTGCACCCGCTCTTTGCGCATACTGAGAACTCGTCCACAGGTGCACACATCTGCGGTTCCTCAGGCCACCACCACTACGGTCTGCATCACTATCCACGGGTGATGTAAACAAAGTGTGGGAATGCGAGCTGAATGATGGTGTTGTGATGCGTGCGTGCTAAATACACACAGCAGTATGCAAGGGCACACAGCAAGCAGAAGCTGTGCGACCACCATATCCACCCCACCGCATCGCCCAAGCATGCAGCACCACCATCGCTCCATATCAGCACCACCTACGTCACCCACCGCACCTCACCCTACACCTCACACTACGTCAAACCATGCACAGCGGTCTGCACCACGCCCCACACCACGGTTTGTACCACGCCCTACATAATGCCATACACCACGGTTTATACCACGCCCCATACCACGGTCTGTGCCATGCCCTACACCACGATGTGTACCACGCCCTACACCACGATGTGTACCATGCCATACGCCATGGCCTGTACCACTCCCTACACCACGGTGTGTACCCCGCCCTACACCACGGTTTATACCACCCCCGACACCACGGTTTGTTCGATGCCCGGCATCACGGTTTGTACCAAGCCCTACACCACGGCCTGTACCACGTCCTACACCACGCCCCACATCACGACACCAGCACTCACCTGACTTGACCGAGCAGTGGATGTGGAAGCGCGACTCGTAGAACACCCAGTCGAAGCCGGCCTCGACGGCCAGTCTGGCGAGCGTGCCGTACTTGCTGCGGTCGCGGTCCGAAGTGGTCACGTCCACGGCACGCCCCTCGTAGTGGAGCGACTGCGGCGCGTGCAGCCGGCTCGTGTCGTAGCCCTCGATGACGCGCAGCCGCACGCCAGGCCACTGGTTCATCACCGAGATGGCCAGCGTGCTCAACTTGGCCTGCACACGCTGCGGGCAGGCGGGGGCAGGGGATTAGCATGAGCGTCGCCATCGCTGGGGTCTGAGGTCCCAACAACACCTGATATTTTTTGGTGTGCGTGTAATGCTTTTTGTAGGCACGCAAGATGCACGATGGCAATCATGAGTGTTTTAAGCGTTGGCTAGCGGCTAAAAGATCGGCCACACGCAAACGCCCATGATCCTACCACGCGAGGTTAAAAACCGTCCCTCAGCCCCTGTGGTTGGACCCACGTGAACACTCGTGATGATGATGCCCGTGGGCGTTAGACGGTGCGCTGAGTACCGCAGAAGCCGGATATCGCAGGGTGGTGGGCTGCACAGATGAGCACCGAACAACACTCAGACGCCGGTGTTTGCCATAGTGATATATGGTGTATACTTTACAACAGAGCGGGAACAAGCTCAGAGTTGTCTTGGGACAAATACCATTTTCAATGGCTTACTTTCATGCAATGCCATCCAACTGAGCTAAACTTATTGGAATGATGCTGATGATTGTCGAAGCATCTTTGCTGTCGGATACCAGATGATTCCATAGAGTGCCGGGTTTGAAACGTGACATTTCCAGCCTGCAGGTTAATATAGCATATGCATACAGATGACGGTTAGTGTCCCCTGTGGTGGGTCAGGTAGACAAGGATACAAAGTGAGGACCGATGAGCCTGAGAGTCAGAGGCTCACCTGATCTACTTCTCGTTTCATGCAGGGGCTACTGGCTACAGTGGTAGTCATATACCTCTACCACGCCATATCGTAGACAGTTGCTGGCTACAGTAGTAGACAGTTGTATCAGCCAGTAGTCTGCCTAGTGTAGGCAGACTACTGGTCGCAACAGCAGAGTGCAGTGACCAAGAGGAGTGTGGCAGAAAGACCATTTGACTCATCTCCGTCTTATCGGTGGAAATGTCTCTACGCACCAACTAAAGTGGTGTCAAAGGAAAGCTAGGACTAGCCGATGCTCGTAATGCATTTGATCCATCTACTCCTTCAGCAAGTCGTACCCCACCAGCTGCAGCCGCGAATCCCCTGCCTCCCGGTGCAGGTTCAGCCGTTGTTTCCGGTCGGTGGCGCTCACTGTGACAGATCGATTTGCATCGCTCTCCCAGTGTGGCCCCGGCCATTGTTACTGCACGTGCGTCTGTTGCTACGCGACCAGCCGGCACGGCGGACTCCGTGACCGGCTGCGGGCTCCCACTCCCACTCCAACGTGTGCCGTGTTCCCCACCGTACGCTGTGTGCCTTACAGTGCGCTATGTGTCTTACAGTACGCTGTGTGCCTTACAGTGCGCTGTGTGTCTTACAGTGTGCTGTGTGCCTTACAGTGCGCTATGTGTCTTACAGTGCGCTGTGTACCTTACAGTGTGCTGTGTGCCTTACAGTGCGCTGTGTGCCTTACAGTGTGCTGTGTGCCTTACAGTGCGCTGTGTGCCTTACAGTGCGCTGTGTGCCTTACAGTGCGCTGTGTGCCTTACAGTGTGCTGTGTGCCTTACAGTGTGCTGTGTGCCTTACAGTGCGCTGTGTGCCTTACAGTGCGCTGTGTGCCTTACAGTGCGCTATGTGTCTTACAGTGTGCTGTGTGCCTTACAGTGCGTTGTGTGCCTTACAGTGTGCTGTGTGCCTTACAGTGCGCTGTGTGCCTTACAGTGCGTTGTGTGCCTTATCGTACGTTGTGTGCTCCACTGTACGCTGTGTGCCTTACTTTACGCTGTGTGCCTTACAGTGCGCTGTGTGCCTTACCGTACACTGTGTGCCTTACAGTGCGCTGTGTGCCTCACCGTACGCTGTGTGTCGGTCGAACCCAGTAGCTAGCTCTTCGACTGTCTGATCTACCATGGGTAATCACTGACTACCTCAAAATATGAACACTGGGTATTATTGGATTTGTCTTGTTGCTCATAGTGCCTTGCTTCTATCTAAAAAAAAAAACTGGGAACGAATTGCGGGGTAGGTGGAAGGCTGGGACCCACCTCCCACCTCCTCCATCCATTCGGTTGGGAGGGCTTTCGTGATGGCTTCCCAACCGAATTCACCGAACGTGAGAAGAAACTCTGGGAGGTGAAAGACATATAACGGATATTGCACATAGATATAGATACTATAGAAGCATATGGATAGTAAATAGTCCTACTTCGCCCATGTGCAATGACATTCTGCTCTCATGCAACAGGTGAATGCAACATATACTAAAATTGTTAATACCTTGTCTGACACGGGCTTCGTCTTGCAAACACGGTTCGATGGATACTTCAATCTCATGCAAGGAAAATTGAGGCCGAATCATAGAATTGGAGTATCCTGCTTGTGCAACTGGAGGTTAAGTCTGCTGACGGCAGCGGACGAGGGTTCGGAACATTCAGAACTGTTTTGTTTTCGAAAACAACATTGGGTGGACACACTGTAGCATTGGGTGGTCATAATTTAACATTGAATATTCACATGGCTATTCGAAATAATGCAAAGCGAAACTCACGTTCTGTGAGAAAAACAACTCCGAAAAGCCTTGTTCAACCACATACACGTCATCCAGTTCCACCATAGCAGTTGACTGGCCTCAAACGGGTCCTGAATATAACGAGTTGACTGTCTCGTGCTTACAGTGGCTGGCCTGCAGTAGGTACTGCTGTGAAGGGCTGTTCGGTACAAGTTCACGTCGTACTGTCTCATTCCAGCCATGCCAGCCAACTACGCTTCAGCCCTCACAAATAATCTGGTCTCGCTTGGAGTTTTGCGTCAGTTCACGGCTGATATCGGCTGTTGCGCGCTGATTCTGTCGGCTTCAGCCTGTCAGCTTCAGTCAGCTTCAGCCTGTGTATAGTTACGTAAGCCACCGCTACCTGTCCCTGTTCACTCCTGCTGGCTCCTGGCTACTGCTTGCCATCGGGTGCTCTTAGCTAGTTCTGGCTATCCCCGGCGACTCCTGCCTGCTCCTGGCGATTCCTTGGCGTGCTCCTGGCGGCTTCCGACATGTCAGTCGCCCAGTCGCGACCACCTGCTGGGCAAAATAGGCTGACGCCGGGACATTCCTTTGGCCACCACCTCCGTCTCCCAGGTACCCATTACAATTATCAATTAGCATTCTGTTCCATTACGGGCGGCAGGTGGGTTTTGTTTAGTGGAGTGCTGCCAGCGGGGGGCACCGGCCGATGCCATCCATCACGTCATTAAACAGCGGTCGCGTCGATGTCGGACCACTTTGTAGCGCAGTCAGCCGGCGTGTGAGAGGCGAGACCGGCCTGTGTGGGCCAACAGGGGCGGCGGTGGCAGCAGCGGGGTGCCGCAGACCACCGTACCGCCAGCCGACACGGGTAGGTACGCTGCGTGACCGATGACGCGTCGGCCGAGGGGAAACATGTGGATGTGTGGTGACTCGGAGACGTGGGCGGATCATGGCGTGATAATAGCCATCGTCCCAGTGAAAGCGCTCACATCGACCGCGGCGGGGGCGCGTTTTGTGTCGAGCGCGAGCGCGGCACGCATCAAAGCGTTTCCGGCGTGGGGCCACGACACCTTTGACGAGACAAACAGACCTCTGCTGTCAGTGGCGCGACGGCCCGCCTCGAACCGACCCGCGCCGTCACATCGGTCACGGCCGCGCCGCGTCTGCCGCGCCGCCGGTGACGCTCGCGCCGGCTGCGCCATTCTTTGCGCGCGCACCGTCTGCCTCCGACCCGGTCATTAGAGCGGCCACTTTCAAACGTTTGCAAACAGGGTCGGCGGCGGCCGCGCTGGCGGCGGTATGCGGGCCGGCGTCGAGGCACTACGGGGCGGCGGTGGCCGATACCCCGTCACGGCGAGTGACGCGGGTGGCTGGCGGACCGCCCGCCGACGGAGGCTGTGACAGGGCCCGTCACAGCCGGACTGGGCTGGCAGTCGGTCGGATTAGTGGTGATGGAGCGGCGCGCGGCGGCCGCGCGGCCGGTTTGAAGTGACCAGCCGCCCAGGAGGACCGCGGGTGTAGCCGCCCGGTGGGCCGGCGCTGGTGCCGCTGCCGTCTGACGGCGCTTCCGTGTGCGGCGGCCGCCGTCACCGCCGGCCTGACCGAGCCGGCGTGGGAAGCGTCCGCTCGGCGCCGCAACTCCGCCCGCACACTGATGCCGTGCTGCTGGGAACGACGCGGCCGATCGCGATTGCGGCCGGTGTCGGAAGTCAATTTTCGCCGAACAAAGCCCGTTCAAGACAACCGCCTAGCTGCTGACAAAATCCGTGTGAGCAAAGCTCACCGTGTCACAGGGCGGGGTCTTCGGAGTATTGGTTTCATTCGTGTCTGTGGGGGGCTTGTGTGACATGTCACCTGTCCACTGAGCCATGGCTATGGAGAAAAATAGCCGGTGTCAAACCTTTGACGCTCGGTGACCGATGGGTCCAGCTGTGCGGTGAAATCGGAAGGCAATCAATGAGGCTTCAGCTAATGCCTACAGCGAGATACGTAAGCAAACCCCTCTCCGACGACAGAACTATCTACACTCGAGGGGAGACCAGATTGATGAAGAAGCGCACCATGCTTAGCTGAAATCTAGTGGCGTTGACAACATCGTTTCTTATCACGGACAACGTAAAGCTCATTTTGCAAAACAACAGCAAAAGCAACTCGCCATCGATAATTTATGGTGGCGTAGTTCGAATGGCTGATATCATATTAAAGAACAAGGGGTGCGCTGCTAAGCTCTAATCATGAGAGGTATGCACAACGTTCCTCTGGCTTGCTAATAGTAGTATGTATTTAGAAAGTGCAGGCGTGATGGCGTCATGATTCAATGGGCAGTGAAGAAGACTTGGCGACGTCGAAGCCATCGATCGAATGTACTTGACGAAGCCGTTCGAGCCCCGAAAGGTCATCTCAAAATATCTTACAATGGGCCACACGAGAAAACTTCATCACGTTAACACTAATTGTTCACTTTTTAAGTAGCTCAGAACATTTATCGTCGTAGTTACTAGAATATTAGATATTCTAAGCCAGTTTATAACCGTGTGCATTCATGGAGGGCTTCTAATGCAGTAGGGAAGTAATGTTCGCCGTGGGTAATCTACTTCTGTTTTCCAAACCATCATCTACTAATTTTCCCCAGCTGCTGCCCACCCTTTAGCGATGATTGGTGGCAGCGTCGGCCCATCAGAGGCAGTTCTCTGCGCGCGATCCTGTCATGTTCGTCGGCCCACCAGAGGCAGTTCTCTGCGCGCGATCCTGTCATGTTCGTCGGCCCATCAGAGGCAGTTCTCTGCGCGCGATCCTGTCATGTTCGTCGGCCCATCAGAGGCAGTTCTCTGCGCGCGATCCTGTCATGTTCGTCGGCCCATCAGAGGCAGTTCTCTGCGCGCGATCCTGTCATGTTCGTCGGCCCATCAGAGGCAGTTCTCTGCGCGCGATCCTGTCATGTTCGTCGGCCCATCAGAGGCAGTTCTCTGCGCGCGATCCTGTCATGTTCGTCGGCCCATCAGAGGCAGTTCTCTGCGCGCGATCCTGTCATGTTCGTCGGCCCATCAGAGGCAGTTCTCTGCGCGCGATCCTGTCATGTTCGTCGGCCCACCAGAGGCAGTTCTCTGCGCGCGATCCTGTCATGTTCGTCGGCCCATCAGAGGCAGTTCTCTGCGCGCGATCCTGTCATGTTCGTCGGCCCACCAGAGGCAGTTCTCTGCGCGCGATCCTGTCATGTTCGTCGGCCCACCAGAGGCAGTTCTCTGCGCGCGATCCTGTCATGTTCGTCGGCCCACCAGAGGCAGTTCTCTGCGCGCGATCCTGTCATGTTAGTCGGCCCACCAGAGGCAGTTCTCTGCGCGCGATCCTGTCATGTTCGTCGGCCCACCAGAGGCAGTTCTCTGCGCGCGATCCTGTCATGTCCCATCACAGTCTCCGTCAGGTTCTCACAACTATCCCTAGGAGATTTCGACAAGGAACGAGCCGCTCGGCAAGTATGCAGTGGCGACTCGGGAGCGGGCCGCTCGCCAAGGTAGCCATGGCGGCACGGGAGCGGGCCGCTCGCCAAGGTAACCGTGACGACGTCGGGGCGGGCCGCTCGCCAAGGTAGCCGTGACGACACGGGAGCGGGCCGCTCGCCAAGGTAGCCGTGGCGACATGGGGGCGGGCCGCTCGCTAAGGTAGCCGTGGCGACACGGGAGCGGGCCACTCGCCAAGGTAGCCGTGGCGACATGGGAGCGGGCCACTCGCCAAGGTAGCCGTGGCGACACGGGAGCGGGCCGCTCGCCAAGGTAGCCGTGGCGACACGGGAGCGGGCCGCTCGCCAAGGTAGCCGTGACGACACGGTAGCGGGCCGCTCGCCAAGGTAGCCGTGGCGACGTGCACCCTGAGGCCGTGATTTACGGACAACGACGCAATGCGTCATGTTCTCGCCCGGAGCGGGTGCTTACACACTGGGCACGGTTACGGCCGATGATAAATTGCGCCGTGCAGAGCGTCGAGCTGGTTATGGATCTCCGCCGCGTGAGTGCTAGTTCCGCACGTCGCGAGCGCCACGTGCCTTCGACCGGCCAGCCGTGCATCGAGTGTGCACTGTGAGTGTGCAGTCTCTCTGACAGAAGTCGCTGTGACAGAGACATGGCGCAGCCGCCGCTGGTGGCCGCACGCCACATTGACACCAGCTGAAGGCGGCAACCGCCGGCACAAGGAGTGTTCCGAGCGAAAACCTGCTGTCCAATTCAATCCCCATACTCTCGCCTGGGGCATACAGAATTGCGACACCGCTGGTGGGTGTAAGCAGCCCTCATCCGGCGTGTCGGTTGTGACGGCTAACAAACTTAACATAATACAGTTACTTCTGATGAGACCGTCGGTGACACCCCATTTTACACCCATGACACCGGTATCGGGCATAGTGTGAGGTCATGAGGTCACGAAAAGGTCAGGTGTGAGGTCAAAAGAAACGTTCCAATGCTCTTATTTCACAACTTTAAAAACATGGCTTTCAAAGAATTCTTCTGGACTCTATTCACATCAGTGGTGATGTCGGAATGTAAAATTATTATGTCTAAACCGTGATGTAGTCATATTTACTTCGCATTATACTGTATTTAATAGCCTCCGGAGCTCTTGCAACACGTATACTCGGGAAACGCTTCGTTTTATGTCTAAGTGACCCGACCTAATATTGTCTTGACAGTTGGAACATTATCAGGACAGGACATTGCCATATGACATGCTGGGCTTTTTAAATTGAATTTATTATGCATCTTCGCGCATTTCTCTCGGAATAAATAAACTTTTTACCTTGTCGATCTGAGCTCATGTCCGCATATTTACTTCTTCATCTGTTTATTTCGTTTATATTTGGTTTCCTCATGCCGAATGTTTCTATGTATGTCAAACAAACAACTAGGACGAGATTGCGACCCGATTTTTGCCTGCCCTGCCTCCCGCAACCTCTAAATAATTGACCACCAGCATTACAAGGGATATGTTGCGATTTTATGCTAGGATGACGTTTGTCAGTTCCCTTCATGGAGACAGTGGATGCACTCCCCATCGACTTATCTGAATGCCATTCACGCAGACAAGACGCAGTCTGGTCTCCTTGCATGGGATGAGACACACAAACATAAGAGCCAAACATAATTTAAAATCAGAAGCCATGCTCCAAGCGAACAACTTGGCAATGTTGCTACGAAGCCATACTGCATCATTAATAATCGTCAAGTTATATTGGGAAAAACTGAGGATCGGGACAGCAGAGTATTTTAGCAGGTCATTAAGAATAAGACGACTATAATACTTCATATAAAAGTAACGAACCAGCGAGGTCATTTTCCCTTTCTTTACAAGAAATTTCACCATTTGCTTAGATAAATATCCATGTAGGTAGGAATGCAAAGGACTAATGATGGTAATATTAAGATAGTGGATGGATTAAGATGACGTTTTCTTCTCAAGTTCTTTTGTCACGATCAATTCGTCTAATTCATGTTTTCTAAGCTCCTCGGTAACTTTTTTTTTCTCGCCAGGTAGCATGTTGGACTTCCCGTTCTGACACTTACATTTCCTTTCTATATGTATCCCTGTAAATACATTCCGGAATATATAGACGGTGTAAGCAGTGCGGAATTGTGACGCTGGATGAACATTCCATATCTCTGCTCCATACCCTTCACCGATATAACTTAGGATAAAGTCTGCAATGTTGACGGTAATAAAATTATTTGAAATGTGTCCTAGGTCCCCGTCCACCTGATTTTGGCTGTCATCGCCAGAACTTAGACAAATGGAAAAGGAACCATATAGCGTTTGCAGCATGAACTATGAATATTAATAAATAGCTATGAATAAATATATATGATGTTCAAATAGATGCACAGATACTGACACCTCGTGTTCTAAATGGAAAGACCATTTTAAAACTTAAATACAACGCCACGTTTATGTACATGGCAAATTAGCGCATGTCAGCTTTGCATTTTGGAGAAAAAGATTGTTTCCATTGGTTGAATGCAGATCGAGGTAAGGCTTCATATCTGAAAATGGCTACGGATATCTGACGGCTCTAACATATTCAAATTATTCGGACGCATTAGTAATTCTTGCTTTTCTTTCTGGGAGGAATATTTATAACCGCCAATTTTAGTATGCATAGAAAACGACCCCTTCATTCAACGGCAAGCTCGGCGTTGAAGTACATTTTTTTGCAGTTGAGCAGAGAAGCCATTATTAGTTGTGCCAAGATATGCTACGCAGAAGCACTTTCCTGCACACCGTACCGAAACCAGCATGCACCATTTTTGTTCCAAAATTGGGGGACACATTGAACCACGTAGGCTAAGTTGAACCAAAGGTCAGTGTTTCAATGGCACTGGCGAATTCCGTGCAGTTGCCGTGGAATCCTGAGGGCACTCGCGGCTTTATAAAGCATCGAGGGCCTTCTATCAGCTATGCTTCATCCACCAAAAGCACAGCAATGGAGCTCCGTCCGATCGAGCTTCAGTGGGCCGAAGTGTGTCCCCCTTTCAAGCTACTTGGCAGCGTCCCTGTGCGACACTACAATCCCTATCACTTCCTCAAAACAAAACACTTATCTGGTGAATCAAACTCATCACCTCTAACTGATGGTGCTCGGATGATATGTTTTTTATCCCGTATGGTACACTCTTTATATCGGGCGGTGGTATATCTGTTCTTGGTGGCAATTTATATATCCAGTACGTACTGACTCTGATGTACGAGGCCCATCTTTGTTCGTTCGAGAGCGCCTGCTGGGAAATTACCTTCCCATCTTGCCGATTCCGGTCGCATTCCACCGACAAACTGCAGCAAAAACGTTGGTTTTTTTTTTTGCGACACGGGAGGCATCGGGGCGTCGTCGGGGGTGCGACCGTGGCGCAACCGGCGGGCGTGGCCGGCGCCGCGGCAGCCAATCAGCGGGCGCTGCGGCCGACCGGTGGCGCCATCTTGCCGGATGCATCTCACCCTGGTGATAAAATGGCCGGAGGCAACTCCGCTGGGCCGCGTCACTACCGACCGTGTGACGTCACATGTGGGTACACGGCGTCAGCAGCCAGTCGGCAGTCCCCGTCCCGCCGGGCCTGTACCGCGGCTTCCTGGGAGCCGCCGGGGTACCTGAGTACCTGATGTACGCCCAGTGCACCAGGTGCCTACAGGTGCGCCAGAGCATTGTTGTGTCCGCACGCCTGTGTGATCGGCTCTCACTGCATTCTTTCCTTTTGTAGAACTTAATGTTAATGAACAATTGCTGAAGAAGCACTAAGTATTTCCTGAAGTGTTTCCGAAGTGAACATTGCCCGGTATTGAATCACTCTTGGAGCCTCTGATGTGCGAACTGAATAGCTCGCATCTCTCGGAATTAAATTCGCACATGAGGTTCTTCTATATTGACCGAAAAATACATGACAGTGTATTTTTCAGTACATATCACTGAAATGCACTGAAATGAAATGAGTGCATATCACTGAAATTTGGCAGCCGTAACCAATACGATGGTGTTGCATGCCAGAAATTCCCAATTCTTGCATTTTTGTTTCAATGCGTTGCAATAAAAAATACCCATCACCTTGCATGACTCATAATTAATGACTCTTTGTGCCATAGCTTACATATCATTGTGTTGGTTTTTGCATATCGGTACTGCAAAGCTTGCCAGCATGGGCTTTCTAGCAAAATCTGCCCGAAATATATGAATACCATACTGGCAACACCTAGCAAACTGCATTGCATCGCTAACTGGATGCTCCCCAACCGCGCATGCCGAGGGATTTACACGATACCGACGCACGGTAGGTTCTACTGTATCGAAATAGAGGAAGTCAAATGGTACCCATATGAAAGTAAATCTATGATGCTCATACACGAGGAGGTCCATGGTACATGCCGCCACACAGGATCCATCGGACCATGGTACCGACAAGCAGTGGTAACATAGCACAGACACACAGATAGCACAAATATACAAATATACAATGCAAACATACAAATACAAGCACCATGGTACCGACGCATGACTAGTACCATGGTACCGATATATAAATAGCTGTGCAATACCGACACACAAATAGTACCTTGGTACATACCAGCAGACAGAGTTGTATGATACCAACATACAGATTGTGCCGTGGTACAACACACAGAGGGCTGCATGATACCAACACCCAGCGGTATTAACACACCTCGATATTAACACACACACACGCACGTGCATGGATTTGCATGCTATCGACATACAGGAAGTCCCACGGTATCAACACGTAAGAACTTCTGTAGTGCCAAGGTGCACTTTCGTACACAGAGTTATACATTTAAAACATGATAACCTGTCACGGGAAAGACAATTTTCTTTCGTATATGCAGGTACTAAGGGTTTTACATGCAAATGAATGTAAAAGTAAATTTAAATATAAATGTTGGTAGGAAAGACAATTTTCTTCTCTCTTCTAATTCACCGCCGTATACGAGCTTCACAGACCACATCGAAGGGTGTTTCACAGTATGTACAGACATTGGTGCATTTCTCTCTTTGGAGAGGCTTGGACTCCTTTAATACCATCTTCGATGATATCATATGTTAATACGGTGCCCTATGTTTCTCCCTGCAATGTTGTTCGAGATTCTCAGCTTATTATATCGATGCTCTACACTAACTAAGTTTTGTCTCAAAATATCAAACTGTGTTGACAGGGCACCCATATACTTTGTCAAGATAGTGGAATTCAAAAGCATCGAGACTCGCATGCAATTTTGTAACATAGATAAACACGACGAGCCACAAAGTATCCACACAAATAGCTAATTATACAGTTTTAACATTTACACAATCCCAGAATGCCAACACCCCTACAGGTCACTCCCTTCGCCACAAAGTAGCCGAACTAACCAGCTGATGATAGATTCACGGACTTGTCGTCACGTTCTGCATGGTATGAAAGGGACGCTTTTTCACGATTTTTTTTGGATGCATTCTACGATCTTTTAGGAACGAAAGGTACCCGTATATTGGAACATGTAAAAAGCAGCAGGGCATAGTCGTGTGGAATCTAGCCTACATAGTTGTCCCACATGCATGCCATGAATTTTACGGATACTCCAGGGAAATGGCCAAACTAAATCACTAATTGGGGGAGAGGAAGGATAATGAGGTTCACAACAAAAATTGGACATTATTATTGTAAAAATATAGGCGTGCCACTAAAAATGAAGATGAAACACAAGTTAATGCCTTAAGCATTCGCACAATACAAAGGTCTTCGCGCGTATTGAGCACGAGTTGCTATGCCAATTTCCCCATAAGAAACGCAGCGAAATGTTTTCTAGCATTATTTATGTGCGCATTATTTCATTTCACAGTCAAGCATGTCTGAATGGTCACCGACCCATTGACCACGCACTGGATTCGCAAACAGAGCTGTGTCATCGAAGCCCGGCACAGCCACCGGAACAGAAGCTGGACGGCAGGGTGGGCGGCGGCACACCCTGCTGGGCCAGGTTACGCTCCTGTGCTGAAGCCCGGCACAGCCACCGGAACAGAAGCTGGACGGCAGGGCGGGCGGCGGCACACCCTGCTGGGACAGGTTGCGCTCCTGTGCTGAAGCGCAGTCTCCAGATACCAGGCTGTGTGGACGTGCAGTTTCCAGGGCTGGACGACACCGATGTGTGTCCGTGATGAAGTCGAAGACAATGTGTGTACTACGTGGACGGGACCTCGGAGATTCATGAGGTTCTCGCTAAGTTACTGGTCTCTGAAACTCGATTAGAGTCATCAGTGGCAACTCAGATATTGATCTAAGGGGACACAATCGTTTTTGGTTCTATTCTTAACATGCAACGCCCACTGGTGTTTAAGCTTCACGACTTTTTTTTTTTGGGGGGGGGGGGGGGGGAACGCCCCCCCTACACTTCGGCGCTGCCCATGATTAAGCATACCGAGTGAACCTGCTTAATTTGACAGGCTCCTGGCGAGTTTTTGTGCTTCCGAACGCGTGCTCCTTCCGGACTAGCTGTGGCACTTAGCATTTTGAAACAATTGCCAATTCCGGTAGTCATGAAAGTGTTCCAGGTCAATCAGGATGTTCAATAAAGCCAGGCAGAAAAGAACGAAGGTTCAGAACATCAGGAGGGCAAGCAATATTTTGTGATTTGCCAGTCACAGACGTACGTCACTATCAATATCTTCCCCTCCGTTTCTCTTGCAGTGCCTTTGTACCTGAGAAAGACAATATTTTGCTTATCGATGAAGCCAAGCGTAAGCAAGCTGCCCTTAGCTGTTCGGGGTGCTGATGAAAAAAAAGCGACAAAAACCTATCGCCACTTCCGTACAAACATCGTACAGCGCTACACACCGCTTGTGTTCGGGCAAAAACAATCTCACACACAGCCGACTTTGGTATCAGGCGTGAGAAAACTATTGACGCAGCGTTACCACACACGACTGTGTCGCCGCAATACATCCGACGCCTGCGCACCTACCACATTGCCGCAGCGTCACCACACACGACTGGGTCGCCGCAATACATCCGACGCATGCGCACCCACCAGGCGGTCCTCCAAGCGGGATATTGGCCGTCTCTAAATGTGATCGCACATGACTGAAATTTATACGGCCGCAAAAAGTAACAATTTTTCGGGTGTTTTGTTGTGTTTTTTCAGCAACAATGAATGCAAAGTATTTTAAAAGTATTCTGAGTATCTCAACAAATATAAATTTGCATCTTATTATGTGCTTCGTTAGTTGGCTTATGAACCAATGTATTTCGAAGGTCAGGAAATTTGTGGTGTATGCTTGAAAAAAGAAGTAAGTTTGTGCTTTAGGTGTTCATAAATTCACCGGCTTTTTATAATTAAGCAATTATGGACATGACCAAGATAATGCGACAAACTCATTTCCTCTGAAAATGCCTACTTTTCGGTTGGGAAGAAAAATAACATCAACAAGGTGCGAAGCTCCAAAATGCGAGTTGAAAATTCTGAATTTATGTTCGAATTTCGGGGAATTTTCTGAGTTCTATAAAAAGATGGATACCATTGGTGACACTACCTTTTCCAGGGGTGAAACTTTGCGTTTGCTGGTGTTCGAAATACGTCAGTGTTTCGTACCCTTAGCATTAGGCCTATGAACCTTAGCATACCTAACCTTAGCCTGGACATACTGAACTCAGTATTCGGTTTAGCAACGCGAATAAATAATATTAATATAACACATGATAAAAATACAAAATTGAACACTCACGGAACCTTTTCATTAACTTCACACCTCACGAAATATGAGTGAAATTGTTTAATAAAAGCTTATGATAATCAGAAACGACGTACAAAAACGCTTGAGAAAACTCACAAGCGATGCTAAAGTTATAATCATTACCCGTGGCCTGAGATGTAAAATGATGCACTGTCTACGAGTACATATACCACCGGATCACACGATTTTGATTGAAGAGGCTGACCAAGAGACTGGCAGAGTGCAGGGGTTTGGACAGCTGGTGTTAGCGGCTCCTGTTAGGTGGTGCATGGCGTATTAGCGCTCTGTTAGGGTAGACATGTCCACCCCAATCACCTGGGGTATCGGGCGGGAATTCGCAGCCTCCTTGAAATTCTGACATACCGCGACTACCGGGCGTGGGAGAGTGACGACACAGCATGTTCTAGCCTGCTATATTCTCATAAAATAACCCAAGATTCTTCTTCGCCACCATAAAATGCCTCCTACCGGCCGCCGCAATTCGTCAAAGCCGACACCCGTGGGATAACTGCGGGGAGTGACCGCGGTGGCAGCTCCGTGTGGTCAGGTCAGGTCAGCTGAAGCAGTGCCACACGCTCTGATCTGGTGCTCAGCCGGACCACCACCTGCGGTCAGGTGAGGTCAGGCCGGCCGGCAGTGGTACAGACCTACCCGGCGACTGGAGCCGGCCAGACCACCCGTGTGGTGGCGCTGACAGACAGCTTGTAAACCCACCCCGACGGCTGGGTCCCCACAGGACCTCAGCTCCGGCGGGCCGGCACGGCCGCCGTGGGAACTGTCCTCTCGATCGGATGGAGTGTCCTCCACCCACCCCACCTGCCCCCTCTCCACTCGGGGCTGGGGAGGTGGTCTGATGACTGTGACTCTCAGAGTCGCACTGTGGTGCAGCCAGCACTCAGACGACAGCCTTCTAGTCATGAAGCCGTTGTGCCAGATGCAGTGCAGAAACTGGCTGCTGCTTGATGTTACCTGGGAGATTTTAGACTATCGAAAAAAATAAAAGTAAGCATCAACTTGAACGAACTTGACTCCATTAGATGCAATCAAAAGATGAAAAAACGATTAGATAATTCTGCCGAAATCCAGGGACGGCTGAAGTTGTGACAACTTCCGGAACCGTGAGACGATTCTTTCCTAGTTGTATTAAATTCCGGCACCCTGGAGGCCACCTCCTATTGCGTTAGTGGGATCTTTAAAACAGCAGTATTCAGTCAGACGAATGGCTATCACGGAATCCACACCCGCCTCTGGGATGGCATGGGTGCGTGGGAAACAAACGGGCCGGTCGATCTTTTGTCAGTCGGCACGGCGGCGGTCACATTTAGCTGGCACCCGAGACAATGGTGGATCCTCTCCACATCGGGAGGCGTCGGTCGACGTTGACACATTTAGTGCGAGACGGTGGTGGTAGCTGTGGGCTGACTTACACAGCGTCAGAGAGTGAAGTAAGAGGTTGTCGTCAACCCTTAGGTTGTCGTGGTGCACTATGTTTGTTGATTTGGTGTGTTGAAGCCTCCGTACAAAGAAGGTACCGCTTACGGTTGGCGTGTATAAAAAAGCTGAAACATCATCCTGGTGACAGCCAGGAAGCTAAGGTGCGATGCATACCTGTTCATCCGCGCTGTAACGGAGGGGGGTGTCTTCAACCGCCCCTTCATGATTTTCGCAGACAGTGAAAGAACGGCGCGCGGCAGCGCACAGAAATTTGGCACCTTTTCCCACATAAATTTGGTGTCAAGCTTTTGAAATCAGATCATCTAACGTTAACGAGTTAGTCTAGGTCAAGTGAGGTCACCTCCAAAAAAGTTCAACCAGTTGTCACGCTTTAACGGATACAGATATTTCAATGAAACTATCTGCGTTTCTTATTTTTAGGGATGCAACAAAACACACGAGAGGAATTTGTCATTTTTTCCGTTTTTGATTACTTTTTAATTTTGCATGTTTGCCCATTGTAGTTCAAATTGAATATTCTGGCTAAAGTAAGCATTTTCTATAAGAGCAAGTTGACTTCGAACTACATTTTGATGTCCGCTCGATCCATTAGGAAAGGAAAATTAAAGAAAACTTGAAAACTGAAAATTTTAAAATGAAAAAAAAAACATTTTGGTTTTTAGGTGGCCAAATTTGCATTATCCTGGTCGATTTGAATGTCCTTTTCTGATTTACTTGTTTTTCTCTAAATATCCCCTAAAATGAACTCCCCAGAGCCAAAAACATGATGTAAGTCGTGAAAATCAAGGCCCCCTAGTGATGTCCCTTTGCGGATTTTTTTTCGGGGTATGGTGTCGGCCCCTACTCATCGAGCACATTCCGATGACACCTCTTTCGTTTTCGAACGACGCTTAGTTTTGATTTGAGAGGGGTTCCTATCAACCCCCCGAGACGAGGTGTGAGGATTTGACCGGAGAGACGGGTCAATCCGTAAGGACGGTCTCCGAACATCTAAATTCCATGAATGGCCTTTGTTTTTACTTCGAAAAGCTTCGAAAAGTACAGTTGCATCCATAGGGGTAGAGCGGATCTACGGCCACTCCCTTAGGTGCGCGCATGGGACCCTGTTCCATGTCTGTTCCTAGGCCCATACACGCCGCTGTCTGCCTCTCAGAAGTAGGTTCAGAACTCCACAGGGCGAATACCTCCCCTATGGAATGTGACCCGTGTGCCTGCTCGGCGCACATGATTGGCGGTGGCGGGGCGATCTGCAGAAGTGTGGCACAAGCCGTCAGGAGCGCGCCATTGGTCAACATGAGCACCGCTGTCGATGTCGCCTTGTGCCAGGCCGACCCGCTGCAGGAACAATTACACCTGTCTCCGAGTCAGCACATTAGCTGTCCCACCGGAGCCCGAATCATTGCAATACCAGCTTCGCCGACCCCCCTTCTCTCGCCGACCCCAGTCGCCAGATGCGCAACAGTCGTGCACGTCTGGAGCAAATGCGACACGGTTCGGTCGCAAAAGCGGCGGCTCATGTTCACCGTGCTAGGAATGTCACATCAGTCACACCTCGCTGTAGAAAGGAAAGGACGAAACAGGAGAAACGACGAAAGGAATGGGAGGGAAAGCAAAAATGAGGAAGAAGCAAAGCTTGCCATGTCCATGCTTCACGGAATCATGTTTCCTGGAAGGATCACGCAGCTGTAAGAACACAAAGATAAACGCCGTTTTTCTGACGGAAATAGTATGCACTTACGACAATTCTGTAAGAACCGGAAAGAAGAATCTTGGAATTTTACGACTCTTTCGCTTGCTAAAGTGATCTACAATTGCTAGCCCCTGACACCGTTTGGTTGCGAATTGACCTGCGAATTCTCTTGGTCACAGGATTCGAGTTAGGCTAGTTAGTTTTTCTCGTTCTGTTTTGAATAGGAAGTACAATCGATCGGGCATATGGCAGCGGCACATGACCCAGTCGGCGGTACCCTTGCAGGCGGAGCCTCAACATGTAGAGCGGCTATAATGTCGGAAAACACGGCCGGTTTCGTGCAGATTATTTCTGCCTCACCGCGCCCAGCTAAATGGCGAAGTAGATGACCCTGGCTAGCTTCTGACGGAGATCTTCTGAAGAAGATAGTGCATTTGGGTAGCAATGCACGAGGTAATTATAAGATGGACATTCTACCTACCCACCTAAAAAAATGTATTGTTAACCATAGAGCAGAGCGGAGGCATAGGTAAAAACTTCCATTAAATTCAGTCCGGACCGGTGATATCTGTATTTCATTCCTGGCACGAAACACTAGCACATGGACAACCATATCACTTATTCAAATTGTTTGTGAGTGCTTTGCTTCGTTAAAACTGCACTCATTGAAGCTGTCCCATATATTATTTTAAATCAGTTGGCAGGTGAGGCTTGAAAAGGTTAGGAAACCATCGCAGCACTAGCAAACAAAAAACATTACTCCCCTTATTATTTCTAAATCACAGTAACTTTGTTCTAGCCCCAATCAATCCCAACAAACATCTAGTTTCTCACGAAAATCCACATCGAAAACATAATCCGGGTGATTATATGCAACATAAATACAAAGCATCACTTCAATGCATTCCTATTTTGAATGTGCGGGAAATTACTTCCATAAGTAAACTGGCTTGCGCCACTTCGCCCGCTAAATTTAGCATTGCGACCGATGCAAATATGCTACGAAAATGATGAAATATTACTCCACGATGTGTTCTCTTTTTGGAACGTTTACGCGTTACCTCAATTTCAATGAACTCCTCATACGTCCAGATTATTACCTTACTGCAACAACTAGTGTCGGATTCAGCTTTTACTTTGGGGCCAAGATTATTTGGGAGTCTCTCTAGCGATATTTTAAACCGAACGAAAAAGTAGCAAATATTTTAAGGGCGATCTAAAGCAAAAATAAATGTTTTGTTATTTTCAAGTACATTGTAAAAAAGTAGAAGACACACTGACGTATTAGTCTGCAGAACACATGATGCTACTGCATACAGCAGACACGAGGTGGAAAACACATGATGCAGATACGTACCCAGCAGACACGAGGTGGATAACACATGATGCAGACACGTACCCAGCAGACACGAGGTGGAGAACACATGATGCAGACACGTACCCAGAACACGAGGTGGAGGACATATGATGCAGACACGTACCCAGCAGACACGAGTTGGAGGACATATGACGCGGACACGAGATGGAAGCTGGCTAGGCGCAGACGTTGGCCGGGCGGACACGAGATGGGGGCGTAGGACGCGGACATTCACCGAGCGGACACGGGATGGGCGAACACGACCACTGAACGGGCCACATGTGGTGCCCGTCAGTGCATGAATAAGTGCCGGTGAAGAGGTAGGCTCCAGTGATGGGGCAGGTAGCGCCGTATCCACGCCAGCGCCCTCAGCGGACGTACTCTCCACACACACCGTCCGCCTTCACTGACCTTCAGGCTGTGCAAGTGCCTGACCACGGATTGTGTCACGCCCCTTCACCAGTGCACGAACTGCATGGATGCACAGGGCGCCTTCCACAAGTGTGCACAGGGTGCCTTCCACAGTCATAGGGAGTGCACGAGTGCCTTCCCAGACCTTTCTGGGCACACAGTCATTCTGATGCTCAGAGTGTGTACACAGTATCTTGCCATTGTGGTGAGAGCCGGATGTGACGAGGACGGCTCTGCCCTCGTGGTGAGTCGCCTCTGGAGGACGGCTCTGCACCAAAGGTCCTGGGTTCGACACTAGCGCCGCTCGGAACATTTCCCAATCCCGCGGACCACCGGCGAAACAGTGTGAGCGGCGCCATTAGCCGTGAATGTGCAGAAAGTGCGTCGTGAACCACCCAATAAACAAACAAAGAGGACGGCTCAGCCCTCGTAGTGAGCCGCCTCTCGAGGACAGCTCTGCCCTCGTGGTGAGTCCCCTCTGGAGGACAGCTCTGCCCTCGTGGTGAGTCCCCTCTGGAGGACAGCTCTGCCCTCGTGGTGAGTCCCCTCTGGAGGACAGCTCTGCCCTCGTGGCGAGCCGCCTCTGGAGGACAGCTCTGCCCTCGTGGTGAGTCCCCTCTGGAGGACAGCTCTGCCCTCGTGGTGAGTCCCCTCTGGAGGACAGCTCTGCCCTCGTGGCGAGCCGCCTCTGGAGGATGGCTCTGCCCTCGTGGTGAGTCCCCTCTGGAGGATGGCTCAGCCCTCGTGGTGAGTCGCCTCTGGAGGACAGCTCTGCCCTCGTGGTGAGTCCCCTCTGGAGGACAGCTCTGCCCTCGTGGTGAGTCCCCTCTGGAGGACAGCTCTGCCCTCGTGGTGAGTCCCCTCTGGAGGATGGCTCAGCCCTCGTGGTGAGTCGCCTCTGGAGGACAGCTCTGCCCTCGTAGTGAGCCGCCTCTCGAGGACAGCTCTGCCCTCGTGGTGAGTCCCCTCTGGAGGACAGCTCTGCCCTCGTGGTGAGTCCCCTCTGGAGGATGGCTCAGCCCTCGTGGTGAGCCGCCTCTGGAGGACGGCTCTGCCCTCGTGGTGAGCCGCCTCTGGAGGATGGCTCAGCCCTCGTGATGAGTCGCCTCTGGAGGACGGCTCTGAACTCGTGATGAGCCGCCTCTGGAGGACGGCTCTGAACTCGTGGTGAGCCGCCTCTGGAGGACGGCTCTGAACTCGTGGTGAGCCGCCTCTGGATGATGGCTCTGCTCTCGCCCTGCATGTGACGGGGAAACTCGATCGGCTTTACCAGGACCGCATGACCGGGATAGCCCTTCGGTGACTGTGATGAGTACCGATTGGTGGTTATGATGAGTACCGCTCGGTAGCTATTGATGATGACTGCTCGTTTTCTGTGATAAGTACCATTTGTTGACTATGAAGAGGACCGCTAGGTAGCTGTGATGAGTACCGCTATGTGGTTATAATGAATACCGCTATGTGGCTGTGTTGAGTGCCGCTTGGTCACTGTGATGAGTGCCGTTCGGTGCCTGCGAAGAGGACCGCTCGGTGGCTGTGAAGAGGACCGCTCGGTGGCTGTGATAAGTACCGCTTGATGACTGTGATAAGCAAAGTTCCGTGGCTGTGAAGAGCGCCGCTCAGTGGATGTGATGAAAACCGCTTCGTAGCAGTGAAGAGAACCGCTCAGCGGCTATCAAAAGGATCGCTTCATCGCCGTGAAGGATGCGCTTCCCCTGAATACACGTGACTATCAGCACGTGATGACGAAGCACTGCTATCAGCAGGTGCCGACAGCCTTATCGGGGCGCCACGTCGGTATGGTGCACACACAGAGACCAGATATCAGGCGGCCGCTCTCAGTCTTGCACCGTCTTAGTAGACCACTGATAGTGGCGGTGCGCCACTTCCGATATTGCGATACAGCGAGTCTCCTCAGCAGTCCCACGAAACATGTCAACGGAGTCCTCTTTAACCTGAGCTAGGGCAATGACCTTGCAGAATCTGAGGTTGAAGTTTTCACGTATGATAGAAAAATGACGAAGGAAAAGGCACTGCAATTTTGCGGTCCTGCGCTTCGCCGATTTTTCGCTGTCCCCCAAGAAACTGAAGGGGGATAAAAAAGATCCCGAGAAGAGGGCCAAAAATCACCACAAGCTCAGAAAAGTTGGACATGCGACTAACCGAAGTTAGCCGTGCAGCTTGCCAAAACCATCATAACTGTAACACTGCAATGTCGATGGTCATGTAGTCCGCACGGCAATGGGTGCAAGCTTCTCAGTAATGTGAAACGTCCAAACTCACCTTTGACATAACTCGGTCCTCTCCGGTGCCTTCGTCGTCCTTGAAGATAATATCCTCGCTGTAGCTGGGCACCAATTTCTGGAACCGCTTGTCGTTGGGCGCGATCGCGCCCTCGGGAAGTCCGGACGCGCCGAGAGTCTTTTCGCCCACGTTGGGCACGTACTCTTTGAACACGAGCGGCGTGAGTTTCCTGGCGGCGCGGCGCCGATAGAAGCCTCTGCCCGGCACACAGGCGCGCGCCACGCCGTCACTCACTAGCAGCCAGGTCAGCAGCAGTGCCACTGTCCGTGCCGTCCAGCCGACCCGACGTGCGCCGCCGCCGGCCACGGTCCGACTGACCCCGCTCATGGTGACCTGACAGCTGCACTGGCCGACTGGGTCAGGCGCGCATCTGCCGCCGGCCGTCGCGGGTCGTGGGAGAATCGCAGCTGGCGCTGTCGGCTGGCTGGTGTGCCCGGCACCAGCCGCAGCTGCCGTCGGTGCACCGGTGGGCTCGGATGGTCCCATGGTAGCTCGTCAACGAGGCAGCAACGCACGCCTCCGTCCACTCGAGTGTCTCCGTCGGAAAGGTGGTAACGCACGTCTCTGCTGACTCGAATGTCGGGAATGTGGTAGCGCACGCCTCTGCCAACTCAGGTGTCTCCGTCGGAAGGGTGGTAACGCACGCCCCCGTCTACGCGGAGGTCCCCGTCAGAAGGGCTGTGTAGTAGCGCACGCCTCCGTCGAATCTGAGGTCCCGGTCAGCACTGACCCGTCACAATAGGACAGGCCGGCGCGGCCTGCCGGCGAGCCGTTCTCTGATTGGTCGGCGGCGGACGCGATTACCGGCACCTCCTCACCTGGGTCGGCTCCCCCGAGAGGGTCGCCGACAGTTGGTGCGACCAATGGGGAAACCATGTGCCATGTGGAATAGCCGAAGACTAGTTGTTTATTTCGAAAACATATATGTCGATCGGAAGAGATTGGTGTCGATTCCCGGATTTGGATCGCGATATTGCCAGGCACTCCGCCGCAACCAAAACGCTGGAAGAGGTAATCGAGCTCTTTTCCTCGATTCTTTCAATGCAATGTCCATTGTCGTAATGATAAGTGTCGAGAGTAATAAAGTGAGGTGTCGTTTTCCCCTCCTCCTTTGTGGCGAATCCTCTGGATATTTAAAATGCGCCTTGCCTTGTGATGCCGATATTCGCATGCGAACTGAATAAGCGTGTTAGTTTTCCAATCGGCGAATGGCTGACGAATGCGCTAAAATGCAGCTGCTGAAACTTTCCATATGGACTTTTTAGGGCTAAAATACCTAGGGAAAAACTTTAGATACTTCTACTTTACGGAGAGAACAGCAGGATGGTACCCTTTTTACTCGTACCATGTATAGTTTCTGCAAAATGAATAGGTGTTGCTTTCGTGAGGACAGATATCGCCGTTCACTTCGTCTACTGTGTGTGTACGGAAGATTTTTCCGATAGCAAGTAGTCAAGCAGTTCTCGATCACTCTCTATCTCGCTTTACCCCTCCCTCCCTCCTTCTTTCTCTCTCTTTTCTCTCTCTATCTCTCTCTCTTTCTCTCAAAATATTGATGTAGCCATGCCGCACCAATACTACCAAGAGTACATGAGCCTCCATCCCTGAGAGATGATATAAGAGGACAAAATGGACTCAAACAATTAATTAATACCATATTCTAAGCAATTAATAACCCATTGCCCCCATTGTGCCGCCATGTCCAGTCCTTTGGCATTTACAGTCTTTCGTTTCTACAAATACGAAGGTCGGTGCTGAACCAACTACGAGGTAGATACATCTGTTATTAGCATAACTCACCATTTATAAGCATGATCTAAAAACAAAAGTCCCAAGGCTCAAGAACAGCCAGAGGGCCTATTCTATATGAGCCTACACGATGTACACCTATTACCATTAATCCCACTATATTCCCCAAATTCTCACTCCCTTTCCGGAAGATATAGAATTGAAGAATACGCTTATCGGACATAACACAAATATTTTCCATATTTTAAATACTTCTAATTACCTTCAATTTACGGCCCCACTATGTCACCCCGCACCACATTCCATTGATTAGGTATCCTTTCACTGATAACCTGACGGCGTCTAGCTGTCCTGAACTTTTCTTTTCCAACGTGAATTGATGGTCCCCAGCGGTGTGCAGGCACACCACTGGCCTGCTAATTGTAACACTGGACAATGCTAACACTGGCCAACATGCATACTTGTTCCCGATATCCAGGAGGGGCGGGCAGGCCCGTAACCAACTTCCAAAAACCGCTCTTGGTCCCTCTTGCAGGGCCCAGACCAACCCTCACCTGTACGGAGATAAGAAGTACCCCAGGAAATGTACTCCCGGCTCTCGTGTCCTTGTCTTCAGATAAAAAACCTTGCGTCTCTATTCCCACTCCAAATCCAAAGTGGTGTGAGCTCTGTAGTGTGTAATTCTAGAGTGTATAATTCTATAGTGTAGGCTTCTGTAGTGAATAAGTTTGTGTCAAATTGGTGTGTAAGTTTAAGATAGATTTTAGGACTAAAATAGTGGGCATAAATTACAGTAGGTATCTTCATATCTAGTGTAATTATACGGGAATATAGTGTATTGTAGATACTTATAGGCTATATTACTGTATTACTGTAGATATATTACAGTAGATACTTGTAGGCTTACAAGCTTACAGTAACTAGACTTAGTACTAAGAGTAGAAAGAAAAAAAAATGGAAGGAGACTGTGGGAATTGTAAGTGTGTGGGAATCATTGGGGACTTGAGTAAGAGGTTAGATATGTTAACGGGGGAGGTGGAGCGCTTGAAGTGTTTGGTGGCGGGACCCATCATGGGAGGTGCCAGCCAGGCAACTCGGGTGCCCGAGCGGAGGACTGATGGGAGTTCGGATGGCTTGGTCCGGGATGGTGGCAGTTGGAAGGTGGCAAGGCGCCATAGCACCCGACTGGCGCTAAGGAAGGTGGACATGGGCGTCCCAATTAAAAATAGGTTTGATGCACTGGAGGAGAGGGAAGGTAATGATGAGAGGGACGGAGGTGGGGATGACCAGATGGCTGAAGATAGAGATGGAGAGAGAGAGGTTTTAGTCATAGGGGATTCCAGGGTTCGGTACATGGATCGAACATTTTGTAGCAAGAACCCCAGCAGACGGATGCGTGTTTGCTACCCGGGAGCGCAGGTGAAAGATGTTAGGGATAGGCTGGAGGGAGTAATGAGGGGAAGTGGAGAGGGTGCAACGGTAATTGTGCAGGTTGGAGTTAACGATGTAGGAAAAAATAATACAGAGGAAACAATGAAAGCCTATAGGGCATTGATAGGTAGTTTAGCAGGAAGTAGGAAAAGAGGAGTGGTGACATCCATCCTCCCTATGGTCCATGCAAGCATGGAGTGGTATTCGAGGGCCATTGGGCTCAATACCAGGGTGGCCAACATTTGTAAGGAGCTTGGGGTGCAGTTCTTGGATTTGTGGGGGAGTTTTGGGGGAGGACGGAGATGTTTGCTTTAGATGGATTACATCTGAGCAAGAGAGGAGTGGAATTGCTCAGCAATAGGTATGAGGAGGCTCTCAACAGGAAACAGGGAAACTAGGCAGGACATGGGGGATGTAGCTGATAAAGAGAGAAGCATAGCAAGCAATGGAAGGAATAATTTATCATGTTTTTATGTCAATGCCAGAAGTGTTAGGAACAAAATTGGGGAACTGCATGCATATATGTTGTCTGAACAGCTAGATTTGGTGTGCATAACAGAAGCATGGGTTAACGAAAGCATGTTTGGAGACAACTTGCAAGAATTTGAATTGACAGGCTACAACATGCATGCCTATCAAAGAGAGGCAAGGATAGGAGGTGGCATTCTCTTGTATGTTAGGCAAGTAATGAAATGTCATTCCATAGAGGATGGAGTACATAGTGCAGGAGTAGAATCTTTGTGGTTAGATATAATTCTGAAGAATGGAACAAAATTTAGGATTGGGGCATTCTATAGACCTCCAGACCAGAATGAAAACACTGACAGGCTGATGCAGGAAGAGATAAGTAGGAGAGTACAGGAGAGAACTATTTTGTTGGGGGATTTCAACATAGCAGGATTGGGAAACAAAACAATAGGTGTAAGCAAATCAGAAAGATGTTTCATGGCTTGTTTTGAGGACAATTTCTTCTTTCAAATGATACACGAGCCTACAAGGGAAAATAAAATATTAGATCTAGTGCTTACTAATGAGGAAAATTTTGTGCAAAATGTTAACGTAGGAGAGACCTTTGGTAATAGTGATCACAACATTATACGCTTCTCATTATATGTTGGAAGGGTAGCAACCAACAGAACATTGATTCCGAATTTTACAAAAGGGAATTACAGTGAGTTCAGGAGCTTCCTAAGTGAAATTAATTGGGAAGTCATATTGAATGGCTTAGATGCTTATGAAATGTGGACAATGATAAAAGATAAGCTATTTCAGGGTCAGGATAGGTTCATTCCCAGTAGGCAAATTAGATCAAACAGGGTTAAGCACCCTTCGTGGCTGACTAGGGAAGTTAAGCAATTACTGGACTCAAAGAAACAAGCATTCAAGAAACTAAAAGATACTAACTCTGGGTTAAACCTAGAACCATATAGAATAGCTAGAAATAAAGTTAGGAGGTGTGTTAGAGCATCTAAAAGACTTGCTGAAATCAACTTTGCTCGAGAATGTTCAGCAGGTAATGCTAAGAGATTCTTTAGCTTCTATAAATTTAAGGCTAAAAAGTGTAGTGTAGGACCACTGGAGGTAGATGGGGAAATAGTGGTTGATGATTGCGACATTGTGGAATCCCTAAGCAAGCAATTCTCATCAGTCTTCACTAAAGATAATTCTGGTACAATAGGAACATCTGTAGACCATGCCATGGCAGGTGATATGCTGGAGGATCTTACAATAACTACAGAAGCCGTAGAGAAGCAGTTGCAGAATATAAAACCTAATAAAGCTTCCGGACCAGATGAAATATATGCTAGGATCTTAGTAGAGTGTGCTAAAGCTTTAGCAACTCCCCTAGGTATCATTTTCAGGCGATCTATGGAGTATTCGGAAGTACCTGAGGATTGGAGAAGTGCAAGTGTGGTACCAATTTTCAAAAAGGGAAATAGGAAGAGTGTAGGAAACTACAGGCCAGTCAGTTTGACCTCATTAGTTTGCAAAGTACTAGAAAAGCTGGTTAAACAGAATGTTCAGATTCATCTTGATAGGCACAACCTTTTAAGGGATACTCAACATGGATTTCGATCTCAAAGGTCTTGTTTAACTAACCTATTGGAGTTCATTGAGTATGTTACCAAAGAAGTAGACAATGAAAGCAGGATGGATGTTGTGTACTTGGACTTTAGCAAAGCTTTTGATAAAGTTCCACATGGAAGGTTAATTCATCAATTACAACAACATGGGATTGTAGGAAAAGTTCTACATTGGATTGAAGCATGGTTGCAGGGAAGGAAACAAAGGGTAGTATTGAATGGATGTAAATCTGGTTGGAAAGATGTTCTGAGTGGAGTGCCACAGGGCTCTGTTCTAGGGCCCCTCCTCTTTATCATCTTTGTGAACAACATTGAAGTAGGGCTGAGGAATAGAGTGTTCAAATTTGCTGATGACATCAAGCTGGTAGGAGTGGCTAACAGCAGAGATCAATCTAGTAATATTCAACTAGATTTGGACGACCTAAAAGAGGGGCTGATCAATGGCAGATGACTTTCAACTATGATAAGTGTAAGGTTATGCATATAGGGTCTGCAGGCGAGACATTCAGTTATAAAATGGGAGGGAGGGAACTGGATGTTATTGAAGAGGAAAGGGACTTAGGTGTGTTTGTCTCAAAAGACCTTAAAGCAGAAAAACAATGCATCTCAGCTAGAAATAGGGCACTCAGAATGCTGGGACTCATTAATAGAAGTGTGAAATATAAGAGCAGGGAAGTCATGAAAAAGCTGTACTTAGCATATGTGCGGCCCCACTTTGAGTACTCTGTACAAGCATGGAGCCCCTACCTAGAAAAGGATATAGATATGTTAGAAAGAGTCCAGCGCAAAGCCACTAGACTCGTCAGTGGATTAAGTAACTTAGAATATGGAGAAAGGCTTAATGCATTAGATATGTACTCACTCAAGTATAGGAGATTAAGGGGAGACATGATTGAAATGTACAAAATTGTTAGAGGGCTAGATCAGGTCAATTTGAATGATGCTCTGCAGTTTAGAGTATCCCATAGGGGTCATCAATTCAGGTTAGACAAAATGAGGTGCAGGACAGTTAAACGACAACAGGTCTTCAGTCAAAGGGTTGTTGACCAATGGAATAGGCTGCCTGCTGATGCAGTGGGGAGTCCCTCATTGAATGTCTTTAAAAGTAGGGTGGATAATTTTTTTAGACAGGAAAATGTTGTTTTTGAATTCTAACTTGTGATGCATGGGATATTGAGTATTTTCACAAGCTATATAGGGTATAACATTATGCTAGTATTATGTTGTACTATATGGGGTGTACCTAGCAGTGGATTTGGCAACTTCCTTTGCGATGTCATACTGATGAGATTGGCTGTGGTGGCACAGGTGGAGGGATTGCATGGGTTTGGAATTGATAGGTGTGAACATGTACTTTCTAATATCTTCTAGACAGGCTTGACCCAGATGGGCCCTTGTGGCCCTTATTAAGCCTTAACACTTTATGACTTTATGACTTTATGAGGAACGGATGCAACAGATTAAGTGAGATTGTGAGGTTCAAGAAGGATGGCGCACTGGAGGTAGAATTCGCGGAAGCAGGACAAGCAGGTGTGGAACTTGCATCGTCGGAGCTGATGTATGGTGTGCTGGAGGACAGTAGAAAGGAGAATGAAACAACCGAAATTACGGTGGAACCTCACGAGACATAAAAACAACAACATGAGAAGAACATGAATTGCTTTGGCTTCAGGGATGTATGAGGACGGTCGGCCCATGCAAGACAGTAGGGCGGTTCCTCACCTGAGTAGAGCTGGGAAGTATTTTGTATGCTATTTTCGTACAAATAATGCCTTAATCCACTGGAAGATGAAAATGCATAGGGTAGGTGTGTACCGGGGGTGTATGGGGAAGCAACTATCATTTTGGCTCGTTTAGTGTCGCAGAAAATGCACTGTTATGTTGTAATTTATATACTTGGACTAGGATTACCATTTCGTCAATATCGGTAGACGGCATACTATATATAGCATATTCTGTGCGCAAAATGTCGGTATGTTTAAAAAGGGGCAAAAGGGTCTCCGAAAAAGGGGCATGCCCGAAATATATTAGGCCGATTTTGGATCCTGTTTTACTTCATTGCTGATTGTTGATGCTTACACGGATTTAGGTACAGTGGTTAAATTGTAAAGCAGCAAATCAACCAATCTCACTTCCATGAGCTGGTTTGACGATATTTTTATATTGATTTATTATCTATCCATGGCAATACTTTTAAAAAGGGTAGACCTGGCCTGATCATCACCTCACAGAGAAAGCACACATTGGAATACCAGCATTCTCGGGACCTTGAAGCTACTTACCCAGCAAGGAATCTGCATCTTTCGTCCCGATAAATGACGGTTCGCTGGAGATGAAATGAAAGTCAGCGAGCTGACATGTTTGTTCTGGGGACACTTCTCTCCGTTCTCTGTATATATGGAGAGTGATATTGAGTAGTTGAATACTGTGAAGTCTGAGTAATGTTTACTTCCTGATTGGTGGATAGGTGATGGCGACGTTATCGGCCTTATATCGAGGACGGTGCATTGTTGCTGGTGGTCCGATAACGAGCGGGTGGCGTGAGCCGCGACTGGTACAGAGGGCAGGACCTCTGATGGTCGGCTGGTACAGAGGGCAGGACCTCTGATGGTCGGCTGGTACAGAGGGCAGGACCTCTGATGGTCAGATGGTACAGAGGGCAGGACCTCTGATGGTCGGCTGGTACAGAGGGCAGGACCTCTGATGGTCGGCTGGTACAGAGGGCAGGACCTCTGATGGTCGGCTGGTACAGAGGGCAGGACCTCTGATGGTCGGCTGGTACAGAGGGCAGGACCTCTGATGGTCAGATGGTACAGAGGGCAGGACCTCTGGTGGTCGGCTGGTACAGAGGGCAGGACCTCTGGTGGTCGGCTGGTACAGAGGGCAGGACCTTTGATGGTCGGCACCTGGTGGTGAGGTTGACACTGAGTCAGCAGATCCAGCGAAAAATGAGTCGGTGAGCGAAGTAGACTTTGTCTTATGATTCCGACACTTCGTGGTAGTAGGAATACCGAAGCCGTATCATTAACTCTGCATGTGAGTCTTTTTGTAATGTCAAATACAACTTTCGTCTCATTTTGAGTGCAGACTGAACCAGTGTGGAATAAAGATATCACGTGGGTGATGAAATTGCGCTAAGCTTGTAGATTCACTCGTGAATGCCAGGTTCAGATGAAAATAATCAACATTGCATTCAAGTATTCGGATACAGAAGGGGATATCCGCAGTATGTCGGTAGAGCGTCCTCTGTAGTTTCAGGTGCTCAGATATGCCACTTCCACAACATGTCGGTAGGTCACCCTCTGTAGTTTCAGATGCTCAGATATGCCACTTCCACAACATGTCGGTAGGTCACCCTCTGTAGTTTCAGATGCTCAGATATGCCACTTCCACAACATGTCGGTAGGGCACCCTCTGTAGTTTCAGGTGCTCAGATATGCCACTTCCACAACATGTCGGTAGGTCACCCTCTGTAGTTTCAGGTGCTCAGATATGCCACTTCCACAACGTGTCGGAAGGTCACCCCCTGTAGTTTCAGGTGCTCAGATATGCCACTTCCACAACGTGTCGGAAGCGCACCCTGTGCGGTTCCATGCGCTCAGGCATGCGACATCCATCCGTTCTGTCTTTAGCCGCAGGGTGTGTCGCCAACTGACGGCTGCCCACTGCCGCCTCTCAAGTTATTTTCGTCGTATTCAGGCTCTAGCCCCTGCTATTGATCAGCTGAGCTTCCAGATGTTGATGTCACTGAGATGATGCATATTTAGCCAAATTTCGATGCCAGATGAAACCTCTGCACAACGAACTTCGTACACAAATATGCGATTCGATTCACAAGATAATTCCTGGCTATCTTCCGCGTATGTTAGGCAATCGTATGTCCTTCACTCGTACCTCGAATCGTTGGCGCGCACAGCGGTCAACAACTCTGACCCATTAGAGATGCAGAAATTGGCTACCAACCAGACCGGTGAACCATCAAAACTCAAAGAAGAGAATAGCATTCCTTTGCAGTTACTCCTAAATCAGTTTACC
Source organism: Imbricaverruca yamaguchii (assembly GCA_034440575.1). NCBI lineage: Eukaryota > Metazoa > Arthropoda > Thecostraca > Neoverrucidae > Imbricaverruca > Imbricaverruca yamaguchii. The sequence continues at coordinate 153,459 of JAOTOL010001490.1, forward strand.
TGAAACAATTAAAGTGTAGCATAAGACGGCATGAAGAAGCATCATCAGTAGTGTCCGTGAGCCGTCCCGCGCAATTCAAAAGCCGGCCTCCGTTTTTCGACAACAAATAACAAGTGGTCTTTAAGCCACCTGTCAACCACAATCCCCGGGTCTGTCCTTGCAACCCAGTGTATGAAAAGTTCAGCAGGACTCAAGTGCACCCCACAGGTTCGACGAACTTTCAACCAAAGACGCCTTTTTCAGGGCAAAAGAGAAGAAAAAAAACAAGTCAGCTCTCACCGTGTCTAACTGTTCATTGAAATAGCTTTCGAGTGGCCGATATGCTATACGTGACAGCCTTAACCCGCGCCGTCTTTCCCGTCAAATCCTCCCACCCCGTCTCGGGGAGGGGGGGGGGGGGCGGTTGAAGACGCCCCTCTAAAATCCAAACGAAGCATCGCACAAAAACGAAAGAGGTGTCATCGGAAAGCGCTCGACGAGTAGGGTCCGGGTCCATCCCCCAACAAAATTTTCCCAAAAGTGACGTCACCAGGGGGGCTAGATTTTCACGACTATTCACGACTTACAATATGTTTTTTACTCTGGGAGTTCATTTTGGGGGATATATGTAAAAACCAAAATTTATTTGTAATGAGAAAAGGACAGCGAAATCGACCAGGGCTATAATTTTCTTGCCCCCCCCCCCTCAATTTGTTTTGTTGAAATTTCAAAATTTTGAGTTTTCAAGTTTTATTTAATTTTCCTTCTGAAATTGGTAGAGCAGACCGAGAAACGTTGTTGGAAGTCAACTTGCCCTAATAAGAAATGCTTACTTTAGTCAGAATCCTGTGTTTGAACTTCAATATGGCAAATACGCAACATTTTATGTAGTCAAAAACGGAAAAATGAAAAATTCAACTTGTACGTTTTGTTGCATCCATAAAGATAAGCAAACGCTGAAAGTTTCATTAAATTATCTGTATCCGTTAAAGCGCGACGACTGGTTAAACTTTTTTTTTCGAGGTGACCTCACTTGACCTTGACTAACCTGTTGACCCAAGATGACCTGACCTAAAAATATTGAATCAGCATGTCAAATTGATCTGGAGAAAGGTATGCCAAATTTGGGCGCGCCGCCACGCGCCGTTCGTCCGCTATCCGCGAAAAACCCGAGGGTGGCGGTTGAAGACCCCCCGAGACGGGACGGGTTAAGAATGTCAGAAAAAGCATCATCCATTCATTTAATAAAGTAAAGGAACCTAGCTCTCAAGTTAATACAAGGGGTATATGGGGTAAGAACTAAGTCAATTTAATTGCTCAGACAACTATCTGTTACAGTCTCGGTGTCTGATGACTTTGTTCCAGTCGACTCGATATGCCTTGGCTCCAGCTAAAAATGAAAGGAAATTTGGGCAATTCTTGGGTTAGCGAATTTGGCGGTTTGAGCTTTTTATAATTGCCCATGGGAATACTTGGCCTGAGCCATTTGAGAATGGCATTAATGCCCGTACACTTCTGCTATCTGTTGACAGGAAGCGTAACCTCAGGTGCAATATTTCACCTTGACCGGTATGGTTACCGTTCACAGTGACCGGTATGGTCACCTCTCACTATGTGACCGGTATGGTCACTTCACACTGTGTGACCAGTATGGTCACATCTCACTGTGTGCCCGGTATGGTCACCTCACACTGTGTGACCAGTATGGTTACCTCACACTGTGTGACCAGTATGGTTACCTCACACTGTGTGACCAGTATGGTCACCTCACACTGTGTGCCCGGTATGGTCACCTCACACTGTGTGACCAGTATGGTTACCTCACACTGTGTGCCCAATATGGTCACCTCACACTGTGTGCCCGGTATGGTCACCTCACACTATGTGACCAGTATGGTCACATCTCACTGTTTGAGCGGTATGGTCACCTCACACTGTATGCCCGGTATGGTCACCTCACACTGTGCGACCAGTATGGTTACCTCACACTGTGTGCCCGGTATGGTCACCTCACACTGTGTGCCCGGTATGGTCACCTCACACTGTGTGCCCGGTATGGTCACCTCACACTGTGTGCCCGGTATGGTCACCTCACACTGTGTGACCAGTATGGTTACCTCACACTGTGTGACCAGTATGGTCACCTCACACTGTGTGACCAGTATGGTTACCTCACACTGTGTGACCAGTATGGTTACCACACAAACCTGCAATACCATGGGACTGAAGCTGCATCATTAACCGTTTATGGGGTACCTTGTCAAAGGCCTTACTAAAGTCAAGATATGCTACATCAACCTGATTTCCCTGATCAAATTGTTCTGTGGCGAAGTTAAAAAAGTCCAAGAGGTTTGTGAGACACGATCGTCCTTTTCTTAACCCATGTTGAGTATCTTGAATCAATCTGCTACCTTCCAGATAACTAACTATTCTATCCTTGATAATTGATTCGAGTACCTTGCAGACTAGGGATGTGAGACTTACTGGCCTATAGTTTTAAACTTTCCCCTTTTCTGCTTTCTTGAAAATAGGAACTACATTTGCCCTTTTCCAATCGGTTGGAATTTCATTTTGTGAAACTGATCTACAAAATATTATACTAAGTGGAAATGCCAGTTCCTTTTCAGTTTCCCGCAACACCCTAGCATAAATATCATCAGGTCCTGCTGCCTTGTTTGGCTTTATTTTCCTGATATGATTGTAAACAACATCACTATCAATGAAATCAACATCATTTGTCAGATCCCATGTCACCGAACTATGGTGTACGGTCGGCAGATTCGTCATATCTTCCAATGTAAACACTGATTTAAACTGCTTGCTCAGCTCCTCAACCATCTCACTATCCTCACCAAATGTAGTCCCGTTTACCTCCGGTGGATCAATTGTGCTAGAAACTTTACTCAGCTTGTAGAAACTAAAGAACTTTTTACTGTCCCCATTACAGTTTCTAGCTAAATCCAGTTCTTTTGCTCGCTTTGCTGCTCTGGTTTTTTTGCTTCACAGTGTCTCTAGCTTTTCGATACGCCTTTAAATTAACGACATTTGAGGCTTCTTTAAAGACTCTAAATGCAGTTTTCTTAGCCTTAATTGCTTTTATCAAGTCTGGTGTAAGCCATGCTGGCTTTCCTACCCTTCTTTTGCGTCTTTGCTTTTGGGGGGACATGTCTAATCTGAATTTCATTCAAGTAAGATTTGAACTTTTCCCACATTTCACAGGCACTTAAATTGGAGAATTCTTCTTCCCATCTGATGGCACTTAAAGCCGCTCTCATGCAGTCAAAGTCTGCTCTGTTGAAATTTGGAACCTTTACCAAATTATCCTTGATAATTTCCCCTACATGTGCCTTGAATCTAACTATGTTATGGTCACTTCTTCCCAGAGTTTCGCCTACAGTCAAGTTTTGAACCAAGTCACTTAAATCCGAGAATACAAGGTCCAAGAATGAACCATGCCTGGTAGGTTCCGATACAAACTGGTGTAAGAACAGGTTCTCTTCAAGGCATTTCCTAAACATTTTGCATGATGGGGAGCCAACACCAGCATTTTCATAACCTTTTAGATTAAAGTCACCAAGAATAAGGCACTTCCTCTTAAAGTTTCTACCGATTTCCTCACAAATCACCTTGTCAAGCTCCAGTTGCTGAGAATGTGGCAGGGCTCCTGATCGGTAGAAAGCTTCTATCCTAAGATTATTGCTGTTGCCTTTTCCCACAGTGACATCAAGCCAAATGGACTCCACAGACACATTTTTATCCCCACCTGCTACTTTTTAGAACTGAATAAGCTATTTATATAGAGCACTACACCACCCCCTTTCATTGCTGGAGCCCTATTGCACGAAAACATATTGTATCCCTGGATCTCATAGTCCTGCAAGTTATCTCCAAAATACCCTTCACTGACCCATGCCTCCGTAATGCAAACAAAATCTGGTTCCTCCTCAGCAACATAACACTTGAACTCATCAAATTTGGAACGGATACTCTGAGCATTAAACATCATACACTTAACAAATGCTCCATAACCACCTTTGGCTTTTTCATACTGAGGAGTTCTTTTATCACTAGATGAACTAACACTCTGTCCCCTTGAACTGCTGCTGTCCCTATTTGCAGACTTTGAGGTTCTATTGCCTTGGATGACACTATTGGAATATTCCTGAGTTGGCAATGCAATTTCGTCCCTCCCCACCCCATTTCCTAGTTTCCCTGAAGGACATGCTCGTACAGTTTGCCTAACACATGGACCCCCTTCTCAGAGAAGTGCAGGCCATCCCTCTGATAGAGGTCCCACGATGCATAAAACCTGCTCCACTCGTCTACAAATGTAAAACCTAGCTCATGGCAGAGCTTTCCTACCCTGGCGTTAGCTGCCAGTGCCCTAGAGCTCCACGCAGGGGAGGCTCTAGCCCTAGGAAAAATTGCTGTTACAATGACTCTATTGGTACCCTTCAGGATGGCCAGAAGGGCCCTGTACTCCCGCAGAAGCCCCTCACTCCTAGCAGGACCTATGTTATTTACCCCTACATGATTACAAACACTAACCAGCTGTCTGACCTGTTCACAACTCATTGTTGTTGTTTGTGACTTCACAACAGCAACGTGCCATATGGCGTTGCCAATCTCTCACCCCAGCAGGAAGAGAGGGTACTGCAGGGTATCAAACCTCATCACTCTGTTTTCCCAGACACCACGGTTAGCCACTGGTCTACCAACGATATTGCCAGAAAACTTAATTATGGCTTAGTTCACGATGCTACCATAAAATAACTTGTTACAACCTGTTTCAATGTTACCACAAGCCTGGTTCCCAACCTCTCAGTCCTTGATGTTGTTTAGCGTGTCCCGACATTTCATGATGAAAATTGCATTATTGCGGCTTAGTTCGGATACAAGATCAGTTCATGACACATGCTTCCTCTGTAAAGTAAGAGGCAAGGATAAGTTGGATTTTTTGCAACTTGGAGGTTTGTTGAACTTTTCATTTTGCTTAATTTAAACACAATCCATTTGCCTCCTGTATAAAATGAGTTGTAAAAGTATATGCTAGACTAGGTTTCCATTAGCATCTTGCATTATTCTTCACTATATTAGACAACTTAACGCCTCATTTTTGCTTTGCCTGAGATACCACAAAATAATTCCAGAAAGGAATTATTTCGCTCACAAATTGAACAGTAATAATTTGCATGATAAATGAGTGGTCATATTATCCTAATCCTGTTAAGACACACGTTGTGCCAAAGTTTTTCTTCGAAGACCATTTGTATTAACACTAGACTATCACAATTAACACTAGACTATTAAAGTTGACAAATCTTAACAAAATGTAATAAATGTGGAGAGCAACACAACCCACCAGCTTAGGGAACTGCATTCACGCACTGCATACCCCTTCTGGTGCATAACACGACTGCCAAGGTTTTTTTATTGCATGGGGTGCTTCAAGCACTCAGATTTGGAACTCAGATACATGACATTATTGCACAACTTGCTATGTTCATTAGTGCGATTCGCAGCTAAGATGCTAAAATAAAACACACACTAATGCCGCTCACAGTGTAGTAACTTTGCATCTTACACATTGTTTACATAATTCGTGGTATTTTCATTATGGAGGTATACGCTGGAGTGCACAAGGCCTATTTTTCAAGTTTGAACCTGGAGTGCAAAATGTTTTCCAAGTTAGTCTCCATAGAAAGCACTTTAATTTCCACTCTGTTTGAAACAGACATCTGTAGAATCTGAAAAGGTCATAAGGAACCGCCGTATCCGCGGTACTGAGGACTCCAGGAATCCGCCATACCAACTGAGGACTCGAGCGAAAAGCGCGCCAATGGCCCTCCCATTGAGGCATGGGAAATTATTCAAACTTCAACAATGCAACATCCTTGGATAAGGGCAGTTTTCCTGCTATTAACAAGGAATGTTGCAGTAGTTCCTCAACTAAATAGCAATCATTTGCGACAGGGATGAGTGGTAATATTGTGTTAATCATGTTACAAAATGCTATGTTCCAACTTTTTTTTTCTCAAAATGCGATATCGGTATTAAAATATAAATTTAGCATTTATTCTTCTTTATATGTAACTTCACTAAAGACCTGAAGTTTTAGGAATCTATTGGCCCTATTTGGCATGCCAACTGAAAAAGCATACATTTGTGCCAGAAATGAGTGACCTCCAGTGGCAGATCCAGGGTGGCAACTAGGGGCATGTGCCCTCTGATAGCCATGTGATGCCCCTTCTACTGGAAAAAGGAGCCCCTCTAGGACACCGGAGTGTACCCCCGCTGAATCAGTTTTTCAGCCAATTCCACCCGTCAGGGTGAAAAATACTCCCCAGAAAAAATGGCACTCAGTCAGAACAAGTACCCCCGTTTAAGTTCTTGAATCTACCCTTGGTGGCCACATCATCTTAATCGCATTCATAAACATGTTGTTCAAACATATGTATTCTCAAAATGCTACTGCATGCACTAAATTGTACATCTCTTTAACGGCGGCCAAGTAAAATCTTGTTTTAGGCTGATATGAAACTTCAAGAAGAAATGTTGAATAAACATGCTACTGGATGTAATTATGACAATGTCACCATTCATCCTTGTGAGAAATGTGCACTTTTGAGAATTCTTGTACTCCAAGGTATTCACAAGACAGGCTTTATATACAATTTACCACCATAAGGAAAACAAAGGTGTCAAGTTAGGCTACCTTAGGGTAGACTGTGATATTCTAAGCTAACACAGTGAGGAAAATGACTTTTAATTAAACAAATTGGAAATTACCTCTTTGAAAAGCAGGCATGGTTGGATGGTTGGTGGGTTTGGTTTTTTATTTGGTAAATCTTGACATAAAAATTGTAGATATCCGATTTTTCGGTGAGATTACTGTTCTAGAAGAGAGGGGGGGGGGGGGCTATGCCAGGTCATTGTTTATTGGTTGGTTCACGACGCACTGTATGCACATTCATGGCTAACGGCGCCGCCCACACTGTTTCACCGGTGGGCGGCGGGATTGGGAAATGTACCGATCGGTGCGGTGTCGAACCCGGGACCTTTGCGACCCAGAGCCCAACACCTTAACCACTAGGGCCTCTCCGCCCCGCTATGTCAGGTCAGGCAACTACATTTATATCTACACATTGCACTATTTTACCTAAACGATAGCCACGTTTTGGTCTTATTTTATTAACTGAACAGTGAGCATTTGCCGAGGAAGTAGATGGTCACATCGTCTTAATTCCAAATCCTGGATGGGAGTCGCCGGTTGCGGATCATGTGTCCAGCTGTTTGTACATGGCTCCACACCGCTATTGAGGAGGGGGGATTGCGAGGTAAAATCGACTCAGGTGGCTACTGGTGGACATAATTATGCTATCACGGGGCCACCAACGCTGCCGATGTAACTTATGGCGCATAATCTGCGCGGGTTACTCGCGCATCTGGCCCTCATCACCCTATCGTAGCGCTATCGTTGGCTCATGGGGTATTCGTTTGCTGGGTGGATGTTGTGTTGGTGTGTGTCACGGGACCTGTTAGTGAGAGTCGACAAGGCGTCGTCGCTGAATGTCCCACATCGGGCAACTCTGGTGCTTCTTGTGGGCAGTCCTCGCCAGCGTTGTCCGCACATAGCTCTCGCTTGCCCGAAGCGGGGCCGGTGGTAGGTAGTTCGCGTGGTATTAACACAATATTTCATTTAGGTTGGAAGAGCAAAACATATTGACTGTATTCAATGAGGTATGTATCTCACCCCAAAAGGGATGACTGGCACGTACCTTGTTGCGGAAAGGGGAGGGGCTTTTCCTAAGTACCCTGTGGATACGCTGGCACTCCGAGCAAGCCTTACACTCTTATGTGAGACACCGCGGCACTGGCGCTCGGAACGAGTAGTCCAGGGATAAGTTGCCTGTCTCACAATCGAAAGATTGTGGGTTCGACTCTTACCTGTTGCTACTCTTCACCCGCGGCCAATCGGCGTGAGAAATTGGCGACGCTACATGACTCAACAGTCGACGTGTCGTAAACGTAATATCCACCACCAGCAACACTGGTGCCCTCTTGCAGATGAGTACTTGACATTTTGCCCGCTAGGTGGACGCTGAAATACCTCTCCGGCTGGTCACCAGGTGGACAATATTCGCATATGTTCAGCACTGTCGTGGGCTGGTAAAATTTTGTGAAGGGTCCTGTACGTTTTTGAGATCCCGGCGCTTGAGATCTTGGGGCTTTGTTGCTTTTTGTGGGCCCACCGTGTTTTTCAGCGTTTTCGAAGGCTCTTACGTGTTTATTAGACTGTATCGATCTTAAGTTTTTTTTTATGGAAGCTTCCCACTTCAGTCCTCTCTAGCTCTCAGGGTACCTATTCATCTTTCAGAAGCCCTTTCCATCTTTTATGGGCCCAGTCCTTGGCAAACTTATTTAGATTTCATGGTAATCCTGCAACTTCGAGACAGGGCACAGAATTTCCAGCTAAAATCGCATGGTTTCGGAAATTCCCTGAACTTTTATAAGCTGGGCTTGATTCATCTCTCAGCGTTTCTCTCAAGCCACAGGAGCGTTATAGTCTGGTCCGCTTTAGCTCTCAGGGAACGTCCCCAGTCCTCGGCAGTCTTTCTGGCTAGGAATGACATTCTAGATCTGAAACTGGTTCTTAGTACATATTTCTCTCAAACATCGCCAGGCTTAGGAATTCTGCTGAGATCTGATGGAAGCCTGCTCTTCTGATAGGGACCGCTTCCAAGCCTCTTGGTCGTTTCAGTCCAGTCCTGTTTAGCGCCCAGTGGCAATTTGAGCAGTCAGGGGTTTCCTCCAGCTGTTAGGTGCCAAGGACTGCTCTTTCCAGCTGGTATCGACATTCCAGCCTTCGGGTGTGTCCTCTCTTATCTTCACAGCCCTGCCGTCCCTCAGGGTAGACGTCATCAGGGTTTAAGGACCTTCCCGCGCACACTGTGCGGAAAGGATGTTACAAAGCTGCGCTCACATTTTTTCCTCGGTTTATCAGTCTGAGGCCCGCTGTCAGCTCTAAGCTCCTCTCCATCAGCGTGAGCCAAATCCGACCTAGTGGTTCTGCACGTTCGGCCCGTGACCCCATCCGTCGGTTCCAAGACCATCTTTCACAGCTCAAGATACTCTGTCCGACCGGTGCCTCCTTTTCAAAAGTGTGAACCTCCTCTATTGTGCAATGGGCCCGTTGTATGGTTTCGGTCCCTATCGGCCATCATTTCGGCTGTGGGCCATCTCCGGCGCACCGGGATTCTCCGCTGCTTGGGGTCTTCTTCGTCGGGACAGGGGCCCTCCTTAGCGATCCAGGATCTCCTTTGTCAGACCGGAGGTGCTCTTTTAACAGTTTGGTCCCTTTCATGAGCCCAGGGGCCCCTGTACGGCTTAGGCCTCATCTGTATGCCCAAGGGCTATTTCTGACGACCTGAGGACCTCTCCGGCAACTAGGGCCGCCCTCCATCATCTCAGGGTCTCCCTTGACGATCCAGAGCATCTTTGGGCACACCGAAGGCCCTTTTTAAACGTTTGGGCCTTGTCTATGAGATCAGGGGTTCTTTAGTCGGCTTGAGATCCCCATCAGTGCATGAGTCCTTCATATTGGCGCAGAGCACTCTCCGTCAACCCGGGACCCTTCCAAACATCCGGGACCTCTCCATCTTTCTAGAAGCCCTTTAGCCAAGGGCCATCAACACCTTTCTGATGGCAATCTCCGTTGACTCTGGTTCCTTTTCATCAGCCCGGGATCCTTTCCGTCAGCCCGTGGGTGTTCTTTCTTTATGTCGGCCCAGGGTGTCCTTACGGGCCCTCTGCACGGGCGCCTTGATGACCCCTCTGACACTCCAGGGGGAGGGGCTGCCCCATTCGCCCCTCCCCTTGGCTACGCCACTGGCTCTTGCTGGGGTTGTTTATGGACCAGGGATAGATTGCTAATCATAGCTCGTTGCGAGATCGCTGGCCCGACCACCCGACCCACGAATTCCAGTGCAACGGCATAATTTTGGCAGACAGTTTAACATGCCGCAAATGCACCGACACAGGCGCAACGGTAACTTGTCCCTGATCTTTATCAGACCAGTTGCCAACTATCCCTTTCAGCCGGAAGCTAAATACGAGAGCGTGAAGCGACTCGAACCATGCTTTACCAGAATCTGTTAAGCCATCGTTCCACCGGACTGAGCTACCGGGGCAGCGATGGATGAAGTCGCTTTTGTTCGCGAGTCTATGGTATTAAATATCTATTTAGGCCCACTCGCTGTTCATCAGATGAGAGTTTCCAAGAACGTACAAAGCTTTCAATTTTGTTCCTCTTCAAAGGTAAAACTGATGGCAGGTTCGATGTTGCTGAGGTCTTGACGTATGCTGGATGGATCCAAACTTTGAAGTACAATTGAAATAGCATCATCACCGTAGCGCATCCACATTGACCATTCTCCTCAGAATGCCCTGTAATAATCCTCATCGAATACCAATAATCTATCATCGATGACCTCCATTGAGGAATGTTATAACTGGCGTGCAAAAAAATAAAAAAATATTCGATGTCTACCCATCCCCTTAGTGAAGCAAAATCGTAGGGGCCTTGGCGCACTTGAGAAAGTCAACAGGGACTCAGACGCCAGCTTTTCCGATACAAAATGTTCTGCCTTCCTCACTATCCATCTTGTTCATGATCATGTCGTTAGCATCCTAGGCCGTGGCACTGCTCACTCTTCCCGTCACCTTCAGCGTGGAGTTCATCGAACTGAACTGAGGGAGACGACCACACGTTCCTTCCCTTATTTCTTTCTCTATCACCCTCTCCATGAGAGGACCGCAAGAATCGGGTCCACACAAACGGCACGAGTGACTAAAGAGCAGGCACGGTCCGCAAAGGTGGCATGGTCCTGAAGACAACAAAAACGCACCGTGTCATCAAGTGAATACATTGGGCCTTCCAAAGCGCACCGGTCCCTCAAAAGCACCGTAGATACATGACGAACGGCAAAGGCCTTAATATACGTAGAAGAAAAACGCAACATGCCATAAAAAACATCAAACCATGGACTCAGTTCGGTAGCCAATCTAGAAGCATACTCGCATTTAAGGAATACAAGGTCATGTACATTAATCTCAGATGGGCATCAGGATTTCTTTTCCAACATACAATGTGGGAAAAGATAGATTAGTTTCGAAGTGAACCGCTCGATTTTTTTTTCATAGCGAGCCACCATGTGAATCATTCCATAACGTCACGACCCCTGACGCAAATCCCATGCACGCCTCTGCCCTAATGGATCATTGTTTATATTTGTATTGCCACCGAAAGGTCGCTACTCAGGCGTCAGATGCAATGATAATGTGGACACCAGGGGATCTCCAGTTAAGGAAGCACAACAAGCAGGCTCCTGATGCCATTTAATAATTCTGAAATATGCGACCGCAAGAAGCGCGCTCGGATGCTTACTAGTGCGTGCGCAAGGGATATAATTACAATTTATGTGACTGTGTTCATAAAATAGGATGCAAAGTGCATTTATTAAAGTTGGCCTGCCTTCCAATTTCAATTTCATTGCTATTTACACTGACATGATGCACATATTGTTGTCTTGTGAATATTTTTCTGGAACTATATTCTGGTATGCATACGCCACGGGCGACGGGCCGCCGGCGGTTGCCCGCGGCTCGCCGCCGACAGACCGCTCTTGATGACGGTCGGGCCGGAACCATTCCATGGACGCTGATGGACCTCAACGACAAAGGTGCAAGCATATTTTGATATCTGAAACAATAGGCGATATGCCTGGCATGATTTCCGCTACAATCGGAGTTGAGGCCGACATGTTCCCTCGATATTGCTCAACAGCTTTACGATCATGGGCGCTGAATGAAAATAATGAAAATAATTGTCGTGCCGCTTCGGTGGTTCTACAGGTCCTCTGGGTGGCAAATGCCGGCGTTTTTCGCGTATCGAGCAATGCCAGGACCTCAATGATGCCGGAAATATTCATGTTAAAATGTTAATAATTACACGGTTGGATATTTACATAAATGGTCGAGTATGGCGTCAGAAAGCAGCTGACTTTTTGCAGGTTTATTCCAGACCAATGGAAATTAATTCGCTACTGTAGAACATCTGATACATACACTAAGTGAATACAGTGTGATAATGGGATACCAATCTTCCAGCTGAATAAGAATGACAGGGTTAAGACTTCATGGAAGCTATTCAAGATGATGCAAAAGTGTATCACGTTCGATTTACGATTAGTTAAGAATATTGGAAATGGTAGGCACATTGTTCAAAAGCTTCATGGCGTAATTATATTACAATAAATTGAGTGACCAATTGCTGCCATTTCACTTTGAGGGCAAAGTGACAAGGTGAAATGATTTGATAAGAAAACGAACTGCACGCCATTAGAGAGCATGTTTAAATGTTGTTCCAATTTGACCATTGGAAATTACGTGTACCTCTGGAAGAAAACATAACATGACATTGGTAATAGGAAACCCACTCTGGCAGTGTTCCCTCACAAGCCCACCATCAGAGCGCGCCACCGGTATTATGTCTGCTCATGACGCCTAACGTGGCCCATTCGCCCAATCCTCCTGCAATTTTTTTTTTTTAATAAGCGCATTTAGACGCCTGGCACAACTGCAGACGCAGTTGAGGGCAATTATGACATGCGACTGTGATGTTGCGTGACGTCACCGGGAGCATTGCACTCAGGCGTCGGCTAGATTGGTTAATTACTTTTAATTAGTATCAACTCGGTTACTTAATTTTGGCCACTCATGGTGAAGGTCAGACTTATGTGAGCCGCCGCTCTACGTTCGGCTGATTGGTCTCCGAGGGAATTCACCGATAGCCACCGGTCAGGAATGCTTCTCGCGATGCTGGCTCTTCCGGATCTGCTAAATACAGTTTGTAAATAGATGGGTCGCGACGCCCCCCCCCCCCCCACGCGCGCGCACAAACACACACACACACGCACACGCATACACGCGCACACACGCACACGCATACACGCGCACACGCGCGCACACGCATTTGCGCGCACACGCATATGCACGCACGCACACACACACGCGCACACACACACACGCACGCACCCATCGCACCATACGCGTATGGGGAGTCTTGTTCAAACTCCCCCACTCGTGGGAGCAATCGCCGGACTGGCACAACCCTTCAGCGTTTCGAGCGTATGCCATGTGCACAGCCCCTCATGCCGGTAGCTTTTTCGATTATCCCAACTTTTCGTTACTCTCCCTCTGCGAGAATTCGCAAACAATATGCTCCATTATAAATGACGCGCACATTTTTAATGCTCATGCTCAATGGCCAAAATGGCACATCTCATCTGGGCATCCTATCGCGTCATCAACAATTTTCATAAAATTTCCATATAATTATTATTTGCAAATTTAACCCCCTCAACGTGAGGCTTCATTTATGAGGTGTCATCCATCGCTCGGTTGTCGACCGTATCGACATGATTATCGACCATGTCGCATCTTCTGCAACACATGAAATCGTCTGCAACGGCCAATAGTGCATCAGCTGACAGCTATCGAAAGCCGACTTCGAACGCCAAGGTTTGTTGCTTTTTCACCACTTTCTCGGACATGTTCGCACACGTTTCGCACACCACCGAGCACAGTGATTTACAAATCATCTGCAACACTTTATCAGCATTTTATTTATTCATTCAATTCAATTAAATTCATTAGGCTCTCGACTGTCAGCACCGCGCAATCAGCCACATGGTTGTCGGCAATGCGCAAGGCCAGGTAGAACGCTCCGCTTCCAAAAAAGGGAGAAGCTTGAACCGACCAATCAGCGTCTGACAACCTCCGCCGATCGTGGCAATAGTAAAGGTCATAGGGCGAAACTTGTGGAAGGTGTTATTAATATATTATTTCATTATTCGTGCTAATTTTCTACAAAGGTATTCTTGCTACTTTAATCTTGATCTTTAATACTACTTTACCATAATGTCACCGCTAACAAGGGGATAAAGTCGATATTTATGTGAATGTCACCGGTCTCGCCGCAGTTAAAACAAAATATTTTTTGCCCTTCATATTGAAACAAATTTCCCTGATAACAGAAACAGAAACCGAATTTAGCAGATATGATGCAATTAGAGGTCATGCATTCAAAATTAAAGTTAACCACAGCAGAACAAGGTTAAGACAGTCTTTCTTCACCAACAGGGTAGTAGAACACTGGAACCAACTGCCAGAAACCATTGTAAGTAGAACACACACACACACACACACGCACACACACACACACACGCGCACACGCACACACACACACACACACACACGCACACACATACACATACACGAGACACGTGTGCACGTGCTGGTCATGTCGGGGTTCTTGAGACTGGCAGCGAGCATGTGTGAGTTACACTTCTAGACATGTGTTGATTTTCTGTCAACCGCATTTCTTATGCTGCAGTATGCATTCGAATTCGTGGGAGCATCCTGAGATGGGATCTTTTCGTTTCCAAGGGTCGCATTTTGCTTTAAAGAGGCCGTTTTGCCTGAAAATATATGGGCAGGGTACACTAGAGCCTCTATGAAGACACCTTTTTCCGGCCGAAGGGGCATCGTCTTCCCGTGAGGGGAGGGGTGCTTTCCCAATGTCCGCCCCTGACATTCTATGGACATATTCTTCAGGGGATTTAAGACTTTTCATATGGGGGATTGAATTTCATTTTGAATTTTCATATGGGGGAGGGGCACTTCCTCTGATGAAAAGGTAAGGGAGCCTGTGTGTGTGGGGGGGGGTGATGTGCACTTCAGAATGTTGATTCTTTTCGTTTGTAAGTGACACTTTTTCCTCTGTCTTTGGCTGAAAAATTCGTTGAGTAGGTTTGGATGTACTCGACCCATCTTGGAGGGACGCCTTTCCTGGCCGGAGGGACATCACCTGTCCATGGGGATGTGCATTCCTCAGTGTCCCCCCGCCCGTGTGCCTGTCCGTGATAACCTTACATGGTGATGAGTGCCGGGGCATAGATAGCAAACCAGCCATGTTTATAAATAAACATGTCTAATTAGACAGCAGCCTGTCAGATTCGGGTGTCCTGAGATCGGCAGCCGTCACGGGCTCCATGGTGCACCACTCACGAGACGTCCGGCGGCTTTTCTCCAAACCGCAGAATCTCGGAGGAGTTGCAGCCAGGCTAAGTACCTTTGTGGTGCGGGAGTCTTTAACGAGGCCGCGTCGGGCGGTCGTGCGCAGGTCTGGACCAGCCGTGCCCGGCTCCGTACTGTCATGCGCTGGTCTGGACCAGCCGTGCCCGGCTCCGTACTGTCGTGCGCTGGTCTGGACCAGCCGTGCCCGGCTCCGTACTGTCGTGCGCTGGTCTGGACCAGCCGTGCCCGGCTCCGTGCTGTCGCCGGCCATCCAGCTGCTGGCCGGCCACTCGGTGGGTGGTAACCTCAGCGACGCTGGACGGTGAGATCAGCTGGCATGTCCGGCGTGCAATCACGGCAGCACACATCCGCCGTGTTCTTGACTTCCGGCCGATACCTCCAGCACGCGATATTTGCGTTTGTGTGGTCGCGGCCAAGTGTCAGTCGGCCTGTCGGAGAACTACGCCAACATGAAAGCCGATTTTTTTCGGACAAATAGCAATCTACCTTACAGGTTCAAACCAAAAGAGAAATGCATGCTAACGAGACTGATAGTAAGTTTGCGTGAATGACATTTGCGGTAAGCCGGCTCATCTACGAGCGACACGAGGCACGCTGGGTTAAGCTCCGAGGTGTTCCAGAACTACCTCTTGTGGACGACATACCTGGTTTAGTGTTGACCAGGGTCTGAGGCGTGTTCGAACTACCTCTTGTGGACGACATGCCTGGTTTAGTGTTGACCAGGGTCTGAGGCGTGTTCGAACTATTTATTGTGGACGACATGCCTGGTTTAGTGTTGACCAATGTCCGAGGCAACTACCTCATGTAGATGGCATGCCTGCATTACTGTCCACCAAGGTCGAAGTACAGGCTTAATGAAAATATACCATGATGTGGTTTCTGTTCCCCTTGTTTCTCTAGATAGGCCCTGCAGCAAGAGTCAATATTAGAAGAAAAAATCAGCACAAAGGGGAGAAGGAGAAAAATCGAGTACACTTTTAACCTGATTACCTTAGGGCTTCTTAGATCGATTTCTGTGCGGAGGCAGATTCCGCTCCCCTGGAATCCAGGATTACATAACTATCTTTATCTCGGAAACGACCACGTCGAGGTGCAGGGTCGGTGACGGCATGAGGCGGGAATGGCGCTATCTTCCTCCTAGGGACAGGATCTGATGATGATGACCATGGTAGCGTTCCACTATTTCGGTGGTATCGTACTATTTCAGTGGCAGCCGGAACCAAACAGGTCGAGGTGCAGTGACGGCGACGGCGACGGCGGTGGGGATGGTTTCACGTGTCAGACGACTCTGGCGAAGGCGGCAGTGATGGTCGGATACAGTGACGGTTTCGCACAGAACTCGGGCATTAGGCAGCTTGATCAGGTAGATCAGGTGAAATCCAACGTCAACGCCGTTGCCGACCTCGTCCCAGCGTTTGCTGGATAGGCCTTGTAATCTGACATGCGTCCCGAACTTGAGTGGCATCAACACATGTGAAGAGACACTAGTGTTGCCGCGTCTGATGAAAGGTTTTCGGCCTGGCCGCCAGAGACACCAGGGACTCGGACGGTAGCCTGACGTCGGGGACACCAGGGACTCGGAAGCCTGACGTCGGGGACACCAGGGACTCGGAAGGTAGCCTGACGTCGGTGGCATGAGAGGCTCGGACGGTAGCCTGGCCGTCAGGGACACCAGGGACTCGGACGGTAGCCTGGCTATCGGGGACATGAAGGACTCGGACGATAGCTTGGCCGTCGGGGACATGAGGGACTCGGACGGTAGCCTGGCCGTCGGGGACATCAGGGACTCGGACGGTAGCCTGGCTATCGGGGACATGAAGGACTCGGACGGTAGCTTGGCCGTCGGGGACATGAGGGACTCGGATGGTAGCCTGACGTCGGTGGTACGAGAGGCTCGGACGGTAGCCTGGCCGTCGGGGACACCAGGGACTCGGACGGTAGCCTGGCCGTCGGGGACATGAGGGACTCGGACGGTAGCCTGGCCGTCGGGGACATGAGGGACTCGGACGGTAGCCTGGCCGTCGGGGACATGAGGGACTCGGACGGTAGCCTGGCCGTCGGGGACATGAGGGACTCAGACTGTAGCCTGGCCGTCGGGGACATGAGGGACTCGGACGGTAGCCTGGCCGCTGGAGACATGAGGGATTCGGACGGTAGCCTGGCCGCTGGAGACATGAGGGACTCGGACGGTAGCCTGGCCGCTGGAGACATGAGGGATCAGCCGGCGAGCGGACGGTAGCCTGGCCGCTGGAGACATGAGGGACTCGGACGGTAGCCTGGCCGCTGGAGACTGAGGACCGCGTGCCGTGAGACATGAGGGACTCGGACGGTAGCCTGGCCGCTGGAGACATGAGGGACTCGGACGGTAGCCTGGCCGCTGGAGACATGAGGGACTCGGACGGTTGCTTGGTCGTCGACGTGCGGTACCGGGCTCACACCGCGGCCGGGTAAATACCCTGGGTCCGGACCGAAACTGCAGCATACAAGGTGAAACTATCCTCCCTATGGTAATGTGAGCCGAGCCTAGCTTAACACAGTAAAGACATAAAGACATAAAAGATTAGTGCAACTGTGAGCCACAAGGGCCCTTCTTGGTTGCACTCTGTACACTGAACCAGTTGCCCACCAAATCTGTCAATCAGCCCTCCCTGTAATACTGAAAAGCAAGCCCTCTATTCTTATAATGATTGTCTATGCTGTTTTTAAAGATGTTCAATGTGCTGCTACTGACGATGTTTTCTGGCAGCTGGTTCCAGTGTTCCACTGCCCTGTTGGTGAAGAAAGCTTGCCTTAACCTTGGTCTGCTGTGGTTAACTTTAATTTTGAATTTATGACCTCTAATTGCATCATTTCTGTTAAATTCAAAGATATCCCCAAGGTATCCTCTATCCAGACCATTGACAAATTTAAAGACCTCGATGAGATCTCCTCTCAGCCTTCTATATCTAAGTGAAAACATATTCAATTTCTTCAATCTTTCCTCATATGCCAGGTTGCTTATGCCATTAACCATTTTTGTAGCCCTCTTTTGTACTCTCTCTAAAAGCCAACAATCTTTTTCATAGCTAGGAGACCAAGCTTGGATGCAGTATTCCAAATGTGGCCTGACGTATGCACAGTAAAGCTTCCTGATCACTTCCTCACTTCTGTATGATACATTCCTATTTATTGCCCCAAAATACATTCCTATTTATTGCCCCTAAAGAGCGACAAGGGCGAGGGACGGTGGGAATGACCTGGTAGCGGGGGATGGCTGTGAAGGACGTCTGTAAGGACGGGCTCTGAGGAGCCGTGCCATTCCTGGCGCACCTCGTACCAAAGGGATCCCGCAGCCTAAACCGTAATTCGGTCAGCCGGTGTCATCTAGCGATTCTCTCCACCTTCAGGGCTGGCTTAACTAGTGGCGTATCCAGCATTTACGCTAGGGGGGGGGGGGGAGGACACTAATTTCGAAGGGTCCTACCTATCCCCATGTTTGATAAGTCTCCGGATTTTGACCACGATATTTTCAAAGAGGCCCATTTTCAATATTTTCTGTTCTAAATAAAATATTTCGTGACCAACTTAGATGTCCTGTGGAGGGGCGTAATCTACCATCATTGATTCTGGGTCTCCGGATTTCAACCCTACCCCCATAATCCTGTTCGAAAGTTGCCGCACGGGTTGCCGCCCCGGTAGCTCAGTTGGTTAGAGCGCTGGCCTGCACTGGTGTCCCCTGTACTGGCAACACAGGGTTCGAGTCACTTCGCGCGCTCGCATCTAGCCCCCGGCCGGGAGTGTCAGTTGGCAGCTGGCCCAATAAGGCCGGGGACGAGCTACCGGGCGGCCGTGTCGGTGCATTGACGGCACGTTACACTTTCGGTCTAAATTCTGCCGCTGAACTGGAGTTCATGGATCGGGTGGTGGGGCCAGGGTTCACGCAACAAGCTCTGCTTAGCAATAGAACCCTGGTTCCTGAAGCCACCCCAACAACAACTCAGATTAAATTTATTAAAAAAGAAGAAAGAAGTGTTTCTTTTAAAATCCCTTGATAAGTCACCTCGAGGTGTTGAAATAACACATATACCAATAACTTATTATGTTGAAAAAATCAGGCTATCTAGTTAATAAAACCCGGCCGCCAAGACGCCGACATTCGGGAACGTGTACGTCCGTCTTGCGCATTCAGTGCATTCGCCACACTTCGTACGATTCTCCGGTTTCTGCTTGTCCTACGTTTTGTTAATTACTGCCACATGATGTGTGGAGTTGTGCCATATATAATGTGTGAAATGCTTCCTATGGGGGTTCGCTGGGAACATCCGATCAATTGAAGTCGATGATTAGTTCCCTTCTTCCAACATTTTCTGGTGGTTAAGAAATCCGGAAACCCGTTGAGCTTTGATGTACCTCACCGCTTCGGTTAAATATGCTCCCAGATTGGCTACCGAACGCGCGACGTTTAGTGCACAGGCGTGTGGTTTCTAAGGGACTCGACGCCAGTGTCTGGGCTCCACGCAATTTTTTATTGACTGCTTCTTAATTTTTAATGTTCGAGTCCCGGACTGATTTTGCACGCCCCCTGATCCGTATTTTTGTGTCCCGTTGCGATTTTTTTTCGAGCTCAGTTGCCTTTTTTCGCGGCCGTACACCATTTTTAAAAGGCATTTAGTGGTATGTTTTGGCTTCTGAGCGATTTTCCTAGCTCGGACATCTATATTTTGGAATCTCCCCTAATTTTGGAAGGCTCCGTCTTGATATTTGTCGGGTCTCGATGCGACTTTTGGGGACACGCTGCGCTTATTTGGGCCATCGACGCCAAGCTCTGGGAGCCCCAAGTTTTTTTTTAAAGCCTCACCAGATTGTTTATAACTACCTATGAACATTTTGGGTAGCGAGTACGATATTTGAGGGAGAGGAGGAGAGGGCTCGGCGCGAGTTGGCGGTGCGCGTTTTCTTAGCTGGGTTCCATCGCGATTTTGGCTGGCCCTGGCGTAAGTGGTCTGATTTTATGGAGTTTTATGAGGCCTGCTGTATATATTTGAAGCCATTTTTACACAATTTCTTCTTTCTATAATCCGTTGCGTTCAAATATAGTATAATCGGAGGGGTGTTCATGATAAGGGTGAAACCCACCAGTGACTTAGCCACTAAATTTCTGAAGGTGGTCCGACCCAAAGCAAAATGTAATGGAACTGGAACACGTTTCTGCGCTCTTCGTGCGCGGAAGTTTTTTTAAGGTGAAAATCTCAAACATTTTTTGTTTCGTCTGGCATATTTTGGTTACTAAAGGAAGAGGTAATCCTATAGCTGCACCTCTGAAAACCACATCGTTGCGCATGGGCGCTGTATGACCGAAGCAGTCGATGCGCTCCTAAGCCCAAATAACGAAGCACATGGTTGCGCGTTTTCAAAATCTTCATACTTCCTCAAAATAAGGCGTGAATACCAATGGGGGAAATAAGTGCAAGACTTGGGGACAGGGAAGAACTAGCAGCATCCATAAGGAGCTATGTCAAAAACACAACATCCTGCGAGTTATAATTTTCCTTCTCATTGCCTAACCGGTGTCACCTCGGTCCAAGGCGAATGGACTGGTACCGCTGGAGGCACACCACAGGTATCGCTGAGCGTTTGTATCATTATCGCTAGAGCGACCCTAGCTACTGGAGCAACTGTTGTGAGGCCACTGGGACGGCTGTGGTCGCTTTGACGGTCGTCACCACTAGGGCGGTTGAGGCCGTTGAGGCGGCCGTGGCCACTGGGATGACCGCTCCCGCTGAGGTGCCGGTGGCTGACTTTTCCAGTCCTCGGCAGGATTTATGACTCACAATGCCATCTTTCCTATGAGGCTGACCTTCAGCATTCCTCACATCCATCGTCTGTTCCCATGGGGTCCGACCGCTCAGGTGTCCATCATCTCAAAGTTCAAGAACATTCCAGTTCAGTCCTCTGTCGCCCTCAGTGAATATATTCACCCACCAAGAGCAATCTTCATCTTGTATGGGCCATTCCCAGTCCTAAAAACCTGTCTGGCTTCCAGCACAATTCTGTAGCTCCGAGACAGGCATTACACATTCTAACAAACATCGCCAGCTCTCGGAACTCTTCTTATCTCTTAGCTGGCTCTGTTTACCAATCAGGAGCTTACGGATCACCACAGTCCGGTCTGCTCTAGCCCCCAGAGTCCCTCCACAGTTCTCCAGTCCTCTAAAACCGGCCCTCAGCATTCCCAAAACCATCGCCAGACCTTAATAACTCCCTTTGGATCTTAGGAAGCCCATTTCGTCTCATAGAGAAGAAATGGGTTACATCAGCAGCAACTTACTTACGGCACTACATGCCCAGGGTCCATTAAAAAAAGTCTAGTTTTATTAAGTAGTTTAATTAAGGTGTCTTTTAATCTACTATACCTATAACACTATATCAGCAAAAAATGAAATATTGTATCTCAAAATACACGCAATGAACGATCCACTGATAACCATAAACTTCTGTGCGTTCGCGTAAAGCGTTTTTCATTTTTGCTGCAAAAACACTTCCCAGCCCCTAGTTCTGGCGAGGTCATATTAATATTAAGCAAACCATTTATTTCGTATCCAACAGACAGCCACAATTTTGATAATTGTGATAACTGCAGGCTGAGGAAGTTTCCCCAATGTGGTTTTCTTTATTTTCCCATTGCAATGCAACAGGCGCGTCGCCAGTACCTGAACCCTGCTCGAACGTTAAATAGTCTCTCTAGGACCACCGTGGTGGCGCGCTTGGTCATTTCTAACCTGATCGCCGGGTTGAGGTGATCCGGCTTCTACCAGCTTTGTGCATTGATCATTGATCATTGATCATTGGCATTGCATACACAAATTACTCGTCACAGCAAGATACATCCGAAATACATTGCCTAACTGCCGAAAGTACGGGCCCCTTCCGTTTTTCCAGAAACTGGAAGACATGTCCGCCCCTTATTTGTTAGAAGTGGTCATTTTCCTCCGCATATATATTTCCTTTCCTCAGAAATCACACCAATGGCCTGAAGTAAGTTCAATGCGAAGCCAATAGTGAATATATATATATATATATATATATATATATATATATCTCTCTCTCTCTCTCTCTCTCTCTCTCTCTCTCTCTCTCTCTCTCTCTCTCTCTCTCTCTCTCTCTCTCTCTCTCTCTCTCTCTCTCTCTCTCTCTCTCTCTCTCTCTCTCTCTCTCTCTCTCTCTCTCTCTCTCTCTCTCTCTCTCTCTCTCTCTCTCTCTATATATATATATATATATATATATTTATATATTCCAGAGGAATTGCTTATACCATGTCATTTGTTCATATGATCATCCCCAGCGTAGTCCGTCCTGATTCATGCGCGTCAGGAACGGATACAATGGAACTGGAGAATGAGTCCCACCCGCACCCCCATGGAAAGATGGCGCCCTTTCGAACACTCCAGGGTACTCCTTGGAATCTTTCAGCCAGAGGCGCCCCTCAGAGAGCAAAATGCACCCCTCGGATCAACGCAACCCGCCAGATACTTTCGAAGTGACACCTATCCAGACATGTGTCCCCACGATCACTCCTGGATCCGCTCCTGATATGTCTGGTCAGATAATTACAAAGTGGTGAAGGTCTGATTGAGGGGTGTCATCAGGAAATTATGTTAAAGTAGGGGGCGAGGAGTGAAGGTCGTGGATCCAATGAAATGTGCGATTATACAGGATATTTATAGCGTGCACATCCCACGACAACGACAAGAGCATAACACCCACTGCGTTTTTATTTGGATTAAGATAATTGTGTAGGGGCAACAGATGTGACAAATACAGTTGTGCCATTTTTAAAAAGATCAGATCAACCGTCAAGGAGTGACTAGCACATTTTTTAGATGTCACCAAACAAGAGTGCCTTCAGAGATCATTCACACAATGAAGAACTATCCTAATTGTCTGAAATTATACATCGATGAATCCACTGCACATTTTGGCTATTTCGGAATTTGCGTTTGCAGGCTATTTGAACTCGTGACGTCGTGACCCAAGGTCACGTTACCTACCTTAACTTTCGAGACAATCACGATGCGATTTGAAAAAGTGCAGAAATGAAGATAGATATTTTGTTTTTATAAGCAAAAAAAATACTGAAAAATAGGGTTTTGCCCATAACATTCCACATATCTATTCTAAATTGGGCACGCACGGTTGTTATGGCGGTGGATAATACTGGCCTGATTTAATATGTGTTCATAAATGTATACAACTGAAATACAAGCCTATTGACGTTTCAGGCACGTGATACGATGAGAATGTTAGTCATTTGATTTGGGTGTTGTGTATCACAAGTGTTCTAACTGGTGAAGTCAAGGGTTAAACAGAAATGACAATAATGTGTCCGAAATGTGGTAGGTGCCCATTCAACGATGAATCGAAAAGTGAAGGGGAAAAATACACCCTACACTTCATATTTCGATGAATATACTTATGCAGTGTTAGCTTGTCTCTATAATCCAGCTGCACAGTTTTGTGGAAGATCAGAGCAACGTCTAATGAGTTATAGCCCCAGGCATTTGTGAAAAGTCACCTAAATCTTTGGAGGCCTAGGACTCAATGAAAACAAATTGGATGAAGCTATCATATATGAGATATTCATACCTCATATATCATATACGAGATAGTCATGATTTACTGCATCTTCAGTTAATTTAAAAACTTTTGTTCACGCATTTTTTTAAATCGTGAGCTTGTGACCTAAGATAACGTGACCATGCTTGGCATTCCAGACGGTCGCAATGCTATCTTGGAAATTCAGAAGCAACGAAGGATTATTTGTCAAATGATATATCATCACTTGTAAGGAGAAAACGAAAAAAACATATTTGTACCTTATGCAATATGTCTGTGCATCTATGTCAGCATATCAAAAATGCACGATCATTTCTTCCCTTAGACTATCCTGTCTGAGCCACCGATTGCGGTAGCAGTTTCCCTCTCAGCATATACCAAGCTATACCTCTAGTCACTCGCACCGACATCCATAGCTCGATCAAGAATGGGTAGCAACCAATGACATAGCCAACTCCCTTAGCAATGCAAACTGTACTAGATTCAACACAAATAGAGATTCCCCACGCAAAACCAATTTTTTTTTTCGCCACGCTTCGCGCGCCGAATCCGTCCTCTGTTACGTGATAGCTCTTTTCGTTGAACCACCCGAAGAATATCCTGCGTGCGCCACTGGTGCCAGCTCGCTTCGCTAATGCTGGACTGAGAATATTGGTTATCTGATCCTGAGTGTTGTGGTGCAGAAGTGCTGTAACTTGTGGAGTCAAAAGTTAAAATGAAATGGCAAAATGTCTCCGAACCGTGGCAGTACATGACTGATGAGATTTGTGATAAATTATAAGGAGAGAGAAGCATCTACACCATAGCAATTACATTCTGATAGCTGATAAACCATTTGCCCAACCATTTATTGCATCGCGAAATTAAAACCTGCGAATGTAGTGGAATACCTGGAAGGGCACAACCAAGGTGCGGTGCCGTGTTTGGGTGCCCGGTGCTTACTGCTCACTCTCGCTGACCGTGCTGCCTGCGAAGTGAGGGAATTTCTGAGGGTGTCGGACGTAGACAAGGTGGAAGTAAAGCATTTTATGAGTCAGACCAGAATGTGTCTCGGCAAGACCAACCGTGTCACGGTGCGACAGGCTAATGGAACCAAAGGTATAGTTCAGAAAAGGTTTGCTTTGAGGAACTTGCATGAGATACCTATATGATCTATGCAAGCAGAACCCTGAACACCCTGGCACCGGCTTCTTAACCTTGCTGTCCTTCATCTGAAGCATTGCGTCTTGGCAGGCAGCAGTGGGACGCACTTGGCGCGCGAGACACTTACCATCAACACCCAAAACTGCTCATATCGGCTCTCGACTTTCCTGGTCTCAAATAACGTGACCTCGATCATGCTGTATGCAGCACTAAAAAACGCGATTGCGTGATATGCAACTGTGAGGGCTGCCCTGATGCAGACGGGGTGAGTAACTTTCTAAGCATTATCCTCGCGAACAAGTCAGAAGAAGAGAGTGAAAGTGATTCAGTCGCAGATGTGGACGTGGATTATAAAATTAGGTAAAATTGGTGGATGAGCACGCATCGTTGTACAGTCGAGAAATGGTCTAGACAAAAGATGAAGGATTGCGATATGTGAACAGATATATATATATATATATATATATGCGATATATAGCAGTGAAGCTAAGCAGACAACACTTTGTGGCGGACACACATGGTCAGCATTTCAACTACGCATAATCAAGGAGTGCGAATTGATTGTTCAGTGCGATTTCTCTGGAAATTATTAACTTGTGGTGCAGGATGCAGCTCAAGGCTCAACCTAGGATTTGTCCCGGTGTACGGTGTACCACATTATAGTGTACTGGCGTGAGAACGAGGTACTGTGCCATCACAGCTACTGGTATATCCTTGACGGCAAGCACTACCCCGCCATGGCGCACGCGTTCCTGCTGCGGCTTATCCAGGAAATTAAAACCTAAGTATCTGATATAAGAAATTATTAATTTCACCAACACCAGTACTGCACAGCATGCGAATAAGCACCAGTTCATCAATGTGCGTCACCGCCAGGCAGATTTCGGAGCACTCTGTGATGTTTGTCACATCTCTTGTCAAGGACGCTTGCGACGGCATGGGGGCACAGCCAAGCGTGCCGCGGCTCGAGAGACCCTCAAGCGCCCGCTTTGCAACCAGATACTGACGGCGGAGGACGTGTTTGAGTATATGCCGTACAAGCTAGCCCGCTGCATCAAGTTAGTGTTTGTATCAAAGCAGGAGGTAATGAACTTCACAACCCACCTTACCAAGCGATTCTCGAAAGCCATCGCGGTGAAGGGAGCACAATGGTACTACAAGTTCACACCAGTGGCCCACAGCACCGTCATAGTTCATGAACTGCTCACCGATGTGCGTTAATGGTAGCTGGGTGAAGTGAGACACATTAGTGTGCGCGCTGATGCAGATTGTGTTGCTTAATGTTATCGCAGCGACAGATAACACCGGCCTGCGTTTCAAAACTAATTTTTTCTCAAAAGGTCGGAAGTTTCTCAGCCGTTCTAATACAAGTTTCGTGTGCTGAATCCGAAAATACTATCCATTTTTTTTCGATTAGCTCAAGTTTTCACACCACGTCAAAGATAACAACTCACACACAGATGTATCAGTATGTATACTGCAGTATGCTATATCAGTAGCGGAGATAAGTGAGAAGTGTGAAACTTGGTGATCAGGACAAACCGTTTGCCCCTCATATCTGCTGCAAGTCATGTGTGGAAAGCCTACGAGCCTGGAAGAACAAGACCAGGAAATCCATGCCGTTCAGCATTCCCATGGTGTGGCGGGAGGGAAAGGATCATACCACCGACTGCCATTTTTGTATGACAGATCTGAAAGGAGTAAATCGAAAGAAACAGAAGCATGTAAAATACCCGGATGTGCCATCAGCCATCAAGCAGTCCCTCATGGTCCAGATGTCTCCATTCCTGAACCCGATGTCGACATCGAGTCATCTTCCGACTCTAGTGGGGATGGAATGGACGCAGACGCGTCTGGTGCATATGAACCGACCGATAACGATCGACCGGTACCGTTGAACAAAGCTGAGCTCAATAACCTAACGAGGGACCTGAACTTGTCCAAGGAATCTGCTTAGCTGCTGGGATCACGGCTCCGCGAGAAACGTTTGCTGGCGCCTGAAACGACATTCTCTTGATATCGGATTCGCGAAAAAGAATTTAGAGAATACTCTTTACCTTCGACGAAGAACATTCTCTAGTCTACTGCAACAATATCGCGGGCCTAGTAGAAGCAATGGGAACAGAGTACAACCCGGCAAAATGGAGGCTGTTCACAGACTCCTCGAGTAGGAGCCTGAAGGCAGTTCTTCTGAACAACGGCAATAAGTTCGCGTCGATTCCTGTTGGACACTCCGTGCAACTGACGGAAACGCATGACAGCATGGAACTTTTGTTGTCTGCTTTGAACTACAAAGAGCATGGTTGGCTGATCTGTGGTGACTTCAAGGTAGTAGGTCTCGTCCTTGGGCTGCAGGGCGGCTACACGAAATATCCATGCTTTCTATGCCTCTGGGACAGTCGGGCTGACAAACAGCGCTATGTACAACGCGACTGGCTATCCAGGCATGCACTTGAACCTGGCTCCCACAACGTGCAGTCACGCCCCCTGGTTGAACCACAGAAAATCCTACTTCCACCACTCCATATCAAATTCGGTTTCATGAAAAATCTTGTGAAAGCACTGGATAAAGAAGGACGAGGATTTGCATTTTTGGGACAGAAATTTTATCATGTGAGCAGAGAGAAGCTGAAGGTGTATTCGACGGTCCTTAAATAAAGGAGCTCATGAAGGATACTCGATTCTAAGAATGTCTTGAACAGTCTGAGCTCTCTGCATGGCTGGCCTTGAAGTCAATCATCACCAACTTCCTGGATAATCACAGAATTGCGGAATGCGTGAAGGTCGTCGATGAGTTGATGGACAGTTTTCAGCAACTGGGTGCTCGAATGTCGGTAAAAATGCACTTCCTTAGGTCCCATCTAGATTATTTCCCAGCTAGCTGTGGAGATTACAGTGAAGAGCAGGGAGAACGCTTCCACAAAGACATACGGGTGATGGAAGAACGCTACCAAGGTCGGTGGGATGTGAACTTTCTGGCGGACTGTTGTTGGTGCCTGAAGAGGGATGTCCCATCTGCTCAACACAGTCGGAAGTCCCTGAAAAGGCCATTTATTCCGCAGTAGTGTGTACTGTTGGGATGTGCTCTGAATACACCTATGGTCCGTCTGTTTGGAGTATAAACCTTTATTTATGCTTCTGTCGGTTTCACTAGCAAACCGGTCAGAGCAATGCTTTGGTTCATATGAGTGAAATAACATATTTAAAAAATCGAGCTAATCGAGCAAAACGGATGCCATTTTCGGAATCAGCATGAAAAACTGACCTAAAACAGCTCAGACACCCTTGACCTTATAAATCACGCAGACCAGTGTAATCGGCCCGAACTGGGATCCTGACAAGGTATCGGATCATCCCCACATATCTTGATCATTACATTGCATTGCATTATAATACGGTACTGCAACACGTTATTGTATTACATCACATTGTGCAATTGTGCTACCTTGCTTTATTACACCGATGTAGACGGCTTATGACCCAATTGGACTCATTTCAGGCTTGGCATGTGTTAATGCATGCGTCCTGGTCAAATTTGTTTCCAAACAGTTCGAGATAAATGCGCTTACACTTAGTCAGTGGGGTTTATCTTTTCGTTTCCAGAATGTGGGTCTTGAAATGCCGGAAAGTTGATTTTGCAGTGGCTGGCGGCGTTATAGCCCATTTGGTGGTGTCGGTTAAATATGATTTATTGGTTGATCAAGTGTATTTATGGTTGCTAAGGAGGGGGCGGACCCCTGGCCCACCTTGGTTGCGGCTCTGATTCCAGCAATTGATTTGACCGTCCCCAATCAGTGATTTGGCAATCCTAATCACACCGAAGCTTTACCATTAAACTTATGAAGGAGCACCCTTTAAAACGCTCCAGTGCACCGTGCGTCCCCGCCAAACGAGTTTTGCCAGCCGATGGCGGCCCTCCAGAGCAAGATGCCATCAAATACATCAATTTCCCCTCTCAATTAATTTCACGAAGTGTCAGAAGACAATTATAAAATGCCAAAAATATATTTCCCAATCAATTTTACACATGTGTGCGACTGATGACACGGGTGACAGATTCATCACCTGACGTTCGGGGTGAACCAGACTGTAAAATGGCTTTTCTGTGATTTGAATAACCTATCTATGACAAAGCATGACATGTGCTTTGCTACAGCCAAGGCGGCGATATCACCTGAGTTATCCGTGCGGCGCGCCATTATCGACCCGGCGGTCCGGCTTTGGCGAATGCTCCGTAGCTGCTGACGTCACTCACTGTTTACGTCTGTCAGCTGAGCCCGGTAGCAACGCAGCAGAAGAGCTGTAGTGCGCGCGGCGGGAGGGTGCTGCGTCGTGTTCGCTTTGCACAAAAGAAGCAAGTGGCTGACAGCCAGTGGGTCGTGTGCTCAGGTAAGTGGCTTTCTGATGGTGGCACGGGTGTTGTGAGCTCCCTCAGAGAGGTGGCGCGTCAGCTCTCACTGCGCTGGAATTGCTGTGATGAGGTATCTCCTACTGCGCACGACTGTTACATCGTTCATTGTATATTTCATAAATTTGTCGTAAAAGGTGTTTAAAAAAAATTGTCTGCAGTATACCATGTTACGAACGTGACGAAGATGTGGGACCGTTTTTTCTGTGCAAATTGATTTGCGAAAAATAATTTTTGTTGACTTCGGAAAAATTTTCGAACTTCAAAAACGGAAACCAACCTAATCTAGTTAAACGTAACCATTTTCTTTGCTTTATGGAGGTAAATGCGTGTAAACACATTTATTGTTACTACCTTAAAGCACAATAATGCCTAAAAGTTTCCCCCCAAAATTACAAAAGTAAAAAAAAGTTTTCTTCAAAAGCAGCTTGGTTTAGGTTAGGTTAGGTTAAGCTGGTCTTGGTTTCTTTCTATTTTGAAAATTTTCAGAAAATGCATTGTTTGACATATTTGTCTATTTTGTTTTGGATTATTTTACTCCATAAGGATAAGGTAGGTGAGGCTAGGTTAGGTTATGTTATGCTGCCTTTTTATAAACATTTCTTTTTATGCTATGCTGCCTAACTCAAATCCCCCTTTTTGCAATATTTTGTTCACCACTTGAAAAATAAGCATTTGCACAGAAAATGAGTGTTCTCAGCATCTCGGTCACCTTCGTAACATGGTGTTCCCAAAAAATCGAAATAAAAGATACCACTTTTAAAACAATGTACCCCATACATATTTCATGTCAACGGAGACGTGCGTACATTACGATAAAGCGAACTGGCCAGTTACTGTTTTTTTTCCTTCACGATGGCTAAGATGCAATGGCGTATGCAACCGGTCAGTCTGGAGGATGGGTCAACTGCCGACAAAATGAAATTTCCCCTCTCCCACAATTTCCACAAATGTTGGCCGGTGTACACGTCAAGGTAAAGTGTTGATGGGCTGGGTGGCAGAGGAAGAGGCAGAGGCAGAGGCAGAGGCAGAGACAGAGGAAGAGGCAGATGCAGAGGCAGAGGCAGAGGCAGAGGCAGAGGCAGAGGCAGAGGCAGAGACAGAGGAAGAGGCAGATGCAGAGGCAGAGGCAGAGGCAGAGGCAGAGGCAGAGGCAGAGGCAGAGGCAGAGGCAGATGCAGAGGCAGAGGCAGAGGCAGAGGCAGAGGCAGAGGCAGAGGCAGAGGCAGAGGCAGAGGCAGAGGCAGAGGCAGAGGCAGAGGCAGAGGCAGAGGCAGAGGCAGAGGCAGAGGCAGAGGCAGAGGCAGAGGCAGAGGCAGAGACAGAGACAGAGGAAGAGGCAGATGCAGAGGCAGAGGCAGAGGCAGAGGCAGAGGCAGAGGCAGAGGCAGAGGCAGAGGCAGAGGCAGAGGCAGAGGCAGAGGCAGAGGCAGAGGCAGAGGCAGAGGCAGAGGCAGAGGCAGATGAAGAGGCAGAGGAAGAGGCAGAATAAATGCTTTGGCTTTAGTAAATTACACCGTAGATTCAGTGGTATGCACCTGTACCGATGTATTTGTATGTCTTGCTAATTTAAATGTTTTGCCTTGCCAATATATATATTTTCACAAACTCGTGGTTGGTGTTGCTCATACGATGTAGACGGTAGCTTTCAATTTGAAAAGCTCAGCATTAGGCTGTCACCGACAAGAGTGGTGAAACCTGTGGAACGCTGTGCCATCATTAAGGACAAAAGTTGATATTACCCGCATGGCGTCAACTGTAAATAAATGGCTTAAAATGTTGTCTGCCACATTCACTCATTCACTTCATATGCCCGGCCAGTGCTTACTGGCGTTTGGAGGAAACTTAGACGTTCAAGCTCCGCCAACTTGATTTTAAGTATTACCTATACCTCACACCCATTCAAAATATAGTTCCGTTAGTTCCAAGAAGTAGGACATGAAAGCTGAAACAATTGGCGGCATGTTTCACTGAAGCACTTCCACGTGCTCGACCCACACACATGTTCGATACACAGCTACAACTACACGATCTAACACACACACAGCACATGTTCGACCGTTTAAGCTGGTAATTTACGGTCACTTCTGCACGCAGATGTTCTGTGTACCTAGATATGAGTCAGGCTATCGGTCGCTGACATATACCAGGCTACCGGCCGCTGACGTGTGTTGTCAGGCTACCGGCCGCTGACGTGTGCCAGGCTACAGACCGCTGACGTGTGCCAGGCTACCGACCGCTGACTTGTGCCAGGCTACCGGCCTCTGACGTGTGCCAGGCTACCGGCCTCTGACGTGTGCCAGGCTACCGACCGCTGACTCGTGCCAGGCTACCGGCCTCTGACGTGTGTTGTCAGGCTACAGACCGCTGACGTGTGCCAGGCTACCGACCGCTGACTTGTGCCAGGCTGCCGACCTCTGACGTGTGCCAGGCTACAGACCGCTGACGTGCACCAGGCTACCGACCGCTGACGTTTGTTATCGGCACCACAGGGCGTTGATGAAAACAGACAGGCTGTGGAGCCTTTCTCATTGCCTTGCATGGGTCCTGCATTCAAATCTTCATTGCTGAAAGATGAAAACTGCCCCTCATTCGTGAATTTGTATGTACAGTTTAATCGCGAATTATTTAATTTCCTCCCGTTCGCAAGGCGACGGCCATAGTTGCTGTTGCCTGGTGGCCAGGACAGCCAGTGGAACCGAGCGGGTTCATTGTGGCATGACTGCCGGAAACCATTGTCCGCAACAGCACACTGAACACCTTTAAAACAGCATGTACTATCATTGTAAGAATAGAGGGCTTGCTTTTCGGTATTCCAGGGAGGACCGATCGACGGATTTGGTGGGCGACGGGTTCAGTGTCCTGAGTGCAACCAAGAAGGACCCTTGTGGCTCATAGTTGCATTGATCTTTTTATGCCTTTTATGTCTTTATGCCTGGCATCTTTCCCAAGCTTCGCTGAAGCTTGAGTGACACGAGGAGGATGATTTGGAGGGGCCATGACGCGAATCGAGGCGCTGACATTTTGACGTGCCTTGTGAAAAAGTGTGGCCTTCTTTCTTTCTCCACAGTGAATGATGCTGTGTCGATGATAATCCAGCGGTGTAATTTGTTGCAGTTGAGATGCGGGTCAAGGCTTATCAAGACGACTCTTGTTATTGTTAGACAGATAGATAGTATATTCGGAGCCTCCATGAAATCGACTTTGCAGGTTTTCAGGGCCTACGTTAAGTATACAAAGTTGGCAAGCACACATGCACCATGCATGGAGAATGCATCAGTTTCCGTGCGATAATCCCACACCTCGTCGACTAAGAGGAAGGCTGTCTGAGATGGTGTGTATGTGACCACAAAAAAGTTGTTTGTGGTACGGCAGAGAAAGCTGCGGTGCCCGTACTCGGTCAGAACACGAGGTAGCTGCAGCTGTCCTCTGCTGTTGCTGGCTTCTGCACAGTGGCCGACACCGCCGAGCTGTCCACCATCTTTTCACGCTGGATCTCTGGCGCATTTAGTGCAGTCAGGATTTGACGTAACACAGGAAACGCAATGTCATGTTCCCTGATCATGTCACCAAATATTCCGCATCCAAGTTCTCACAACACCGGAGTCATGGTGACCACTTGTTGCCTTTTTCGTTTCCGATCTTCGATTTCCAGGCCACATTCGGGGTGTATTTTTATGTTGAGTTCAAATATGCCGTTTTATCCCGTACATCGAATTTTCGTTAATCTCCCACCCATCTTAGGTTCATCAGGTTTAGGAAATTTTTCACCTCTCGCACTTTCACTTCCATCGAAGGCGGCGTCCTTCCTAAACACCTATTTAAATATGTCGGTACATTAGTGTTGTAGATTCACGCAGATACAGATAGTGTTGCATTTGGTGTCCATCAACCTTGTCGTTTTGCACAACACTCAGCTGTACGTAGGTACTTGATATGTAGTTCACCAGCTGGCTCACAGGTGACACCGCCGTCGCACCGCAGTGAACAGAGCATTCGGCAAAGATCGACCGAGTTCTTGTAGGCTCGAGTGGTTGGATACTGATGTAGGTGTTGATGGAGTATAATATGTTGGATATTTTTAGATGGAGGCTGAGTGGATTCATTTGTCAGGGGTGATGACTTGTAAGAAACGTGAAGAGAAAGCGAGAGAAATAGTACCTATCTATAATTATCCAAGCGTTCGCTTTTACACGATGTTGTAAGTCAGTAGCAAATTGTCGCAACCCCTCAATATATTGTTTATGTGTAATCCATATGTGACAATGTGTATTCATTGTGAAGCCGATACTCGATAGGTCTGTTAGTTAGAAATCGGAGTTTAGATTGTTTCGCTCGCAACATTGAGTAGTGACAAATACGTGGATGATGATAGATATAGCTGTTACTTTCTGCTCCATTATCTCCACGCTCTTCAGAAGTCATCATTCCTGACAGGGAACCCAATCATTTTGCATCTCAAAATATCAGGTACACCAGCATCTGACTCTCGTGCTTCCAAGATACAGACAGAGACAGAGACGGAGACAATTATTTGGGCTTTAGGGCGCTTCGACCAGAATTGATCATACGCGTGACAGAGACAGAGACAGAGACAGAGACAGAGATAGGGACAGAGACAGGGACATAGACAGCGACAGATGCAGACGGAGACGGAGACGGAGACGGAGACGGAGACTGACACTGAGACTGAGACTGAGACTGAGACTGAGACTGAGACTGAGACTGAGACCGAGACCGAGACCGAGACCGAGACCGAGACCGAGACCGAGACCGAGACCGAGACCGAGACCGAGACCGAGACCGAGACCGAGACCGAGACCGAGACCGAGACCGAGACCGAGACCGAGACCGAGACCGAGACCGAGACCGAGACCGAGACCGAGACCGAGACCGAGACCGAGACCGAGACCGAGACCGAGACCGAGACCGAGACCGAGACCGAGACCGAGACCGAGACCGAGACCGAGACCGAGACCGAGACAGAGACAGAGACAGAGACAGAGACAGAGACAGAGACAGAGACAGAGACAGAGACAGAGACAGAGACAGAGACAGAGACAGAGACAGAGACAGAGAGAGAGAGAGAGAGAGAGAGAGAGAGAGAGAGAGAGAGAGAGAGAGAGAGATAGAGAGAGAGAGCGACCACCACCTTATCCGTGGATTTCAGTTCAACGGCATGATTTTGACCGACAGTTTAAAGTACCTTTAATGCACCAACACTGCCTCCAGGGTAATTCGTCATCGGCCTTATGAGACTAACTGCGCCCCTCTCACAACCAGGGGATAAATGTGAACGAGTGAAGCGACTGGAACTCTGTCATGTCAAAACGGGGGAAATCGATGGAGGCCGGCGCTTCAGCGAACTTAGCTATCGGGCGTCCGACACGGCTCGAGCTCAATGCAATTTTCTATTACATACCGTAACAATTCACAGTACAATGCAATTTTGTGTTCCATATTGCTGTAGGATATCGGGTGATCAGGGCGTATTGTGCTTATTTGATGTACCTTTTTAGCGCACGTTATCTATTAAGTAGAAATATCAATTTCAAGGAATGCATGGTGTTCAAATGCAGATGCCATTGACCGCTCATTAAGAAGAAGCTGTCAGTCATTAAAAATAAAGTACTTGGTATGCTGTCTACATCCTGACGAATATACACAAAAGGAGCACATCAGATAATGCTTTAGAATATTCCTTATAGGTCGAGTAGGTAATTGCGTGTCTGTGTGTGTGCATTTTGTTCCTCAGTACTTCTAAGCCAGTCTGCAAGGAGTTGACACTCGACAGCGGTCGACATGATCATCCAGGTGCAAAGGTATTGAGCACCAAGACTCACCGACTAATGTGAGAATGCATTAGCTCCTTAGATACGTCTGTCAACGATTTATAAGCGCAAAAAGTGGACTGCCTTATGAAAACCTACGGGACTCAAAATTGGTGGCAAAACGCAAAAGTGGTGGGAGAGGGGAGAGGATGGACTTTGGTTTTTTCCGTCTAAGCTGTGGGTGGTCGTAATCTGGGCTTTAGGAGGGACATGGGGGTGGGACACGAGTCACTATAGGCACCGGGATCCGCTTCCCCTTCCTAAAAACAACGGCAACACTACAACACACATAGGTATGATGCTCACCACAATGATATGGTCATACCTCTTTCATTACACCAATACATTACTTGTTTTTCCCGATCAAGTGGCGCTCAATTGAAGGAATATTGTTTGGTATAGAATGCATCCGTAATGTTTTATATCAACACAAATTGACGGGATTTTGACTCTGAATTATTATTGCTTATCGTTTGTGTGTCGCACTCCTTGAAACACTGATTTGCACAGTGCTCGTTGAAAGTTAACCTGCGCTTCCACGTTCTCAACGTGACTTGGTGGTGGTGGTGATGGTAGATATTGTTATGTTATATGCTATGTTACAAAGAAGCTTTAGGTACGTTGCGGCTTTGATAACATCCAATTTTTTTCGTGTTCTTGTTTCTTCAGTAAGTTCATTTACCGCTGTTTGGCATACCTGATAGACCGCCATGAAAACGATCATACCGATACACCTGTGAAATCTGACACGGTGAGGTTCGTTCCGATCGTGTCTCGTCTTGTGAAGCCCGTCGGGAGTGAGTACATGGCACCAGGTGATGAGAAGCCTGTCAGGAGTGAGTCCTTGGCACCAGGTGATGTGAAGCCCGTCGGGAGTGAGTCCATGGCACCAGGTGATGTGAGGCTCCTTTGGGAGTGAGTCCATGGCACCAGGTGGTGTGAAGCCCGTCGGGAGTGAGTCCATGGCACCAGGTGATGTGAAGCATTCGGGAGTGAGTCCATGGCACCAAGTGGTGTGAAGCCCGTCGGGGGTGAGTCCAGGCACCAGGTGGTGTGAAGCCCGTCGGGGGTGAGTCCAGGCACCAGGTGATGTGAAGCCTGTCGCGAGTGAGTCCATGGCACCAAGTGGTGTGAAGCCCGTCGGGGGTGAGTCCAGGCACCAGGTGGTGTGAAGCCCGTCGGGGGTGAGTCCAGGCACCAGGTGATGCGTCGGGCTGCGTCCGAGTGGACTATGGTGAGCGGCCGCCACGTGGGACAGCCGTGGTGGAGACTCGTGTGCTATATCACTATAATCACCCCCACTTGGAGCGGGCTGAGCCCTGTTTGGGTGCGGATGCGTTCTCCGTGAATGTGTGACGTTGTGGGCGAGGGATTGGCCACTGGCCAGTTCGCGTGCCGATCAGCTGGTCGGCCGCACGTCTGTCTGGAGGCCCGCTCGCCAGAGGACACTGGACCATCTCCGAGTGGCCACAGAGCGAGGCTCAACTGCCGCCGCCCTGCGTGCCGTAGTGCGGTGTTGCGGTGGTGCGATGGTGCAGTGATATGGTGGTGCGGTGATGTGGTGGTGCGGTGATGTGGTGATGTGATGCGGTGGTATGGTGGTTAGTTAGTTAGTTATTTGGGCTTTATGGCGCATCGGCGGTGATATGGTGGTGCGGTGGTGCGGTGGTGCAGTGATGCGGTGGTGCGGTGGTGTAGTGGCATGGTGATGCGGTGGTGCGGTGATGTGGTGATGTGATGCGGTGGTATGGTGGTGCGGTGGTATGGTGGTGCGGTGGTATGGTGGTGCGGTGATGTGGTGATGTGATGCGGTGGTGCGGTGGTATGGTGGTGCGGTGGTATGGTGGTGCGGTGGTGCTGTGGTATGGTGGTGCGGTGGTGCAGTGATGTGGTGATGTGATGCGGTGGTATGGTGGTGCGGTGGTGCGGTGGTATGGTGGTGCGGTGGTGCGGTGGTATGGTGGTGCGGTGGTGCGGTGGTATGGTGGTGCGGTGGTGCGGTGGTATGGTGGTGCGGTGGTATGGTGGTGCGGTGGTGCGGTGGTATGGTGGTGCGGTGGTGCGGTGGTATGGTGATGCGGTGGTGCGGTGATGTGGTGATGTGATGCGGTGGTATGGTGGTGCGGTGGTGCGGTGGTATGGTGGTGCGGTGGTGCGGTGGTATGGTGATGCGGTGGTATGGTGGTGCGGTGGTGCGGTGGTATGGTGGTGCGGTTGTATGGTGGTGCGGTGGCATGGTGGTGCGGTGATGCGGTGGTATGGTGGTGCGGTGGTGCGGTGGTATGGTGGTGCGGTGGTATGGTGATGCGGTGGTGCGATGGTATGGTGGTGTGGTGGTGCGGTGGTACGGTGGTATGGTGGTGCGGTGGTGCGGTGGTGCGGTGGTATGGTGATGCGGTGGTGCGGTGATGTGGTGATGTGATGTGGTGGTATGGTGATGCGGTGGTGCGGTGGTATGGTGGTGCGGTAGTGCGGTGGTATGATGGTGCGGTGGTGCGGTGGTATGGTGGTGCGGTGGTGCGGTGGTGCGGTGGTATGGTGGTGCGGTGGTGCGGTGGTGCGGTGGTATGGTGGTGTGGTGGTGCGGTGATGTGGTGATGTGATGCGGTGGTGCGGTGGTATGGTGGTATGGTGGTGCGGTGGTGCGGTGGTATGGTGGTGTGGTGGTGCGGTGGTATGGTGCTGCGGTGGTATGGTGGTGCGGTGGTATGGTGGTGCGGTGGTGCGGTGATGTGATGATGTGATGCGGTGGTATGGTGGTGCGGTGGTGCGGTGGTATGGTGGTGCGGTGGTATGGTGGTGCGGTGGTATGGTGGTGCGGTGGTATGGTGGTGCGGTGGTATGGTGGTGCGGTGATGGTGGTGCGGTGGTATGGTGGTGCGGTGATGTGATGATGTGGTGCGGTGGTATGGTGGTGCGGTGGTGCGGTGGTATGGTGGTGCGGTGGTATGGTGGTGCGGTGGTGCGGTGGTATGGTGGTGCGGTGGTGCGGTGGTGCGGTGGTGCGGTGGTGCGGTGGTATGGTGGTGCGGTGGTATGGTGGTGCGGTGGTGCGGTGGTATGGTGGTGCGGTGGTATGGTGGTGCGGTGGTGCGGTGGTATGGTGGTGCGGTGGTATGGTGGTGCGGTGGTATGGTGGTGCGGTGGTGCGGTGGTATGGTGGTGCGGTGGTGCGGTGGTATGGTGGTGCGGTGGTGCGGTGGTGCGGTGGTGCGGTGGTATGGTGGTGCGGTGGTATGGTGGTGCGGTGGTGCGGTGGTATGGTGGTGCGGTGGTATGGTGGTGCGGTGGTATGGTGGTGCGGTGGTGCGGTGGTATGGTGGTGCGGTGGTGGGGTGGTGCGGTGGTATGGTGGTGCGGTGGTATGGTGGTGCGGTGGTGCGGTGGTGCGGTGGTCGGAGCGGGCCCCCGTCGAGCCGCCGTCTGCGCCGCTGCCGCCACCGACTCGTCTCACGACCGGCTGCCTGGCATTGATCGGGCCGGCTCGTGAGCGTCGCGTCGGCCGCCGCTCTGGAGGCGCGTCGCTGCTCGTGCACCGCCACTCCCCCCCCCCCCCCACTGCCGTCGTGTCGGCGCTGGTTCGGTGGGGTTTGCTGGTTGGACGTCGCGCTGCGACTCGTCGGCGCTTGTCACCGGTCAGCGGTCACCGTCCAGACCCCGTCAGCGGTCACCGTCCAGACCCCTCAGTGGTCACCGTCCAGACCCCCCTCAGTGGCCACTGTCCAGACCCCGTTAGTGGCCACCGTCCAGACCCCGTCAGCGGCCACCGTCCAGACCCCGTCAGTGGCCACCGTCCAGACCCCGTCAGTGGCCACCGTCCAGACCCCCCTCAGTGGCCACCGTCCAGACCCCGTTAGTGGCCACCGTCCAGACCCCGTTAGTGGCCACCGTCCAGACCCCCTCAGTGGCCATCGTCCAGACCCCGTCAGTGGCCACCGTCCAGACCCCGTTAGTGGTCACCGTCCAGACCCCGTTAGTGGCCACCGTCCAGACCCCGTCAGCGGCCACCGTCCAGACTCCGTCAGTGGCCACCGTCCAGACCCCCTCAGTGGCCACCGTCCAGACCCCGTTAGTGGTCACCGTCCAGACCCCCTCAGTGGCCACCGTCCAGACCCCGTTAGTGGCTATCGTCCAGACCCCAGCGCCGGCTCACCCCATGGCTCGCGGCCTACGTGATGTTTCTCTCCTCACGCTGCTGATCTTCAGCTTCGACTCTGATCTTTGACTCGCACTCGTAACCGTGGCAGTCGCCGATCAGGTGACGGTTCAATTGATCCAACTGCCCGGCTGTAGTCATATCGTCACTGTCTGCTTCTACTTGTTTCGCTTGCGTAGCTCCGACGCCTAAACAACACCAAGTCCATCATCCGGCGTGGCGGTGAATGTCAATACTATGTGGCTATATGCCCCGATTGCCATGAGCATGCAATGGCACCAGTGGCCTGTGCATGCTTGTCGCGCCACCAACCTTTATGCAATCTCCGGACCAACTGAATGCAATATTGGGAGGAAACTCCTTAAATAAATAAAAACAATTATCGACGGAGCGCACCTGCGACCAGGGACTAGGCCGCATTGCACTCACATGCTGCTCCCCACTTCCGATCACCATGTCAGCTATGGCATCCATAGCCTTCCATAGATAAGGCATCCATAGCCTTCCCCAGATATGAAATTTGGTTTTACCAAAATATAGATGCACCAATGACTGCGTGAGAAGAAGTATACGACCTTCAGTATACCAGGAGGTGCTGAGCTTAAATCAAAAGTAACGCTAAGGATTATACTGTATACAGTATAATCAGTTATACTATATCAATATATTATAATATATATATATATATATATATATATATATATATATATATATATATATATATATATATATATCAATTATACTGTATACAGTATAATCAGTATACAGTATAATCCTTAACGCTACTTTTGATGTAAGCTCAGCACCTCCTGGTATATTGAAGATCGTATATTTCTTCTCACGCAACGTCTAAAATGCAGTAGCACCTAAGGGCCATTCTTGGTTGTGTTAAACAATTCACCAATGACTATTCAAAAACATGGGGGGACGAGTAGTTTTGGGGCAAGTTGCCCGTCTCACAATCGAAAAATTATGCGTTCAAGTCTCACCTGTCGCTACTCTTCGCCCGCGACCAATCGGCGTGATAGATTGGCGACGCTACATGACAACGGTCGACGTGTCGTCAAACCAATAACCAACCAAAAGCATGTGAGGAGGATAATTTATTATTCACATCTCTCCACTACCATCATTGGGGCGCCTGCACTGATTGCGATGTGGCGAATCCCTGTCATGCACCATACCTCGCCAAAATATGCCACCAACACGTATGAGCCTGAAACCAAAAAGGGATGACCAACCACGCTTCCAGATAACCTTGTACAAATGTTGTTCCTGGATCCGACCACCTGTAGGCCAAAATGGGCCAAAATGAAATGCTTCTAATTATCTACCAATATATGTTTTTTTATCATATAAGTCTACCCTTCAAGTGAGATGGTGAATGCATCATGCCCTTTGATATATGCAATTACGTTGTCCGTGATGCATTTATGCGATTCTCTTCTAAATTATCAGTGGTTTCACCTCACAAATGACCGGGCAAATATCGCTGAAAACGAACTGGATTCTGCATTGATGGATTCGTAGTTAATATGTTTCTATTATAATGGGCCGGACAAGTTACGCCATGATTTATTTTAAACTACATTTGACATTTCCCATGATAATGCCCATGCCCAAGACAATGTTCCACTAATGTTGCTGCCTAATATGAATATTAAGTACCGAAGTTATATTTGTAAATAGGATGCAGAATGTATCTAGTCGAGTGTAGTATCGTCGAACATAAGCACTATCCTTTAGACATCACTACATTCCTGAACGTTCCCCTTAACGTCTTCATGTATGCATGTGCTATGCTATGTTGTGATTTACTTACCCCATGAAATGCCGCTTTTTATTTGTTCTGTATTGAAAATGCATGATGCGCGCGGGTATCTTTTTTCATGCTTCTGGTAGCGCCCGTACACGATTGGTTATTCCTGAAACACTACCGTTAGGTACTAGAACACTCTCAGCATCATCTGAACCATTAATTCAAGCGCGTTAGGCCGCTTCTGAAACCGCCGAGGCAAGCAAAACCGCACCAAACCAAGTTTTCAGTGCACACTCCCCACTGCAGTGTTAGGAACCATTTTTATATGTGGATATCCCTGTTACTGCAAATGCCAATTTCCGGTGTATCAGACCCGTCCATTTCCGGGCCACTTCGTAAGCCTGTCGTACATGTTCTCAGAGCTGACGAAAGTCGCAAATCCAGCACGCCCGTCCAACCAGATCCAACGGCTCCTGCATACGTTATTTGATAAACTCCGGGTAAGTGGTGCTCTGATTCACTTCTGGACTATAATCCGGTTTGTCTGGATCGATGAAGGCACGGTGAAGAGCAACGCGTTCTGCCTCGGCTGGTGATCCTGGGATCACTGTATTTGCAGGGCGAGAGTGTGGGACAAATAATGAAAGAAGGGAAGTATATGATGTTGGGCAGTTTTGAATGAGAATTATGCAAATCATCTCAGGATACGTACAAATTCCTCTTTTCTTCCGTTCGGTATTGGTCCTAGTAGATGTATTACTGTGCAATGCTGTCCCAAATATTGCATGAAGCATTCTTCAAGTTAAATATAAATTTCTTCCTCGAAGTTATAGCTCGTCAGTATCAGTTATTCCAAATTGAGCTGCGGACACTACCTTCCTTCCCCTCCCCTTCCCAACTGAAAGCTGCTTGCTCTTTCCTCGCTCCAAAAGCTAGTCTAATGATCCGCTCCGTGTGTTAGCAGGTGTGCTCGTCCGTATGAGTGCATGTTAGCTCCGTGACGATGGCTTCATTCCAGCCGCCAACTGTGGCTACGCCCCCAGTAGAGCTGACCTCGCGCCGCGTTGGTCACCGCTGTGGCTGAGTGGCGGCAGTTGCCGGACCGCCACCCGCTGCGACAATGGTCGGCTGTGGGGGGGGAGGGAGGCTGAGTGGCGGCAGTTGCCGGACCACCACCCGCTGCGACAATGGTCGGCTGTGGGGGTTGAGTGGCGGAAGTTGCCGGACCGCCACCCGCTGCGACAATGGTCGGCTGTGGGGGTTGAGTGGCGGAAGTTGCCGGACCGCCACCCGCTGCGACAATGGTCGGCTGGGGGGGGGGGGCTGAGTGGCGGCAGTTGCCGGACCGCCACCCGCTGCGACAATGGTCGGCTGTGGGGGCTGAGTGGCGGCAGTTGCCGGACCGCCACCCGCTGCGACAATGGTCGGCTGTGGGGGGGGCTGAGTGGCGGCAGTTGCCGGACCGCCACCCGCCGTGACAATGGTCGGCTGGGGGGGGGGGGGCTGAGTGGCGGCAGTTGCCGGACCGCCACCCGCCGCGACAATGGTCGGCTGGGGGGGGGCTGAGTGGCGGCAGTTGCCGGACCGCCACCCGCTGCGACAATGGTCGGCTGTGGGGGGGGGGGGCTGAGTGGCGGCAGTTGCCGGACCGCCACCCGCTGCGACAATGGTCGGCTGTGGGGGGGGGGGGCTGAGTGGCGGCAGTTGCCGGACCGCCACCCGCTGCGACAATGGTCGGCTGGGGGGGGCTGAGTGACGACAGTTGCCGGACCGCCACCCGCTGCGACAATGGTCGGCTGTGGGGGGGGGGGGCTGAGTGGCGGCAGTTGCCGGACCGCCACCCGCTGCGACAATGGTCGGCTGGAGGGGGGCGGGGGTGGCTGAGTGGCGGCAGCTGCTGGACCGGCACCCGTCGTGGTCGGCTGTGGGGCCCAGGGTGGCTGAGTGGCGGCAGCTGCCAGCGGTCGGCTGCGCAGAGGCTGCAGCTGAACCGACCATCGTCGACCGGTCTTGCTGAAGTGCGGTCGGAACGCTCGGCCCGTGGAGTCGACGGTACTCCCGGGC
The DNA here is from genome assembly GCA_034440575.1 of Imbricaverruca yamaguchii. Lineage (NCBI taxonomy): Eukaryota > Metazoa > Arthropoda > Thecostraca > Neoverrucidae > Imbricaverruca > Imbricaverruca yamaguchii. Next base: position 196,550 of record JAOTOL010001490.1, read on the forward strand.
CTGTTGACGACCACCACCAGACCACCACCGCTTGCTGCGTTTGAGAGCCTCATCGTTCGGGACGATGAAGGGACGTCGCAATAAGCGCGACGACATGTCACTGTCACGTGCACCCTCTGCAACACGGCGGCCACTATTGGCGGGTGCCACAGCTGACATGTGCGACTGAGGGGCATCCTGTTATTACCAGCCTGGACATGTGTCGGCGCCGACTGTGTGTGTGTGTGTGTGTGCGTGTCATTGTAGCGGCAGAACTGCTGGGCGTGGGTTGGTCCGGCAGCAATAGTGACCGCAGTACTGCTGGGCGTGGGTTGGTCCGGCAGCAATAGTGACCGCAGTACTGCTGGGCGTGGGTTGGTCCGGCAGCAATATTGACCGCAGTACTGCTGGGCGTGGGTCGGGCCGGCAGCAATAGTGGCGGCAGTACTGGATGGGTTGGTCCGGCAGCAATATTGACCGCAGTACTGCTGGGCGTGGGTCGGGCCGGCAGCAATAGTGGCGGCAGTACTGGATGGGTCGAGCCGGCAGCAATAGTGACAGCAGTACTGCTGGGCGTGGATTGGTCCGACAGCAATTCTGCCGTTGCGGCGCACAACATCGTTATTGCGAGTCTATGCAAAGCGGTAGCGATATTGCCGAGTATGTGTGTGATCCGTGACAACTGGTTAAGACTGTGTTAGTCGGCAGCGACACTGTGTGGTGGGGTGTGGTGCCAGAGCAGTGTCGTGTCAACTGTGTCAGTCGGCAGCGACACTGGGTGGTGGGGTGTGGTGCCAGAGCAGTGTCGTGTCAACTGTGTCAGTCGGCAGCGACACTGTGTGGTGTGGTGTGGTGCCAGAGCAGTGTCGTGTCGACTGTGTCAGTCGGCAGCGACACTGTGTGGTGGGGTGGGGTGTGGTGCCAGAGCAGTGTCGTGTCAACTGTGTCAGTCGGCAGCGACACTGGGTGGTGGGGTGTGGTGCCAGAGCAGTGTCGTGTCGACTGTGTCAGTCGGCAGCGACACTGTGTGGTGGGGTGGGGTGTGGTGCCAGAGCAGTGTCGTGTCAACTGTGTCAGTCGGCAGCGACACTGTGTGGTGGGGTGTGGTGCCAGAGCAGTGTCGTGTCGACTGTGTCAGTCGGCAGCGACACTGTGTGGTGGGGTGGGGTGTGGTGCCAGAGCAGTGTCGTGTCAACTGTGTCAGTCGGCAGCGACACTGGGTGGTGGGGTGTGGTGCCAGAGCAGTGTCGTGTCAACTGTGTCAGTCGGCAGCGACACTGGGTGGTGGGGTGTGGTGCCAGAGCAGTGTCGTGTCAACTGTGTCAGTCGGCAGCGACACTGTGTGGTGTGGTGGGGTGTGGTGCCAGAGCAGTGTCGTGTCAACTGTGTCAGTCGGCAGCGACACTGGGTGGTGGGGTGTGGTGCCAGAGCAGTGTCGTGTCAACTGTGTCAGTCGGCAGCGACACTGTGTAGTGGGGTGTGGTGCCAGAGCAGTGTCGTGTCGACTGTGTCAGTCGGCAGCGACACTGGGTGGTGGGGTGTGGTGCCAGAGCAGTGTCGTGTCGACTGTGTCAGTCGGCAGCGACACTGGGTGGTGGGGTGTGGTGCCAGGAGCAGTGCCATACAGACCGTGTCAGTCGGCAGCGACACTGGGTGGTGAGGTGTGGTGCCAGGAGCAGTGCCATACAGACCGTGTCAGTCGGCAGCGACACTGGGTGGTGGGGTGTGGTGCCAGAGCAGTGTCGTGGCAACTGTGTCAGTCGGCAGCGACACTGGGTGGTGGGGTGTGGTGCCAGAGCAGTGTCGTGTCAACTGTGTCAGTCGGCAGCGACACTGGGTGGTGGGGTGTGGTGCCAGAGCAGTGTCGTGTCGACTGTGTCAGTCGGCAGCGACACTGGGTGGTGGGGTGTGGTGCCAGGAGCAGTGCCATACAGACCGTGTCAGTCGGCAGCGACACTGGGTGGTGAGGTGTGGTGCCAGGAGCAGTGCCATACAGACCGTGTCAGTCGGCAGCGACACTGGGTGGTGGGGTGTGGTGCCAGAGCAGTGTCGTGTCAACTGTGTCAGTCGGCAGCGACACTGGGTGGTGTGGTGTGGTGTGGTGTCAGAGCAGTGTCGTGTCGACTGTGTCAGTCGGCAGCGACACTGTGTGGTGTGGTGTGGTGCCAGAGCAGTGTCGTGTCGACTGTGTCAGTCGGCAGCGACACTGGGTGGTGGGGTGTGGTGCCAGAGCAGTGTCGTGTCAACTGTGTCAGTCGGCAGTGACACTGTGTGGTGTGGTGTGGTGCCAGAGCAGTGTCGTGTCGACTGTGTCAGTCGGCAGCGACACTGGGTGGTGAGGTGTGGTGCTAGGAGCAGTGCCGTACAGACCGTGTCAGTCGGCAGCGACACTGTGTGGTGGGGTGTGGTGTGGTGTCAGAGCAGTGTCGTGGCAACTGTGTCAGTCGGCAGCGACACTGTGTGGTGTGGTGTGGTGCCAGAGCAGTGTCGTGTCGACTGTGTCAGTCGGCAGCGACACTTTGTGGTGGGGTGTGGTGCCGGGAGCAGTGCCATACAGACCGTGTCAGTCGGCAGCGACACTGTGCAGGCCATTAACCATGGCATGGGAGGTCGGCAGTGACACTGTGATTTCAAGCCGACCTTTCATGCCATGGTTAATCACTCTGTGATTGTCCAAGTCAGCAGGATATAAAGGGAAAATGGTGACTTTGTCCAGCAAGTTGTCTTCAATGGCACGCTAGCCTATTTAGTATAGTTACAAATTATACATGATAACACTGTCTGCTTCCTAGCGTTTAACTGAAGACGAGTGTTTCAGTTTTTCCATTGTGAACACCATTAATTCCATGCGTTAGTTGTATGCAGGTAAAAGGAGAGAAAGATCCCGCTAGACAGTTTCCTATGTTCTCATGGGAAGAATATGATGGCTTCACAAAACTTCTTAAAATACTTTTTCTTCATAGTACTTCCCATTACTAATCATTCTCGAATAGGATGTAAGAAAGCAGGAAACTGAACAATACCATGCTTCCATTTGTTCAGTGTTAAATATTGTGTAGCATGATGCACCATGCATTGAATAATCACACCATAACACTACGAGATTCAGATAGCTAATCTATGATATTCTTCAGCGTTCACAATTCATGGTAGCTCACTATCCAATATCCAAGTGGTCTGCCATGGTCGTGGTATGTTGCGTCACGTTCGTCTTCAGCGTGCCTCTTTGATTCTAAGATTAATTTGTGGGTCATTGTGAACTTCATTCAGGCATGGGTGGAAAAGTTAGAAAATTATTGGTGGAACCCAATCCATTGAGGAAATGAATGCTGTGCATTTCGTTAATATCCACAGCGAATCCCAGAGGGTCCCATTGTAATGGAGCAAGACCTTGGTAAAGCCAAGGCAAATGTGATGTTGTCGGGGCCCCGCCGGAAATATAGGAAACTTCACCCCTGGCATCAGGTGAGCATTAACGATTACCACGCATAGGAATGAACTCAAAAATAGTTATGTATAGATATAAAACAAAGTTAACGTTATTGATCATCAGATTATCTTCAGCGATTAGCATGCCAGTCACACTTTGGGAATATTGAAGGATGTGCCATCAAATTGTGCAATGCATATATCAAAATTGCTTCCTGATATGTTGAAATGTGTTTCACAAGTTTCATGATAATTGCCCTCATTGGTTTTTTGTGGTAAAGCTTTCGTTGGTTGAAAAAAAGTATATGTAAACGACTGACATATCGTTCCAAAGACCGACATATCCAAAAGATCACTCAAAATGCCGGCCAGCCCTGGCCGTGCTTTCTGACGGAGTGTCCATTCCTTGCACTTGCCACCTATGTTCAGAGCATTTAGAAACCTGGCTATTGAACTAATAATGCGCTGCTGATGGAAACAGGAGAACCTGTTGTCTTTGTCAAGCATAATCTCGGCCTCGATTTTCATGAAGATAAAGTTCTTCATTTCCTCCGGTTGGAGTGCTCAACAATAATATTAATACCCTTAATTGAACAATTGTGCCAAACATACAAATGAACTCCGTTCCCGAGAATCTGCTTTATTGGCCATTTCCGATCAATTAGGCACGCGAAAAAGAAGCCTCTGATGTAAGATGGGTGTACAACCATGCCCCCACTTCTGGATCCAAGTCAGGTGCATGTGTATGTTCTATTCCTTGCAATAACATCATGCAAACAGTTGACATCAGCAATAACATCATGCAAACAGTTGACTCCGTTTCGGCCCGATATCGTCCGCTCAACGCTCACACCGACGACATTGGCTGACTGTTGGCCACACCTCAGTAGGGGGAGTTGCGTCGCCGCGTGGTCGGGCAGCCGGCCGCTCCCCCATCCATACATCTGCAGCCGCCTCTGGAAGGTCAGTGGCCCGGGTCGGGCCGAAACTGCCCCGGTCGCACCATCGATTGGCCGTGCCGGCCAAGTGTTCGGGCGGGCGGTTAATCGCCGACGAGCGGCTATCAGTGCAGGTTGCTGCCTGGCCCCGGCGATGCCGGAGCGTGCCCCATAGACGGGCATCCTCGCGCTCCGGAGATGGGCACGCTCCGCTCCGGAGATGGGCACGCTCCACTCCGGAGATGGGCACGCTCCACTCCGGAGATGGGTACGCTCCGCTCCGGAGACGGGCACGCTCCGCTCCGGAGACGGGCACGCACCTCTCCGGAGACGGGCACGCACCGCTCCGAAGACGGGCACGCACCGCTCCGGGGACAGACACGCTCCGCTCCGGATATGGGCACGATCCGCTCCGGAGACGGGCACGCGCCGCTCCGGAGACGGGCACGCGCCGCTCCGGAGTTGGGCACGCCGCGCTCCGGGAACAGGCACGACATGCTCCGCTCCACAAACCCGCAGCGGAGCCGTAGCCACGCCAGCTGCTGTTGCCAGCTGCTGTTCGCAGGCTGGTGTACGCTGGTGCACGCTGGTGCACGTTGGGGCAGCGTTGGGCCGCAATGAACGCCGGACTTGGACGACTCGTTACTGATCGCGTGCGCAGCTGTCGTTATCGGACAGGAAATCGCAACAACACGTGTGTGTCATATGGCCATTTTAACACGCGACATTGGGCGGGCGGTGTGCTGCTCTGCCCCGGATATGCACGTGCTGACGTCTGGTTGGCAGGATGGGGTACCGGCGACTCATATCACCCCTCTGATGCGCGGTTGGTGTTCCATTGGTCGAGCCGATTTGGCGCGCCTCAAACGGGCGGCCGGGCCGGTGCGTTGTGCCGACCTCGAGCAAGCGGTGTTGGGCAAATCGAGCCGCGGATGTAGGTGTTCCGCTGTCACTGATATCGGTCACGCTGCTGGTATTTAGCTCAGTAAATGCATGATGCGTCCGTCCGTCTCTTTCAAAGCAATTTTGTGTTACAGTAGGACATTTGCATTGTTCCATTTCTGCAGCTTTGATGACTTCCTCATGTTTTGTTATGTGAAGCTTGTTGTGCCGAACATTTTTTCCGGGATCAAAGTTTTATATTTCGTCACAAAATTTGGAACCTGCCCTGAGATGGAGATAAACGTCGTTCTGCGTTGATGTGATGACTATGCGGGGAACATAGTTATGCTGCCTGTATAGCCAGCCATCACTTAGATGCGTTTCATTTCTGGGCTGTGGCATGCTTTGTATTTTGCTCAGCCCCAATCCCCAACTAAGTTTCAATGAGCATTACTTAGCTTCGAGGTCAAAGTCATTGAGGTGGTCAAACCAATGGCGGACGATAAAATGAGCCGCATTGCACGGAGACACTGCAGGCCAGCTGTAGGCCTGCTATAGATCAGTTATAGACCTACGTTAAGTCAGTTATAGGCCGTCTGTAGGCCAGCTATATGGTTGCTGTAGGTCAGTTATAGACCTACTATAGGCCAGCTATATGTCTGTTGTAGGTCTGTTAAAGGCCTGATGTAGGTCTATTATAGGCCTGCTGTAGGTCAATTATGGGCTTGCTGTAGGTTAGTTATAGGTCTGCTGTAGGTCAGTTATGGGCCCGCTGTAGGTCAGACATGAACATGCTGTAGATATGCATAGGCCTTCCCTAGGTCAGTTTTAATTCTATTGGCGGATTTTCGAAATTTTGGCCTGCATAATAGTGCATTTTTCGTTTCGTGTTTTTCTGGTAAACATTGTTCCGAAAAGCGACGCTGTGTATGGGAGGCCTCGTAGTTATTATTATGCAGCTAACTATTATTAATACAATACTATGAACATGCTAACGCTGACGATTATTAGCGGAAAGACCCAGCCCTTATGGTTTCGATCTTGGTTGGGCCGGTAGTCGTCCAGTTCAGGCGATAAATATCACGTCTGCGTTATCAGCTGAGCCATGACCTCGGGCGGTATGGTCCATCTAGTAGGCCAGTGACCGCGCTGACCGCTGACCGCTGACCGCTGACCGCTGACCGCTGACCGCTGACCGCTGACCGCTGACCGCTGACCGCTGACCGCTGGCCGCTGACCGCTGACCGCTGACCGCTGACCGCTGACCGCTGACCGCTGACCGCTGACCGCTGGCCGCTGACCGCTGGCCGCTGACCGCTGACCGCTGACCGCTGACCGCTGACCGCTGACCGCTGACCGCTGACTGCTGACTGCTGACTGCTGACTGCTGACTGCTGACTGCTGACTGCTGACTGCTGACTGCTGACTGCTGACTGCTGACCGCTGACCACTGACCTCTGACCACTGACCTCTGACCGCTGACCGCTGACCGCTGACCGCTGACCGCTGACCGCTGACTGTTGACTGCTGACCTCTGACCGCTGACCGCTGACTGTTGACCGCCGGCCGCCAGTCGGGTCGGTGGTGGTCGGCACATGACCAGCCAGTGACCCTGCTGACCGCTGACCGGGTCAGTGGTGGTTGGCACGCGGTCGGGCGGCGGCGCAGTGACCCCTGGAGATACCACGCGGAGCAACGGCCGACGGCCACCTGCACCACTCTGTGTCACTCCGCCCACTCTGCCCGCTCCACCCGTTCCGCCGACTCTCCCCGCTCCGCCCGCTCCGCCCACTCTGCCCGCTCCACCCGTTCCGCCCACTCTCCCCGCTCCGCCCGCTCCGCCCGCTTTGCCCACTCGGCCCGCTCGGCCCGCTCGGCCCGCTCGGCCCGCTTTGCCCACTCTCCCCGCTCCGCCCGCTCCGCCCGCTCGGCCCGCTCGGCCCGCTCGGCCCGCTCGGCCCGCTCGGCCCGCTCGGCCCGCTCGGCCCGCTCGGCCCGCTCGGCCCGCTCGGCCCGCTCGGCCCTCTCGGCCCGCTCGGCCCGCTTCGCCGATGGTGCGACCGATGGTGGTCCAATTCCCACGACACCCACCATCTGTCTGCTCTTCCACCACACTCCCACTTCGGTCTCATACGATTCCCATCACAGTAGTGTTAAATTAATGTTTTTTTTTCCGTTCCGTGTGAGCTGAAAAAGCGAGTACAGTAGGATATCTAAACCCGCCATGAAAATCATGTTCCTTAGTTACTACTTATGTGATATAAGTCCTTCAAGCTCCGTGTTGAGCGAATATCGTACCTTTTTGTACCTTTTTGTACTTTGCTATGGGGCATTCCACGTCAAATCGCACAAGAATTGGCTATTTTGAACCCGACCCCCTCCGATTTTGATGAAAATTGATACACCTGTAGTGCCAAGTGAACGAACCTCACACGCAAATTTTCAGCCCTGGGTGACCTCTGGGGTCAGATTTAGAGGTCATCCTAGGTCGCCTATTTTTACCGACTTGACAACAATCAAATGCATATATCTTAGATGTTCATTAACTTAGCGGAACGACATTGATGTTAAAGTGTGCAGAAATCCTTGGCCATTCAGAAATATGGCAAAAGTTGCACGTGACCTCTCCGTGACCCTTGACCTAACGAGGTCAAAGTATACAAATGCATTTTTATATATGTTTGCCTGCCCCTAATTCGACGTAACGTGGCTGAATTAATGGTCGTGATATTATCTAAGAACGTGCAAAAAAGAAAGGCGGAGACTCTAAAACTTTTTGAGATATCGGCCTTTGAGTAGGTATTGTCATAGGACCAAATCGAAGCATGCCCCGAGGCTATTTACCATATCATCGATGATAACTCTGGTTTCCTTGGTCCGATTATCGTCAAATTTGGTGGGCGAATCATCGGTGGCAAGCTGAACTATTCTCCAGATTTTCAAGTTGACCTGACCTCACATGACCTGGCAGTGACCTCTCCATTACAAGCCAACAGGGAAACAAAAATATTTTCCTGAACAAAAAACGCTGAATTTGGCTCGTACAGGCTATATTACCTAGTTTTAGGTTAGGCTACTCCAAACGAGCCACGTTTGATTTTGAACAAGTGTCCTCTGCAAGGTCACGTGAGGTCACTATGAGGTCATGTCACACTTTCGTCAATAACTTTGTATAGAATCAAGATAGAGAAATAATTTTAATGCCACCAAGATCCTCTGGTTAATCATGATGTATAATATGATCTAGCTAGGTCATCACTTGACCTCGGTTTAGGGTGACCTGGAGGACAACTGGGGTCAGGATCAAATGTTCAGCTAGCTAAGTCATGTGATACATCAATCAACGCGGCCTGACGAGGAAAATACGATTGTAACAAAATTATATTTCTATCTTTATTTTGGCAAAAGTTATTCGCAAAAAAATATGTTTCCTCGGTTTTTATTGCCTGAATATATTGTTTCAGCTCGCGTGCGTTTCGTGCTAACATTTTATCGGGAGGGCCAGTAAATTTTTATGAGATGCACATAGCCGCGACCATAAAACGAGTTGAACAGCTGTACAGTATATTCACGAAGAACTACCAACCTTTTTCGCCACACGTACCTCACGGCCCGGCTCGCTGCCGGAAAGCCATCTCACAACCACCATACCATTACGTGGAGACGGAGTAACATGATGGACATTCCTTGTTCCCGGTATTGTATGAGCAGCTGCGAATCTGTCATTCAACGCTTTGGTTTCTTTGACCCACTCGGTTTTGGGAAAATACTCCAGCACGTGCCGGTGGCATGGTTTTTTACAAACTGGTCCGGTGTCTCAATCAGAGTTCCTTGCAGACTTGCCTTTTTAGCTAACCTTTTCAACGTCCCACCAATGCCATCACACGGTCCCTTTCCGTGAGCGGTTGCGAAGAAATGCCACTCGGCGTCTATCCAAAGTCGACGGAATGCTCTGCCAAATTTAGGAAATTCTTACAATTTTTGTATTGCGAGGCAGCCCCATCTAAAAAATAAAATATCTTCGGGGGGCGCTGGCCTAATTCTGCTTCCAGGCGCTCAGTGAGTTTTCCTTGAAACAGGTGGACAGCCACAGTATCATGCGTCAGGCAGTCGGAAATGGCAGAGTAAGAAAAATGTTTGAGGTCCCCTGCGTTGTTTCGCCAATAAGCCACAAACGGATGGATTGTCACGTGCAGTTTGTTCCAGTGATGGGACTGTACCTCATCATGTGTAACCATAGCGTAGTTTTCGGAAAAAATCTCCAATAACAATTACCTCTGCAGGAGCTAGTGTTTCCTTTAGGCCTTTCAGATTATTGCCTTGGGCACGGGCGACAAAATCATGTTTTACAAGTATTTCCAGCTGCTCGCAAAATGATCGCACAAAATCTTCAGAAGTTTGCGTAACCACCTCTAAGGTGGACCTATCAGTGTTAGTCCACTTTCGGTACTCAATGTTATCGATTTCTCGGTTATCATACTCAGCCAAAATTTGTTCGCCGAATTCCGACACTTTTGGGCATTCTTCACATTTACGCTCCTTACAAAGGAACGATGGCGGGTTACACTGAACCTGAGCCAAACAATGATGATAGGATGCCAGCTGAACCCCATTCACAGTGATGTCGCTTACCTTGCCACCAGCCATCATTAACTTCACGTTCTCATGATGCACGCATACGCACACACAATGGGTACCGCTCGCACCTGCCAGTACACATTCCCCCGGACGTAGCTCCGCAAATTTGGAAAAACCTATTTTTTGTTGCGGGTACAGATCCTTAAAACACCGATAGGCCTCTTATAGGTTGCAGAGGATAAGGCGTTTCTGTACTCGCTCCCTTTTGCCTGTAATTTTGCTCCGGACAGAAACGAAGTCTTTAGTTCCAGGCATTGCACGACTCACGTCTTCGCTTCTGTAGAAGTCCCTCACTAGTTCTGCAGTCTCACTTTTAAGCACTTTTCCAGGCCTCGGATTCGGAACCGAGAGGCACCCTGACGCTTCTTGCAAGCGTTTGGCGCACCTTGCTTGATGGTGCGACGCAAATTTGACGATAATCGGACGAAGGTAACCAGAGTTATCATCGATGATATGGTAAATAGCCTCGGGGCATGCATCCATTTGGTCTTATGACAATACTCAAAGGCCGATATCTCAAAAAGTTTTCAAGTCTCCGCCTTTCTTTTTTGCAGGTTCTTAGATAATATCACTACCATTAATATAGCACAGTTTCGTCGAATTAGGGGCAGGCAAACATATATAAAAATATATTTGTATACTTTGACCTGGTTAGGTCAAAGGTCACGGGGAGGTCACGTGCAACTTTTGCCATATTTCTTAATGGCCCAGGGCTTCTGCGCACTTTGACACCAATTTCATTCCGCTAAGTTAAATAACACCTGAGATATTTGCAATTTATTGATGTCAAGTCCGTAAAAAATCGTGACCTAGGAAGACCTCTAGATCTGACCCCAGAGGTCACTCTGGGCTAAAAGTTGGCGTGTGGGGTTCTTTCACTTGGTACTGCAGGTGTACCAATTTTCATCAAAATCGGAGGGGGTCGGGGAATTTCTTGTGCGATTTGACGTGGAATGACCCCTATACCTTCTTGTTTATTTTGAGTGGTACACAATATTGGGATGTATACATTTACGATAACGATCCAAATACCTATGTCACAGGCTACAATTGTAGGACATACTAGACCATCAATAGTCCTTTTATCTGCAATTACACTGCAGTATGTTTGTGCATCACTATGCTTTAAGGTGGGCGTATGCATACTACAAACAAGATAATGTTAGGAACGAGGGATGGAGACTCGACACACACACAAGACGCACGATGTTGATGTTTCTCCGGGAAAAATGTCGATTCAGTGTTCAGAAAATGGTGTATTCCACCCAATTTCATCAATAACTCATGAATGCATCGCAGTCGCTTAAGACATCTCCTCTGGTCTCCGACGACATTTCCACAAAATTTGCCATCCCCTATCTCTCTCTATCTCCCTATCTCTCTCTCTCTCTATCTCTCTATCTCTCTATCTCTCTATCTCTCTATCTCTCTATCTCTCTATCTCTCTATCTCTCTATCTCTCTATCTCTCTCTCTCTCTCTCTCTCTCTCTCTCTCTCTCTCTCTCTCTCTCTCTCTCTCTCTCTCTCTCTCTCTCTCTCTCTCTCTCTCTCTCTCTCTCTCTCTCTCTCTCTCTCTCTCTCTCTGTCTCTGTCTCTGTCTCTGTCTCTGTCTCTGTCTCTGTCTCTGTCTCTGTCTCTGTCTCTGTCTCTGTCTCTGTCTCTGTCTCTGTCTCTGTCTCTGTCTCTGTCTCTGTCTCTGTCTCTGTCTCTGTCTCTGTCTCTGTCTCTGTCTCTGTCTCTGTCTCTGTCTCTGTCTCTGCTCTCTGTCTCTGTCTCTGTCTCTGTCTCTGTCTCTGTCTCTGTCTCTGTCTCTGTCTCTGTCTCTGTCTCTGTCTCTGTCTCTGTCTCTGTCTCTGTCTCTGTCTCTGTCTCTGTCTCTGTCTCTGTCTCTGTCCTCTCCGTCTCCCTCTCCGTCTCCCTCTCCGTCTCCCTCTCCGTCTCCCTCTCCGTCTCCCTCTCCGTCTCCTCTCCGTCTCCTCTCCGTCTCCCTCTCCGTCTCCCTCTCCGTCTCCCTCTCCGTCTCCCTCTCCGTCTCCCCTCTCCGTCTCCCTCTCCGTCTCCCTCTCCGTCTCCCTCTCCGTCTCCCTCTCCGTCTCCCTCTCCGTCTCTCTCCTCTCCGTCTCCCTCTCTGTCTCCCTCTCCGTCTCCCTCTCCGTCTCCCTCTCCGTCTCCCTCTCCGTCTCCCTCTCCGTCTCCCTCTCCGTCTCCCTCTCCGTCTCCCTCTCCGTCTCCCTCTCCGTCTCCCTCTCCGTCTCCCTCTCCGTCTCCCTCTCCGTCTCCCTCTCCGTCTCCCTCTCCGTCTCCCTCTCCGTCTCCCTCTCCGTCTCCCTCTCCCTCTCCCTCTCCCTCTCCCTCTCCCTCTCCCTCTCCGTCTCCCTCTCCGTCTCCCTCTCCGTCTCCCTCTCCGTCTCTGTCCCTGTCTCTGTCTCTGTCTCTGTCTCTGTCCCTGTCTCTGTCTCTGTCTCTGTCTCTGATTCTGTCTCTGATTCTGTCTTTGTTTCTATCTCTGTCCAATGAAATGGTGAAATGGCGTTAGTCGAAATGATACTTTGGTTTCATCTCAACATTGGCATTATCTCTTTGGTATCCTCTTATGCAGAAACTAAAATAAGGTTAAATATCTTAGGTTCTCATTTCACTCGACTCCGGTAAGCCTTCGATACTCTCTCCGATATCGTTTCTCATTGGGGAGGGAGTGGGGCGGAATTGACATGAGCTTCTCCTCTGGAAAAGCACTAATCTCAGGGGTGAATTTCCTCCCTATCGTCTGAAATGGACCGGCTTTCTGTCGTCTGAAATGGACCGGCTCCTATCGTCTGATATGGACCGGCTCCTATCGTCTGATATGGACAGGCTCCTATCGTCTGATATGGACCGGCTCCTATCGTCTGATATGGGCCAGCCCTCTGTCGTCTGATATGGACCGGCTCCTATCGTCTGATATGGACCGGCTCCTATCGTCTGATATGGACCGGCTCCTATCGTCTGATATGGACCGGCTCCTATCGTCTGAGATGGACCGGCTCCTATCGTCTGATATGGACCGGCCCCTATCGTGTGAGATGGACCGGCTTTCTATCGTCTGAGATGGACCGGCTCCTATCGTCTGAGATGGACCGGCTCCTTATCATCTGAGATGGACCGGCTTTCTATCGTCTGAGATGGACTGGGTTCCTGTTGTCTGAGATGGACTGGCTCCTATCGTCTGAGATGGACCGGCTCCTTATCATCTGAGATGGACCGGCTTTCTATCGTCTGAGATGGACTGGGTTCCTGTTGTCTGAGATGGACCGGCTCCTATCGTGTGAGATGGACCGGCTCCTATCGTGTGAGATGGACCGGCTTTCTATCGTCTGAGATGGACCGGCTCCTATCGTCTGAGATGGACCGGCTCCTTATCATCTGAGATGGACCGGCTTTCTATCGTCTGAGATGGACTGGGTTCCTGTTGTCTGAGATGGACCGGCTCCTATCGTGTGAGATGGACCGGCTCCTATCGTGTGAGATGGACCGGCTCCTATCGTCTGAGATGGACCGGCTCCTTATCATCTGAGATGGACCGGCTTTCTATCGTCTGAGATGGACTGGGTTCCTGTTGTCTGAGATGGACTGGCTCCTATCGTGTGATATTGACCAGCTATCTATCGTCTGACATGGACCGGCTTTCTATCGTCTGAGATGGACTGTCTCATGTCGTCCGGGATGGACCGGCTTTCTATCGTCTGAGATGGACTGTATCCATGTCGTATGAGATGGATCCCCTATTGGACTGGCTACGGACGGTCTAGAGGCTGTAGGACTTGCCGTAGTATGTGCTCCTGGTACCACCACTTTATTTCCCTCTTGACCGTATCTTTTTGCTCCGGAGATGATTGTTTCCGACCCGTCATTTCCAGGATGGCTGTCTTCATTTTCGAACGGCCAACCATCCCATTCGGTGATGTTCCATCATTGCCAGGCCGGCTCTGCCTCTCAATGCCGGGAAAGTCACTGCCTCATTCGCGACGCCCTCATATCCGCCGCTGCCACTGATCGGCAGTGGGCGAGGCGACGGCCGGTGCAGTCCGGCCAGCAAACGGACCCCCAGGCGCCTCCCCTAGGTCAAGTCATTCAGCGTAACGTGCCAATGTTGGTAGCCTCAGGGACCAGGCATATCATACCCAGCACGTACACGGCTAGAATGTGCGGCATAAAGCTGATTGTGACGCCTATGTAAACCAAGTGTGATGAGTAATTGCTGTCTTGAATGGTGTCGGATTCCAGATTTGCGTCTGAGAATGTCGTTAGTATATCAAATTGGCTGTGTCGGATTGCGCCGTTGGATCATGCCATGTGACGGTGTGTACCATGTTGCGTCTGGTTACGTTGGATTGTCGGGAATATGTCGGATTGTTTGGGAGAGCCATGCTATGTCTGGTTGTGTTGAATTGTGTCACGTTGTGTCAGTTGTGTACCGTGATGACGCCACCTGCATGAGGCTGCGTGACTTATCACACCTTTTGGTGTGATGCAGTGTGCGATGGTGCGGCTGGTGCGGGGTGTCAGGCCGTAATGGAACAGTTGTGACGGTGTGGGCTGTCGTAATGGTACAGTTGTGGCAGTGTGGGCAGTCGTTATGGTATGGTTGTAGCAGCGTAGACTGTCGTAATTGTATGGTTGTAGCAGCGTGGGCTGTCGTAATTGTATGGTTGTAGTAGCGTGGGCTGTCGTAATTATATGGTTGCAGCAGCGTGGACTGTCGTAATTGTATAGTTGTAGTAGCGTGGGCTGTCGTAATGGTATAGTTGTGGCAGCGTGGGCTGTCGTAATGGTATAGTTGTGGCAGCGTGGGATGTCGTAATTGTATTCAGCAGCGTGGGCTGTCGTAATGGTATAGTTGTGGCAGCGTGGACTGTCGTAATGGTATAGTTTTAGCAGCGTGGGCTGTCCCAGTGGTATGGCTGTGGTAGCGTGTGCTGTTGTAATGGCATGGTTGCTGCCAGTGTGGGCTATCTTAATGGTATGGTTGCGGTAGCATGGCCTGCCACTTTGTATACCTGCCGGCGGTGTTGAATCCGCCGTCGTCTGTAGACAGTATTTTTCAAGACCCCTCTTTGCTTCAGGGCGACACCATCTTCGACTTATTTTTACAGCACAGGGTGTGTCTCTGGTGGTAAACCTTTACTTCATGTGGCATCCGAGCTTCCAATAACGGCTCCCTGAGAGCATTGGGGAGCTCTCTGCCTCTCGGGCGTCCGACCTGGGAAAGGTCACTGTCGTGGAAGCCGTTCTGGGATGCTCGAACAACGCAGTGACGTTCGTCAGTAAAGTTCTTCTTTGTTCTGCTCCCCCACAATCAGAAAGTTCATGAGAGTTGTATGACCTTGCAGTAATGCCAATTCCTACAGTTACCTATGCGCTCCCAAACTACAATCAAAAGTTCATGAGAATTGTCATGGTTCGCCACCATGATGCGGCTTTTCTTCGTCGCTGACTTTATGTAATCCTCCATCAAAGCTATCGCTATAAAGTCCTCAAAGGAGGCTGGCTGGAAGCAGTCAATTATTAGGTACGTACTTCACCGAACGTAATCTTCGCCGGAGTATGTCTACAGCTCAGCTGACCCATGATCTGACTCAGGATAATGATCCTGCAAAACGGCCCCGATGAACTGTTGGCCGTACAATGGGTCTGGGGTGGTCGGGGGGCGGGAGTAGATTCCGTGTTTGGCTATTCCGTGTTGGGCTATTCCGTGTTGGGCTATTTCCGTGTTGAGCTATTCCGTGTTGGGCTATTTCCGTGTTGGGCCATTTCCGAATCTGTGTGGTTGATAGGACAGCGCATAACTACGGCAACGAATGATACAGTTTAACATAGCAACGAATGCTCTAGACTAACAGCAGAGAATGTTGTAGATTAACGTAGCAAGGAATGCTATAGACTAATATAGTAAGGAATGTTATGGACTACTATAGCAAAGTAAGGAATGCTCTAGACTAGCAACAAGGAACGTTATGGACTAATATAGCAAGGAATGTTATAGTCCAAGTGTTGCAAGGAATGCCCGGAGTCGATCTAAAATGTCAAACAGCAATTAATTGTATTTGTATTTCTATACAGGAGGAAGTATGAAGGCTTCATCTTGACGCCAGCAACTCGAAAAGTGCATTCGTGAACTTGATGACAAGTATGTTCATAGCTGTTGTGTCTCGTTACCAGAGACGTAGCTAAGGGGCCCAAGAGCCGCCCCCCCCCCCCATGCAACCAAAATACACGAAATCAAACAAGACATTTGAAGATTTTCACGACACAAAACCACGAATTTTCGGCGCGTTTCGCGCGCCGAAAGGTTTATCTATTTTTGTATCATGTGTTTGATCAGAACTTCCTGAGGAAAGTCATGTCTGCGCCCCTGCTTGTTGCATGCGACAGTTTGTAAGCATCTACTACACATGCAAATGTGGCAAACGATAGGGTCATGGGCCAATGGACACGGGGTAGCTAAACGGCAACGTAACTCATACAACGAAATATGACAAACGATGACGTCATTTCGTCATGAGCTGACAGGCATCTTGCAAATAGTTGGTGAACCGTTGTACTGTGACTTACCGTAGAACGCAGCGGGATTTCACCACCACTGTTCATAACTCAAACTTGTATGCTCAGCACTAGCCACCATGCTGTGGAAGTGATACATTCAGGAGTGATTCCACCAGTTGCCCATATTTCATGAATTGTTCCTTGAAATAATAAAATCACGAAATGTCATGCTTTATAAGAGCGACATGGGGCATTCTGGCTAAGCCTATAAATGGAAGATAGTATAAGATAAGAAAACGGATACTGAAGCACCCCGATCAATACTATAGCGCGATATCTAAAGCAACTATCTACCACAATGTGTTACCTTGACCAGTCTCCCCATCACATACCCAAAGAAAAGCACTGAATCCACTGCCATGTATACTTCCCCATTAATAGGCATGATTTAAGACTTACTCCCGTTCAATCCACCCATTTCATCTGCTTATTGCACGACCTTTAATTCAGAACTAAGATCATGGGATCGAAATAACTGATCCACCCCACTCTTAAACACATTCATTAAGGGACTCCCGTTCTGTCACATCACGCATCACTTTATTACAAATGTTACGCATATTATTTTCTTATGAATACGGTATTACACTATTATGACTTCAGAAAAAAACAAATTATCCCAAGTTTTGGGAACATTCCAAACATTAAAAAAACGCCTTTGTCCCAAGCACACCAGACATCTACCGCTTCCGGCCGCCTTCGAACCAAAAATGAAGAACTTCGAAGTGTGGGTGGGTTACGTACCGGCCATTTTTATATCTTAGGAGCCGAGATATCGTGGTGGCTCAACTGTCCTGCAGGTTCAACCAACCTCAATTGCCATAAAAATACTAATATTGTAGGTAAGTGGTCTATTCTTACCATGTACAAGGACTTCGGAAACCATGGATTATCATGTATCATGGTCTGCTTTCGTCTCCTCTTCTTAACCAGGAATGAAATTGATAAGGTCTTTATCATGGTGGCTGCACTAGCCACTAAGACAGTAGTAGAGCAGTGCTCGCAAAATGTATCAACGAAATAGGTGAAATTTAGAGATAAACGGAGCCAAATGCGTCGGATGAGTTGAACAATCAGAGAAAAGCAAATATTTATGCGACCCCCATAAAGAAACAAAAACTTTTCAAAGTGCATTTAAATACAGGCCCAAGTGTTCTACGTGCCAGAAAGGAACACGAGACGTCGCCGAGAAAGGCCACGAAGTTCTGAGTGACGCTAATTGATATGTCAAGCATGTGGTGGCGTACAGGATGTCGTGCCACAAGACATTGTATTGAGTATGGGTTCAAGTGACTTCAGTACCGAGGTCAACTGACAATTCCGGTGCTGTCCTTTTACAAGTATGAACAGAGTTTGCATAGTGTGTTTATTTTCGCTAAGACGTACTCGTGGAATCCGAACCAATCTATTGGGAAATAATGCAGAACATGTTCGCTTCAACATACAAGCAACACCAAATTGCGCACAAAAATTGGAGGTGAGGCCCTCCTCCAGCTTCAGAACATGGGTAAGGGTAGCTGCCTTTCGTGCCCCTCCCCTCTCCCGGCCTCCAGTATTCCTGCTCTGAAGCTTACTTTAAGCGAGAGGGGCCATCATTCTAGCTGCTATTTTTAGGAGCTTTCATTTCCTTTTTCACATAGAGCTCAATATATTTGGGTGTATCTATTATCTTCTAGCGTAACAAGCTGAGTCGAATCAGTGGGGTTTGAGGACTTGGTGTCATTATTTAAATGCTGGTGCGATTGGAGAGAGAATCATGCGAAGGCTCTTTGTAAGTGGTCCTCGGGTCATAATATCAGCTCTATACATGCAGCTTAGGTAGCTCTGAACAGTTTATGCCGGTTATTGAATAATGTGGTGCTCAAAATTGCATCGTCTCTTCGTCTGGTGGAATGCTTCATTTATAGCTCTGAAACTAATGCACACTAGTAAGGTCACGCACGACATCATAACAACCGAATCTTGTCGGGATCCGAGATAATTAGTTAGTTATTAGGGCTTTAGGGCGCATCGACTACACTGGTCATGTAGCGCCCATGGGATCCGAGATAACTACGCTGATCCTGCCTGTATCCAATTTCGTCATCCAGATCCTTCTTGGATCCGATCTCGCCACCGCGACCCTGGTGGAATGCGATCTCGTCGCCCAGATCCAATTTGGACCTGACCACTCGGATGCGGTTTCTATCCGAAGTGATAGGCGCGCCCCGAGCACCACACCACAGATCATGTCTGGACCGGGTACGGCCGCCCCGAGCACCACACCGCAGATCATGTCTGGACCGGGTACGGCCGCCCCGAGCACCACACCACAGATCATGTCTGGACCCGGTACGGCACCACAGATCATGTCTGGACCCGGTACAGCACCACACCACAGATCATGTCTGGACCCGGTACAGCACCACACCGCAGATCATGTCTGGACCCGGTACAGCACCACACCGCAGATCATGTCTGGACCGGGTATGGCCGCCCCTAGCACCACACCGCAGATCATGTCTGGACCCGGTACGGCACCACACCACAGATCATGTCTGGACCCGGTACGGCACCACAGATCATGTCTGGACCCGGTACGGCACCACACCACAGATCATGTCTGGACCCGGTACAGCACCACACCGCAGATCATGTCTGGACCCGGTACAGCACCACACCGCAGATCATGTCTGGACCCGGTACAGCACCACACCGCAGATCATGTCTGGACCGGGTATGGCCGCCCCTAGCACCACACCGCAGATCATGTCTGGACCCGGTACAGCACCACACCACAGATCATGTCTGGATCCGGTACATCACCACACCACGGATCATGTCTGGACCTGGTATGACACCACACCACGGATCATGTCTGGAACCGGTACAGCACCACACCACAGATCATGTCTGGACCCGGTACAGCACCACACCACAGATCATGTCTGGACCCGGTACGGCACCACACCACAGATCATGTCTGGACCCGGTACGGCACCACACCACAGATCATGTCTGGACCCGGTACGGCACCACAGATCATGTCTGGACCCGGTACGGCACCACACCACAGATCATGTCTGGACCCGGTACAGCACCACACCACAGATCATGTCTGGATCCGGTACAGCACCACACCACGGATCATGTCTGGACCTGGTATGACACCACACCACAGATCATGTCTGGACCCGGTACGGCACCACACCACAGATCATGTCTGGACCCGGTACGGCACCACAGATCATGTCTGGACCCGGTACGGCACCACACCACAGATCATGTCTGGACCCGGTACAGCACCACACCACAGATCATGTCTGGATCCGGTACAGCACCACACCACGGATCATGTCTGGACCTGGTATGACACCACACCACAGATCATGTCTGGACCCGGTACGGCACCACACCACAGATCATGTCTGGACCCGGTACGGCACCACAGATCATGTCTGGACCTGGTACGGCACCACAGATCATGTCTGGACCCGGTACGGCACCACAGATCATGTCTGGACCCGGTACGGCACCACAGATCATGTCTGGACCCGGTACAGCACCACACCACGGATCATGTCTGGACCTGGTATGACACCACACCACAGATCATGTCTGGACCCGGTACGGCACCACACCACAGATCATGTCTGGACCCGGTACGGCACCACAGATCATGTCTGGACCCGGTACGGCACCACAGATCATGTCTGGACCCGGTACGGCACCACACCACGGATCATGTCTGGACCCGGTACGGCACCACAGATCATGTCTGGACCCGGTACGGCACCACAGATCATGTCTGGACCCGGTACGGCACCACAGATCATGTCTGGACCCGGTACGGCACCACAGATCATGTCTGGACCCGGTACGGCACCACAGATCATGTCTGGACCCGGTACGGCACCACAGATCATGTCTGGACCCGGTACGGCACCACAGATCATGTCTGGATCCGGTACAGCACCACACCACGGATCATGTCTGGACCTGGTATGACACCACACCACAGATCATGTCTGGACCCGGTACGGCACCACACCACAGATCATGTCTGGACCCGGTACGGCACCACATATCATGTCTGGACCCGGTACGGCACCACAGATCATGTCTGGACCCGGTACGGCACCACACCACGGATCATGTCTGGACCCGGTACGGCACCACAGATCATGTCTGGACCCGGTACGGACCACACCACAGATCATGTCTGGACCCGGTACGGCACCACAGATCATGTCTGGACCCGGTACGGCACCACAGATCATGTCTGGACCCGGTACGGCACCACAGATCATGTCTGGACCCGGTACGGCACCACAGATCATGTCTGGACCCGGTACGACTCTGCCTGGCGGCACGGCCGAGGCGCGGCGGTGTTGACGCCCATCGGACCGCTCTCGCCGCCGGCGGGGAGGCGGTCTCGCCGGCCGGCCGCTGGTGTGAGGAGGAATGGGCTGGAGTGGGAGTGGGGGAGTGAGTTCCGGCTGCCGTAATCCGGGATCGCCATAAAATTTGGTTGGATGGCGTGCCAGTGTGCCCTGAATGCGGAGGTGGGTTGTTAGCTGCGGCTGTTGTCGGTGCCGCTGGGAAAATGGCCGGTGGCGTGACGCAGCAGGTTGTCAGGATGATCGGCCCGCCGCCAAATGACAAGCGAAAGCACGATACAGATATTATCCCTCCGATCCAGCAAAGTGGTAGCTTTATTTTTTGTGTGCATAAACCAGTTTAACGCTTGTGTCGAACAACATCGGCGCCAGCGGTGGATCGGCGGACGAGCTCAAAACCGTCTCATTTCATGTGCAGAAGATGATGGTGCAACAATTATCATATAACAGCTTATAGCAGATTATTATGTTGCAGTAATTGTTATCGAAATAGCAGGCGGTACAGCTGAGGCTTATCTTGGAGAGCATTTGCTCCTGTTGCTCACGGCTCACGGCGATTGCAGTTACTGCGGGAGTGGGCTGAAACGTCTCCCACATCTGAGCAAGACATCTGCATCATGCGCCATGAATACACCATGAATATCACCACAGCAATACAACCAAATACCAGAGGCAGCAGCATACCATAGCATACCGTAACATGCGTGAGATATTCATCGTACGTACCATGCACAATGCAGTGGTGATAAACAATATTGCTGTTACAATAACAATACTGCTGAACCAAACGTTAGTGGAAATAAAGCCAGACAGAACATGCCTTCTGTCGCAGTCCCAAAAACAGTATTAACAGATTAATCCCTGACTGATCGCGCTGATTTCCGTACCCGCCACTTATAGCGTCTAAAGGAATAGGTCCCCTGAATGTCTGAGCTTTAACACGCGCACGTCCGGGGGGGCGGCGGGTAGATATCTGCCCACTCTGGCTTTTCCTCATTTGCCGTCAAACTAATCGGGTTAGCAAGGCCAAACCTCGCATAGCTGTTCATTGATCCCTTCCGCATATCCTCATACATTTTTAATCCTGAGTCATCTCAGGTCAGGTCACCAGGTCAGGCGAAGTGACCCAACTACACTCGGAGTTCTAAGTGGCATAACTTCCACAATAATTGGGCAATCGATTTCAAACTTATAACATGTCATGATCTCATCAGAGACCATAATATGTATATCGTTTTTCTTTTCTTCGTAGCATTGACCTTAGGTCAGGTCGCGGTCATAGCTTCTCCATTATAGGGCTATGGTAAAATATACAAATGTTTCCTGGTTGCATATTTTCGCTCGGAATGACCTCACAACGGTTGTGGCATGTAGATGGAAGCTATTCTCAATGTTCCCGCTGACATTTTTGCTCAATGACCTCACCAAGGTCTCTGAGGTCACCTGAGATCACTAAACATTTCTGCGCATTATATCGCACTGCATTGAGCTAGAAGGCTGAAATTACCGTCATTGTGCTTGTATCGCCAGGACGTGTCGATTGATCCATTGCATGACCTCCATAGGCGACTTCATGACCTTGACCTGAGGTCATGGCTTCATGGCCTTGACCTGAGGTTCGGTTGACCTGACCTTAAGTTACGCCGCCTATTGTCGGTAGCGCATTTCAAGGACTCGAATAGCATTCGCCGTTTGTTTCTATCTGTTACATGTGCTGAGATATGTGTCAATATCTGAGTCTCACCTGATCTGGTCGAATCTGACCTATGATGGCCCAGTGACCTGAATGTTGACCTGAGCGAAAAAATATCCGAAACACTTATAGAGCCCGTCACCAGCTATCCAACGCCGTTTTCCGTTTGTCGCTAGCTAGCATAGTTACAGAGATCTTAGGGGGAGGCATCTGCCCCCCGGACATGTGGAGTTGGCGCGGACCGCCGGACGTGCGAGTGTTAAAATCGCTCCATTGTGTTCCGTGCGACCCGGATGCACCTAAAATCCTAGTATCATCCCACTGATCTTAGCACGCCAGAGTCTCTGCCGGCTGTCGTGACAAATGACACGCAAACGCGTTTGTACTTGGTCATCTCGGGATGTTATTGGCCTGCTTGGTCACCTCGGGATGGTATTGTTCTGCTTGCGCTGCTGTGCAGGCATCTTTTCCACTCGGTCGTGGATTTTGTGTGCTGTAACTGCGCATTCAGTGACCTCAAATATATGGGCTTTAGAACCTTAGACGACTAGCGTTTGGACTAATTACACGCTAAGTATCAGCTCATACTTCCAGATATGATCCCAAACCATCGCCGATGTTTTTCGTGCCCGCAGTGAAATTATGCACTGGCGCCGCCACTTAGGCGCCATTCATCTGATGACGACATAGGTCCTATTCGTGAGGCGTGTCTACTGATCGGCGTCGCCCGCACACTGCTGAATGTGTCTGCCACCATGATGACGTCATGATTCGTATATGTGAGGCGTGTCTGTCGATCGGCATCACCCACACACTGCTGAATGTGTCTGCTACCTAGAAGCAGTGTGCTGCGATCCATCTCTAACTGCGCCAGTTGTGTTCTTACGTATGCATGTGCATGATGCATGGGATGAATCCAATTAAGTACGTTCATGTGCATTCAAAGAACATCCACTTAAGCACTAATTAGCTGAATGTCTACCAATAACTTGTTAACAACCACTCCGACCTTCTTCTATGTGCAGTAGATTCTGGCGGAAGGTTTAGCCTGCGAAAGACCAGAGACTGGCAAAGCCATTTATTGGAAGCGCTTCCAAGGAGCTTTAAGATCTGCACTGTAGCGGGGGAGGGAAATGTATGTACGCCCATGATCAGTATCAGTTTGGTCAATATCACGGTATGTTGCGGTTCCGTGGACGATTGGCTTTCTGAGGCTGGATAGATTAGTGTTAGAACAAGGACACACAATCACAAAACACACAATCACAAAACACACACACACACACACACACACACACACACACACACACACACACACACACACACACACACACACACACACACACACACACACACACACACACACACACCGATGTTCGAGTGCCGCCCGTGCCAGTCACCGAACTCATGTCTCTACTTGTTTGCTGTTCTGTTTCATCTCTCTCAACCCACACGGGGTTGCTTCAGCAATGCGTCACTGTCACAATTAGCACATCGACCTTGGTCATCTTTGTCGCACTGGTCGGTCCTCCTGGCGGGTATTCGCGCTGTTTTTGTTGCCGTCCGACAGGCCCGGGCGGGCAGAGATTCGGACACAAAACGCACGCGTCGGCCCTGACACTTCACTTCACTTACATACACATGAACACCGGAGGATAGGACGCGTGAGCGGACGTGAGTGGCCATTCCGCACAAGAGGTTCGGAATGGCCACCATACCCACACCGTTTCACTGCCAATTCACTGGTCAATTCACTGAACACCACGGCCCCTACACCACGGCCATTCCCTCCCCAACACTGAGCACCACGGCCCCCACACCACAGCCACACCCTCCCCGACACTGAGCACCACGGCCACCCCTCCCCGACACTGAGCACCACGGCCCCCACACCACAGCCACACCCTCCCCGACACTGAACACCACGGCCCCACACACGGCCATTCTCCAACACTGAGCACCACGGCCCCCACACCACGGCCACACCATCCCCGACACTGAGCACCACGGCCCACACCAGCCTCCCCGACACTGAGACCACGGCCACACCTCCCCGACACTGAGCACCACGGCCCACACAGCCACACCCTCCCCAACACTGAGCACCACGGCCCCCACACCACAGCCACACCCTCCCCGACACTGAGCACCACGGCCCCCACAACACGGCCATTACATCCACGACACTGAGCACCACGGCCCCCACAACACAGCCACACCATCCCCGACACTGAGCACCACGGCCACACCATCCCCGACACTGAGCACCACGGCCCCCACAACACGGCCATTACATCCACGACACTGAGCACCACGGCTCCCACACCACAGCTCGATCTGTTTCAGATGCTGCACTGGTCGCAGGCTGCAGGCAGCTGGCAATCCACGACATTCTGGCCGCTTCCCAGCGAGCTAATTTATTGGCTCTGGGGATTTTTAGATTGGCACAAGTAGAGCCATCTGTGTGACGTATCAGAAACTAATAGGTCGCGCCTGTGCAATGGAAAAAAGGAAGAAAAACATAAATCTCACCTTAGGACAAAACACTGAGGAGTACATTTACATGGATTTCGTGGTGCGGAGGACGTCAAGGCAGCACTATGCCCAGACACTTTTCGTTAGCTTAGGAATGGTGAATCGTCTTTATTAGTTTAACTGGCAGGTGGTAGCAACTCCGAACTCATATCATTGTTCAGAGCCCAGCTTGATCGTTTGCCGTCGTGACGAAGAACATTGCGTTTTTGCGACGCTTTCGACAGCTAGGTCACGTAGCGTTGCCACGATTTTACGCCGATTATTCGCCAATAGTCCCGGCAATCCCGCTGGTCGTAGGATTCGAGCCCTTGACCTTACGATCTTACGACCAAGAGTCGAATGTCCTACCCACGGAGCTATCGCAACCTCGAACTTGCCTTCATAGCATGTTTATAAGGCAGCTCTTATGCTGCTTATAGTACAATACATACGCAATTGCTTCATGAAATGGCCTCAGGAGGCCGAGGTGCTCATGTCAATAAAACAAACAAACAATTGGTTAATGAAAATGCGAAACTCGATTGCAAGCCCAGGCAAGGGACTCTCCACAATCGATTTATCACATGTGGCGCGGCCCCTTTCCATAACCTACAGCAGTGACGATGTTACAGCACGTCATGCATGTTGTGACTCATGTGACCACATCATGCATGTTCTGGCCGGCCGATCTGGTCCGCCGCGTTGTTGTGCGCGCCGGTCCCGTCTGGCTCGGCACGGTCTCTATGCCATCAGCTGATAGTCAGCTGACGGGGTGATGACAATCACCACACCGCCAGCTGACTATCACCACGCCGTCAGCTGATTGTCATTACCCCGTCAGCTGACCATCACCACACCGTCAGCTGACTATCACCACACCGTCAGCTGACTATCACCACCCCGTCAGCTGACTATCACCACACCGTCAGCTGACTATCACCACACCGTCAGCTGACCATCACCACACCGTCAGCTGACTATCACCACACCGTTAGCTGACGGTTTACCACACCGTCAGCTGACTATCACCATCAATCGAGCCAGTGGTGGGTACAGAGCACCACCTTGTTAACTGTGTGCTTTTTTGGCACTAATACAAGTCTGCAATGTCGCCGAGGAGTGGTCACAGGGCGCATGACAAAATGGCGACATCCCCACGCTGGGCTGATCAGTGTTTTCTATGAGCAAAGTAAATATGCCTGCGCCCCTTAAAGCGGTGTGAAACCAGGGGTGGATACATGGAGGTGCATGTTGGGTCATGCGCCGCCCCATGGAAATGCCAGCGCGCCACTGTGGTCAAAGGCAGACCACTTTCTCTATGGATACTCGTGTACACCTCTCTTTAATTTATCAACAAGATGTGTCCCTACGAGCAGAAATGTTACCCCTCCAGGGACACTCAACCGGACCCCTTCGAAATTGTGCCATCGGCGGCACCTCACCGGAGTAAATGGCGTCTTTCAGCCAGTGTTCCCTCCTCCACAAACATTTTTGGATTCGCCCCGTGCGAAACCACTGTTGTTGTTCCATCTCGGCATTACTGTCGCCAGTCTGTGTTAACGTAAAAACCGTTTGTGAAATTTGAGACGACAAAAATCGTTCCCTCGTGCGTCAGTGATGTCAGTGACGGCAGCCAGATCAGCTGATGAAGTGGCACCGGACGGTGGCCAGAACCGTGCCGCCGGTGCCCCCGCCGCCTGCCGACGACTTAGTCCAGCCACGTGCAGGCGTCGCCCGTGTGGTCGGCAACGTGCCCAGCCGGCCGGCTGACTCCAAGGTCAGCTGACTACTGCCAGGCACGAGACGCCCCCCCCCCCCCACACACCCCCGTCGCGCTACAGTAACGTCGTAACCAGGCGCCGTCTGGCCCAGCCGGTGACGTGGCAGAGCATGGTACCGGGACCTTGGCTGATGCCACCAACTAGGCTATCTTTTGGCTGTGATCTCGAATCTACACTGTACTCATTCTGGCGACGAGCCCCCTGGCCCCTTGCAAAAACAGTACAATAATAGCTGGCGTTTTCTGACCTAATTTGATTTGCGTCCCACCTGTATATGCATAAAGGAATAATAACGTAGGGAGGACACATGAGTAAGGAAGGACACTCATGCTTACATATTAATGTGTAGGGGTATTTAAAGAACGAAAAAATCCAGTATATATATATATATATATATATATATATATATATATATATATATATATATATATATATATATTATGGATACTATGTAGATTAATATTGTTTCTGGTATAATTCTTGATTACCATTCGGTTTTGACACTGCATATTCACCAAATTTCAGTTAATTCCTCTTGATTCTGGTAAGTTGAGAGTTAGCAGCTGGTGCGCTGTTGCGGCGAGCTTATCACCCAACAGCGCTCGCCCTGTAGTGCTACCCTAAGTCAGCCCGCTGCCACCTCGGACACCCCGGTAGAACCATGGCGGTGGAGCCCTGGGTGGACTCGAATGGATGCAAATGCAACAGCTGCGGAAGGACTCGAGCAGACATTCCAACATGTCATCGAGCCGATTGTAGGCGCGGCACAATGCCATCGCCTAGACAGCTGTGTTCCGGCTGACTTTAACGGCGCGCTGATCGTGTCGCTAGATTAAGCCTGACTTAGCCGACATCTAAGCATTAAGGAAGACATTAGACAGCTGTGCTCAGTTGGTGGTCAGCTTAACAGTTGGCCTGGGATGTGTCGCGACTGAGCTGTGCCGACAGCTCAAGTCAATCGCGTTGCTCAGTCACGTGCGGCAGAGCGAGGCAGAGCGAGCACCGGCAGACTGCGCGCGTGCACCTCCTCTGACCCCCGTCTGGCAACGCGCCACTGCTGAAACGCGCTGAAAGCTGGCCCGCGTCTCCCGAGAGAAGGGCCCGGACCGCCGTGCCATGTCCGGACGTCCAGTAGCCATGTCGGTTCGTGGCCGTTCTGGCCCGGCGATGGATAGTCCAGATTTCACCGAATAGGCAATGCAGACGCTGACCCAGGTAGGCCCTAAAGCCACATGACCGTCCTCCACAACTGCGCGTGCACCTTCCCAAACCGTGTTGTGTTCCAAGACACCAGAGCCCCACTCATTCAGGCAACCGAGGACAGGAAGTCCCCAAAGTTTGAGGTACATCCTTGAAAAGGGTAAAAAATGGGTTCGAATAAACAGGGCCGCGGTAACTCAATTAGTAGAGCGTCGGACTCATTGCAGGATTGCGAGTTCGAATCTCACAACCGACGGTATTTACCGAGTCCACCCGCGATCAATCGATGTGAGAGGTTGGCGACGCCATATGACCCGGCGGTCGAATGTGTCATAAAAGAACCCGATGTTTTTCTTCAGGGGTTCTAATAAAAGCGTCCAAGTTCACTTCGTTCACAAAAAAGCCAGGGACGTCCTCTTTAGAACCCAGAGTGCTATCTTGCTGCTTTGTTTATGGAGATTGCGTCGAAAGCAGGATTTCCAGCTCCTCAACTGAAATGATCTTCCAGTCAGTGACAAAAGTTAGTTAGAGACTATAGACCTATAGACCTATAAACCCATAGACCTACAGAATCGCATCCACAATATAGCAATTATGGTGTGTCACATTGGACTGGCGCTATTTGTGGTAGACGTTAATGAGCCAAGTATTGTCCGGGTCAGATAGCATTCGAATAATGACATCATGAACATGCAGTGAAATGAGTAAAATACAGTACGATAACAATGACAAGGTACGGCAAGCCATTCTTGCTGCCATTCTTCTCACACATCTTGTGAAAATAAAAATATCATCAGTCCACTGCAAATTCGCTGAATTGCTTGTTACATAATGCTCCATAGCTCCACAATCAGGTTTCAGCGATTAACAGACAAGGAGTGCACTCGGGAATGATCATGCTGGTGGTCTGCTGTTCCGGACATTGCTCTATAAACCGAACAAATACTGCAAAATAACTCACCGGAAAACAGTGTCGGTCAGACACTGACGCAAAACCAGACGGGACATTGAGCTTGTGCCGCGCAGAGCTTCTTTGCAGGTTTGCTTTCCCGGCCCAGCGGCGTTCACTCCGCTCAGTGAGGTTCACTCAGTTCAGTGACGCTCGTCAATGGGCTGATCGTGACCAATGCCAAATGAGCGTAGGA
Organism: Imbricaverruca yamaguchii; assembly: GCA_034440575.1. NCBI lineage: Eukaryota > Metazoa > Arthropoda > Thecostraca > Neoverrucidae > Imbricaverruca > Imbricaverruca yamaguchii. The sequence continues at coordinate 225,711 of JAOTOL010001490.1, forward strand.
GCCACGCGATCATCTGCGCACTGACAGTTCCGCTGTTACCGTGCATCTAGATAACCGCCTGCCAATTTGTGTCGAACGAGTGAGGTGTCTGTGCAAGCAGATGTGGGCAGCTTCCTGGTGAAGTGGGGTTGCAGTCGTCTACTGTAGCCCATCAATTGTGTCAGAATATTCGAATTGCAGGATGCATGAGAACACAAGTTGTAGCGAGATATACCGAGTGTCTCCGGCTCGGTTGGCTGGTGTGTGCTGTGAGTCGACGGCGTGACCGGGCACACCAAGGCGACGGTCCAACGTCGCAGGGCGCATGCTTCCGCCTGATTTTGGTTTGTAAATTAATTGTCTGGCTGCCGTGGATCTGGTGACTCCTGTTTCCCAGCCCACACCGCAGTGTACTCTGACAATCGGCTGCAGGCACCCAGGACAATCGGATGCCGCTGCCCACATTCCACCGCACACTGAGCGCTAATACGGCAAACTCCAACGTCCCCAGTATGGCCCCCATTCCACCGCACACTGAGCGCTAATACGGCAAACTCCAACGTCCCCAGTATGGCCCCCATTCCACCGCACACTGAGCGCTAATACGGCAAACTCCAACGTCCCCAGTATGGCCCCCATTCCACCGCACAATGAGCGCTAATACGGCAAACTCCAACGTTCCCAGTATGGCCCCCATTCCACCGCACAATGAGCGCTAATACGGCAAACTCCAACGTTCCCAGTATGGCCCCCATTCCACCGCACAATGAGCGCTAATACGGCAAAGTCCAACGTAACCTGCACGGCCTCAATTTCGCCAAGAATGCACGTGAGTATCTGTCTGGGTTCGACCTGGTCACGACTGGTGACAGCCGAGAAGGTAGCCTGGGTGGTGCATCTAGCTGAACCAAACAAGCAGAGGCTGCTGCAACCGATGCCAGAGTGCGGCGCTCACCAGCATGCTGTACTCTGCCATTGCTTTGCTTTACTGCGATTTCATTTGACAGCGCACAAGTCAAAGCAACGTGCTGGAACAGCTCACATTGAGCGCAGTTTACATTCATATAATCAATGCGCCAGCATATATTCATGTAAACGAAGTGCAGCACACATTCACGTGAACAAAGTGCAGGGTACCCGCACGCAATAGAAGCATAACGTGCATGCACGTAATCAAAGCGCAGGGTAATACACTCAATTAAAGCGCAGCGTACATGCACGCAATCAAAACGCAGCATAACTTCAGGTGTTCAAAGCGCAGCGTACACTCCCACACATAATTCAAGTCACATAATTAAATACGTAATTATTGTAAATTCACATAATTAAATACATAATTATTGTACATTCACATATTTAAATATATAATTATTGTACATTCACATAATTAAATACATAATTATTGTACATTCACATAATTAAATACGTCATTATTGTACATTCACATCATTACATACATCATTATTGTGCGTTCACATAATTAAACACTTATTCATGGTTGGCATTTATTATGGGTTTATGCATTCCACCAATATTTTTGGCATTTGGCTGAACAGGTGATACCCTCAGCCACGGAAAATTGAATACTCTGTCACCGTCCAAATTCATATCCTCCACTCAATTCCATTCAACACGAACTCGAGCATTCAAGACAACACTACCTCACAACCGCGCAATGCCCGATCTAAGTGCCAGCAAACACGAACTATCTACAAACTCATCCCGCAAACTGCCGAGCCCATCAGGCCGTCATCGACACCCATAGACTGGGGAGTCCATCAGATGAAGCCCACAGACCGACACCGACACCCACAGACAGCTGAGTCCATCTGATGAGGCCCACAGGTCGTCCCCGCCACCCACAGACTGCCGAGTCCATCTGATGAGGCCTACAGACCGACACCGACACCCACAGACTGCCGAGTCCATCTGATGAGGCCCACAGGCCGTCCCCGCCACCCACAGACTGCCGAGTCCATCTGATGAGGCCCACAGGCCCTCCGCGCCACCCACAGTCTGCCGAGTCCATCTGATGAGGCCCACAGACCTTCTCCGCCACCCACAGACTGCCGAGTCCATCTGATGAGGCTCACAGACCGTCCCCGCCACCCACAGACTGCCGAGTCCATCTGATGAGGCCCACAGGCCCTCCGCGCCACCCACAGTCTGCCGAGTCCATCTGATGAGGCCCACAGACCTTCTCCTCCACCCCGACTGCCGAGTCCTCTGATGAGGCCACGGGCCCCGCCACCCACAGACTGCCGAGTCCATCTGATGAGGCCCACAGGCCCTGCGCCACCCACAGTCTGCCGAGTCCATCTGATGAGGCCCACAGACCTTCTCCGCCACCCACAGACTGCCGAGTCCATCTGATGAGGCTCACAGACCGTCCCCGCCACCCACAGACTGCCGAGTCCATCTGATGAGGCCCACAGACCGTCCCCGCCACCCACAGACTGCCAAGTCTATCTGATGAGGCCCACAGACCCTCCACGCCACTCACAGACTGCCGAGTCCATCTGATGAGGCCCACAGACCGACACCGACACCCACAGACAGCTGAGTCCATCTGATGAGGCCCACAGACTCTCCCCACCACCCACAGACTGCCGAGTCCATCTGATGAGGCCCACGGACCCTCCCCACCACCCACAGACTTCCGAGTCCATCTGATGAGGCCCACAGACCCTCGCCACCACCCACAGACTGCCGAGTCCATCTGATGAGACCTACAGACCGACACCGACACCCACAGACAGCTGAGTCCATCTGATGAGGCCCACAGGCCGTCCCCGCCACCCACAGACTGGGGAGTCCATCAGATGAGGCCTACAGACCGACACCGACACCAACAGACTGGGCAGTCCATCAGATGAGGCCTACAGACCGACACCGACACCAACAGACTGGGGAGTCCATCATATGAGGCCTACAGACCGACACCGACACCCACAGACAGCTGAGTCCATCTGATGAGGCCCACAGACCGTCACCGACACCCACAGACTGCCAAGCCCATCTGATGAGGCCCACAGGCCGTCCCCGACACCCACAGACTGCCAAGTCCATCTGATGAGGCCCACAGACCCTCCCCGCCACCCACAGACTGCCGAGTCCATCTGATGAGGCCCACAGACCGTCCCCGCCACCCACAGACTGCCGAGTCCATCTGATGAGGCCCACAGACCCTCCCCGCCACCCACAGACTGCCAAGTCCATCTGATGAGGCTCGCAGACCATCCCCGCCACCCACAGACTGCCAAGTCCATCTGATGAGGCTCGCAGACCGTCATCGACACCCACAGACTGCAAGCAGCAGCCAACACAGAGTGCGGCCGAGACACCGGATGGCCGCTGGAGCATAGCGCGCCCTTCCGGCCGAACTGAGCCGACTTTGTCGATCGCCCGGGGCGTCAGTCCTCCCCACTCCATCCCCCCCGCGCCAGGTCGTCGACCGGCAGCCATAGCTAGCCTGACCGGGCGCCGTCAACGGCGCGACCTCAGCGGTTTCGGTCCGGCCGGCCGGCGGCCTCTATTTCGGTCGGGTGTTGGTGACCTTGATGTGGCAGGAAGTGCCTGGCCGGCCGCCCGCTGACGCCTCGCGGTGCCAGAGCCAGCTCTCATGGTGCTCACGGGGTACGCAGTTCTGTTCTCATGACCCGAAGTAGGTTGGAGAACAAAGAGAATGCTTCGTACTTCGGAAGAGCACAGCTACATCAAGACGTCTGAATTCCACTCCAAAGCATATGGGAACACAACAGTCGCATATTCGTATACATACACGCACACACACACACACACACACACACAAGCGACATTTGCCAAGATAATTCATGCCGCATGAAAGCCTTTGCGTGGGAGCATCGTGTAGCTCGACATTTCAAGAGCAGTCAAAGTATCATTAGCAACTACAATGCACGACATCACACTAAACGTGTCAGCAGTTCTCGTCGAAACAAGAATAGTTTCATTAGGTACAGTGCTGTGCTGAGCATGATTATGTGAGAAAACGTGTAAATTAACCTTATGCTCATATTACAACACAGAAATATACACAAATTGCCACTACATATGTCGGCCACTTCCTCAACAGGAAATATTTTGCTTCAAAAGCAAAAGGAGCACCCGCCAAAGTGTACATACGTGTACCAACGTCCCGTGTCTTTCATTGCGGCGTAATACCGCAATGAAGGAGGGCAGTTTCAAGCGGGATGGGGGAAGGGAAGAGGGGAGGACGCAGATCTGTTCGAGAGGACCGTTTCGCTACAATTCAGGCCACAGCGTTAACTTCATTTCACGTGGCTGCATGACGTCAGTATCGTCGCAGACGCGTCACACTTTTCCACGACACGAACGCCGTCCCCCAGGTCTCTCGCGGCCTGCCGATTTGAGTCGCCCTCGAGGGAGGGCATTGCCCCTTCCCCACCTCCTCCCGCTCCCGGTTTCCGTGCCCTTGTCTAGAATGCTTGCATCAGCTGGGAGCAGCTGTTGCCTGACCGACTGCCAGCCAACGTGCCAGCTCGGGGTCAAAGACCGAGTGCATTCCGTCCAAGTCTGGGCGGTCGGTGTCCATTGGAGCCTTGCATGTGGTGGTGGAGAGCGGGGGAGGTGCTGTGTGTGCAGCAGGTGATGCTTCACCGTGTCATCAGGCCATGGCACAGGGTGGGGGTGGCGAGGGAGTGCGAGCGCGCGAGCGAACGAGGGAGCGACATGAAGCAAAGCCCAGTTTCTCCTACCTTAGAGTAAGATAAACTCCGAATTCTGTATAAGCGTCCAAACTATGCAAAGAGCAACGTATAAGCCGAATGGAATATCTGAGATCGAGTTGGGTCATTGGCCTTGAATGACCTTAAAACGGTTGACTTCTATAAGCAGGCTAGCTGTGTTGTTGCACCATCCTACCACACTCAACCAGTGGCCTACCAAAGGGGAAAAAGGGGCGAATGCCCCATGAGAGGTGATGGGCTCTTAAGAACCTCATCGGAGCCCTACAAATTACACTGGGCTTCCAAAATTCGTTCGATGTCCTCAAAGTTTTGGGTCTGGATCTAAAAAATAGCTTAGCAGGGCCCCAGGAAAACTCGTACCGGGCCCAAAGATCATCCCGGGACCCCAAACAATTGCGCTGGGCCCCAAGATTATTCCCGGGACCCCTAAAAGATATCGTCGGTGGCTCAGCTACGTACAACGGGCTCCGATAATTCGGACTGCTTGTTTGTTTATTTATTGGTTGGTTCACGACACACTGATAATTCTGACTGGCTCCGAACAAAATCTTCCCGGGGATCCGAAAAATTCACCGGGTCAAATCCATTGGCATTGATGGCCCCATAAAAATACAGCGAAACCCCGAAAACTCGCTCCGAGGCCCGACAGTCGTACCAGTCCCCCGAAGTCCGCACCAAGACACGAAGACTTCCGTCAGAGCCCCAAACAATCCTCGTCGGGATCCAAAATAAATATAGCGAGACCTTGAACTCCCAGAATAGCCCAACAACTCACATTGGGGCTCCTGAAATTGGCGCCTGTGTTTGTCAAATCGTGCTGGAACTCAGAGAAATCGCACTGGGGCCCCACAATTCTAGTCAAATAAAAATTAATGGCCTGGTCCCAAACGTTCCATCAGAACCCGAAAACGATCAAGCTGTGGCCACGCAAAGACGCAAAAGCAAGGACTTTGAAAAATTGATGTTCGGGCGCAAAAAATCGCACCAGAGGCTTCCAAAAATCGTGTAGATCCCGCAAAACGTACTGGGGCTCGAAAGCTGACGCATAGACTCTTTGGGGCGAATAATTCAGAAGAGGTCCCGAAAAGTCAAGTCGAGCCCAGAAAACTCGCGTCGGATCCAAAACATAACGTATCTGGACCCAGCAAATGGCTCCAAGACCCAGGGAAGTGTCGCCGGAGCCCTCAAAAATTGCGCTGGGCCTCCAAAAGTTTGCATTACGGTCCCCAAGAAACCAACGGATCTTTGAAAACACAACAGGAGGCCTAAAACAGACCAAGTCTCTCCGAAACGCATCGCTCAGGGCATTCAAACATGCACTGATCCCTAAATATACCTGATCGAGAGCTTTCAAAAATACACCTGAGATCCAGAAAACCCACGAGGCCGCAAGGCCAGCATGAGGGCTTGCAAAACAGGCTGAGGCTAATACAAAAAGCGACATGATTCCAACAAATAAAACTGCGCCATGCACTAAATAATCGCATGGGACCTTTCACAAACGAGCCGGTTCCACATCAACACTCCGGGTCCAGAAAAAAGCAATGCCCTAAAGGGCGCGGTAGTCTGAAAACGTGCCGGGACTCAAGACAAATGCGTTGGAGCCCTAAAACACGTCATTAGACGAAGGAAAATGCAAGGGGTAAAACAAAGCGAACCAGTGCTGCGCCTCGGTTTGGTATTCAATGTATTCAATTTGGGTATATATATATATATCGAAAGATGTGACACATGAAAGCACAACGAGGTGTCAGCATTCCTGAGAAATAATAATCATTGAGTCTAATTTATCGAATTTCCCAGCGCACCACGACATGAAGAGGACCATGGCGTTAAACATAGCACTAAGCATGATAACAAATATTAAACATAGTATGTAAATATAGTGACTGTTATATATAATATGTGAAACATAGCACATGCAGCAGTAATTAGCAAAAGGTAGGAGGTCTAGCAGAAACTGCAGAATAGCACTAAATGTGGCGAATGTGCCGAATGAGCAAGGCAAGTGCACACGGTCACGAACGTTAAAGTTATGAACGGTGGCGACCGGACGTTCTGAACTGAAATTCGTAAAACAGAAAAAAATATTTATTTTCGGTTATTTGTACAGGTGTGCTTTCAGCAGCGTGAGGAAAGTTATCAAAGTATACCAAAAAAACTTTCAACGCAGGGAGAGGGCTGAAATCCGGTGACTTAGAAAGAATGATGGTAGTTTCGGCCCCCTGTACAGGAGCATGAAGTTGGCCACCAATTATTTTAGTACAAATAAATTAAAGTAAATAAAGGGCCTCGTCAAAATGTGTAACCGCACATCACTGCCGCTGACCTTACCCACGCCACCGCATTCAACAATGATCATTTGAAGGAAATAAGTGGGATTGATTGGCAACATTACACAATTGGGGGGACCAACTGTCTGACATATTACCTCTTCTCACATAGTAGTCGAATCTGCGCTATGAAGTCAGCAAAATATGCCAATAGCCAATAAGCTATGCCAATAAGCCAATAAATAATAAGCCAAAATAGTTAGTTATTTGGGTTTTCGGGCGCATCAACTGCAGTGGTTATACAGCGCCCATAATAAGCCAAAATAGCCAATAAGCTATGCCAAGTAGCGGCGCTGCAATGCAAGCCTCTTTCCGTTGCGGATAAAAACCTTGCTGAGGTTGCATGAACCCCTCGCTGCGAGTGCGAGCGTTAAGACGTCGGAACGGAATAGTGTTCACATAGAATATGTCAGATAGGCGGACACCTTGAATATGCCACCGCACTTCTCTCAGTGTGTACAGTGTTGTGCCAATGCTGTATGTCAAATCGCACGTGACGTCGAACCGGTGTTAGTTCAAATCTCCGGCGTCTCACCTCTGCAGCTTTGGACGGATATAGTGTGCACACACGGTTTGGTTTCTTGTTAGTTGAGTGCCATTTGACAAGCTCTGGAAATCCACAAATTGTCTAGTTTGCGTTAGCAAGCACATCCGCTGGAATGGACACAGTTGGAACTGTTCATTTTCCTATTTCACCAGGTGTCTGTGAGGATTAAGTCTGCTCTACTGTGTAATTTTATTCATTCCCATGTACATTTTATCTCCGGGTGTAAAAATCAACAATTCCCTTACATTTAATATAATAGAGTGCTGCTTTGCCTCCAGTTCATGGTTCATGGTTGGTGCCATCTTTCGCCAAAAAAGGTACCATCTTCTTCTGCTACCATGTACTTTTTTCTTTTCGGACTAGTGTCGACATCTGTGTGTGGTCTTACTGGATGTTCCCCTGCCAAACGGGTCATTGCTGATGTTGTGCCTCCACACTTCTAAGCACGTAATTTTTTTTTCAGGGAAAATCTTCAACAGTAAAAATGGAGATAGAGCGAGGTGCGCACGATACATTTTCAGAAATATGAAACTCACGATTAAACTTTTCCGGAGCATTTCGCCACCATGCTCTTTTCCAGTCTAAAGAGGACTTCATATCGAAACGATGGCTGAAAAATCGCAAAGCAGGTTTTCTTGTATATCTGTGTGGCAAATAGCCCTCCGTTATGTCGCTAATTTTACTCTCTTTCAATCACTCGTGTACTGGTAGTGCTGTGCACCCGTACCCATCTGTCACATGCTGGCCAGCTCCCATGTGCCGATTAATTCCTGAGCTCTCCCCACGTGGGGGAGGGGGAGGGGCACTCATTGAGCGGTGCCTGAGATGTGCTCACACTTTCGAGCCTTCAGACGAGTGCCCGCAAAATTGGAAAAAAAAGTATGTGGAATAGCTCACCGGCCAAGGCGGAATAACTCCCCAATAACTCACCGTTCCAGGTAGAATAACCCACCAATAGCCCACCGGTCCGGGCGAAATAACTCACCACTCCGAGTGTAATAACTCGGCAATAGCCCACTGGTGCGGGTGGAATAACTCGCAATTTATCAACAAATCCGAGTGGAATACCTCACCAATATTCCACCGAACCTGGTATTGCCAACAACTCACCGCTCCGCGTGGAACAACTCATCAATAACGCACAGATCCGGGTGGAATAACTCGGGCCGGCGGTCGGCCTTGGCGATGTTTTTGTACTGACACAGCACCCGTGCGGAGATGGCGGGCGTTTGCACGGCCGGCGAGATCCCGGGATCGGTGTCGTACAGTACGTCAGTAAATGGTACACGACAGTCGACAGTATTCCGACAAGATTCCGCCTGCTGAATAATTGACATGTGCATCGAAATGCATCATAGATTGTCCACTTCGCGGAACTTGTTCCCTTTCATGTGCTCACGGTTCCATGGTATTATTCTCAGTTTAGCCAAGTGTTCCACGTTGCTGTTATCCATGTAACTCTGGCATGCCACGCTGTATGCGAGGATCGACGCCAGCGTGAGAAGTAGCAATATTTCGCACCAGAATTCACGAACGCTGCGATCCTTCATAGCCACCTGCTGGCAACGCTAATTCCAATGACACCTGAGTGGGAGTTGGTTTCACAGCCAGTACATTCCATTGAGAATCGGTATTGCCACCGGCAGGCACGGCTCCCCAGTACTAGGCACGGCTCCCCAGTACCAGGCACGGCTCCCCAGTACTAGGCACGGCTCCCCAGTACTCGGAACAGCTCCCCAGTACTCGGCACAGCTTCCCAGTACTAGGCACGGCTCCTCAGTACTAGGCACGGCTCCCCAGTACTAGGCACGGCTCCCCAGTACTAGGCACGGCTCCCCAGTACTAGGCACGGCTCCCCAGTACTCGGCACAGCTCCCCAGTACTCGGCACAGCTCTCCAGTACTAGGCACGACTCCTCAGTACTAGGCACGGCTCCCCAGTACTAGGCACGGCTCCCCAGTACTAGGCACGGCTCCCCAGTACTAGGCACGGCTCCCCAGTACTAGGCACGGCTCCCCAGTAGTAGGCACGGCTCCCCAGTACTAAACACGGCTCCACAGTATTAGGCACAGCTCCCCAGTACTAGGTACGGCTCCCCAGTACCAGACACGGCTCCCCAGTACTAGGAACGGCTCCCCAGTACTAGGCACGGCTCCCCAGTACCAGGCACGGCTCCCCAGTACCAAGTACGGTTCCCCAACACCAGACACGGCTCCCATGTACCAGGCACGGCTCCCCAGTACCAGGTACTGCTTCCCAGTACCAGACACGGCTCCACAATACTGCGCGCTGCTCCTCAGTACCAGTCACGGCTCCCCAGTACCAGGCACGGTTCTCCAGTACCAGACGGGGCTCCCCAGTACTAGGCACGGCTCCCCAGTACTAGGCGCGGCGAGTCGCCTACTTGCGCCAACCGACTCGGAATTAATTGGTGGTTTGGTATGCCGAAGATGACCACACGCAAAGCAAAACAGTGGAAGATATGATGACAGAATATTCTCCCTTGAAGAGATATTTCGATTGAAAGGACATGACAGCTCTTGGTATCATATCACACGGCTACGGATATCAAGCGTAGCCTTGGAATGACTGTTTCCATTTTTTGTAGCCGCTGTGATATGACAATCGCTTGCCTTCTGCTGTCACGTGATGGCCTAGTTACCTGCTGAGCTGTCACGTGACGGCCTACTGCTCTGCTGTGCTGTCACGTGACGGCCTACTGCTCTGCTGTGCTGCTACGTGACAGTCTGCTGCCCTGCTGAGCTGTCACGTGACGGCCTGCTGCCCTGTTGTGCTGTCACGTGACGGCCTACTGCCCTGCTGATCTGTCACGTGACGGCCTGCTGCCCTGCTGTGCCGTGATCAGCGCTGCTCTATGTTGGTGCGCCGTCAGTCAGATCAGCCGTAGTTTGCCTTCCGGCCGTGACGTCAGTCCGACCATCACGTTCGTTCCCATCTGTAGTCAGGTGACGTGTCGACTGTGCTGTGTTTACTGCCAGCCCAGTACCGCTGGCCGGCGCAGACAGACCGACACGGCCGCTGCCACCGCGGCGCGTCTCGTCTGGGCATGAGTCACCATGACAGTTGACACTGGTCGACCCAACTGGCCGGCGATGCTGTCGCGTCACGTGCCGGCTCAGCAAGCTCCCCTGCCATTGACGTCCTCTCTCTGTCTCTGTCTCTGTCTCTGTCTCTGTCTCTGTCTCTGTCTCTGTCTCTGTCTCTGTCTCTGTCTCTGTCTCTGTCTCTGTCTCTGTCTCTGTCTCTGTCTCTGTCTCTGTCTCTGTCTCTGTCTCTGTCTCTGTCTCTGTCTCTGTTTTCTTGTCTCTGTCTCTGTCTCTGTCTCTGTCTCTGTCTCTGTCTCTGTCTCTGTTCTGTCTCTGTCTCTTTCTTCTCTCTCTCTCTCTCTCTCTCTCTTCCTCTCTCTCTCATGCTTTTCCAAATTCTGAAGTCAGGTCATCTAGGGTCAACGAGTTAGTCAAGGTCAAGTGAGGTCACCTCCAAAAAAGTTTAACCAGTTGCCACGCTTTAACGGATACAGATATTTTAATGAAACTTTCAGCGTTTGCTTATCTTTAGAAATGCAACAAAACGTACGAGAGGAATGTGTAATTTTTTTCTTCTGTTTTTGACTACTTACAAATTTTGCATATTTGCCTATTAGAGTTCAAATCGAAGATTCTGGCTGAAGTAAGCATTTTTTATTGGTGCAAGTTGACTTCCAACAACGTTTCTCGGTCTGCTCTACCGATTAGAAAAGGGAAATGAAAGAAAACTTGAAAACTCAAAGTTTTTTTTTTTTGAGTGGGGGCGCGAAAATTTGTAGGGCACTGGTCGATTTCGCTGTCCCTTTCTGATTCCAAATATTTCTTCCCTTTCAAATATCCCCCAAAATGAACTCCCGAGAGCCAAAAACGGAATGCAAGTGGTGAAAAGTCGTGACAATCTAGCCCCCTAGTGACGTCACTAGGGGGCTATATTTTTTTATCTCCAAAAGTGACGTCACTTTTCGGAAAAAAATCTTCGGGGGATGCGTACCCCATTCGTCGAGCGCTTTCCGATGACGCCTCTCGTTTTCGTGCGACGCCTAGTTAGGATTTTACAGGGGGGTTACTATCCGCCCCCCGAGACGGAGTGTGAGGATCTGACCGGAAAGACGGGGCGGGGCGGGTTAATACATGATTTTTTATCCAAAGAAATAAACTGAGCCCCTTTCGAAGTAAAGTGGCCGATATCCGTGAACCTAAAAATGTTTGGGGGTAGTCCGGGCCCATCGCAAAATCCGCCCACCCCTTAGATCATTCCTGGCTACGTCCGTGGGCTCACGTGACAGGGGGATCATGTGTGTCGCATGGAACGATGCACCTCATAAAAGAAGAAGAGCCTTGGGTTCTTTTACGACGCGCTCGACCGCCTGGCCAGGTAGCGTCGCCAACCGACACCAGGTGGCCGCGGGTGGGCTCGGCAGTTCCGCTGGTTACGGGATTCGGGCCAGGAATCTAAAGAATCGAACGTCCGAGCGACTGAGCTGTAGTGACCACAGAGGAACCAACCTCACCGAGCGACAGCGGGACACTGGTATGGTACAGCAGCCGGTTGTAGCAGCCGCTCGCCCTGGCCAGCGTGCGCCGACGCCCTGCGCCCGGCCGTGCTACACGAGCCACACTCGGCCGTCCATGGCCGCCGCCGGCCTGCCGTATTGACTGCCGCGCCGCTCCCGATGAGGAGAGGTCCGCGCGTGCCGCGCTCTGCCGGCCGGCCGGCGACGAGGTGCTGGTGCACGGTGTTGCGCCGAACTCACTGGCGGCCAGCCGGTCATGCAGATCTGGCAGCGTGGTCGAAGCGGCAGGCAGGGGACGGCAGCTGGCTTGTGAAACTGATACAGATAAGACACGAATGCAGTATGTTGGTGTGTGGAGTCCAGGCTAGGCATGTTGTCGTTATGAATGGAGGTAGGTTAGTGAAGAGATTATGCTTCTTTTTAATAGGGAGGAAAAATATACGTCAGAATTTCGAAATCCGATTCAAGACCAATAACAAATATTTCATCCTCTGGCAAGTCTTTGAATTTTCTGTTTTGAATTTCCGCCGTATTTAGATCCAGGGCCGCTTATCAGGCGATACCCATTCTAAAGAACAAGATACAGTTATTGCTTATGCACATTTTAAGCAGTGTTTAAGTTGGAAGATAGCTTACCCATATATACGTAAGGAAACTTGACAATCAGTTTTTATAATCACCATTTGGGAATGCAAACCTTTCTGGTTTCCAGAAGCTTGTAAGCCTAGCAAACTCAACGCATTGGCTGTATAATGTGCATACAATTGTTGTTCATACTCACTTATTTGTTGATACCCCCGCAGGGGTTCATTCGTTAGTTCGTTACCCTTGAACTACTGCGACCTTTTGGACGCTGTAGTTGCGCCTACCAACAGACTGTAAACCAAGCTTAGCTCCATGCATGTTGGGCACGATATAATTGAAGCTTCTGTTCTGTGTATTCGGAACTGGTGAGCGTATTTCAAAACGGCTTACTCTTGACATTGAAATACAGACGTCTTTGACTAAAGATGGACGCTTGCATGCCATAGATTCTTGGGAGAAAAACTTGATAGTTATGAGGGAACCGCGGATATTTTTTGTTGACTGATACTTGCTGAGCCCATGCAAAGGTGAGGCATATGAAGAACATGATTGGCGATATGATTATCACATAGCATCCAAGTCGATATAAAATAACGGATCCTGGTTTCCCGCCCTGCCGCCCTCCGCGACTAAGGTGATGCTCCCAGGATGATGATTCAGACCGCTACAAGTCAACAGAACGGCGTCAACGACTACCGTGACGGAGGTCTGACACTGCCATTAAGTAGCACGTGCCCGCATCAGCCTCCCGCTGTCTACCCACTACCGGGACGGAAGTGCCACCGTCTGCCTGTCAGTGGGCGGGTCGGGCGTCCGTGGTCACTGGGGAGCGGCAGTGGCCCGTCGTGTGCTCACGTGATCTGGACCGGTCAGGGTGTGCCCAGTCTGACTGTCAGTGGGCGGATCGAGCACCCCTGGTCCCTGGGGGAGAGGGAGTGGCCCGTCGTGTGATCACGTGAACTGGCCCGGTCAGGGTGTGCAGTATGCCCAGTCTGACTGTCAGTGGGCAGGTTGAGCGTCCGTGACGTCACCGCTGGCGGTTTAGTATCTGTAGCGGGCATCTCTGGAGTGGCGATCACAATTATCATCACTGTAATGCCGTCGTTAGACAATGTGGTCTGATGGAAGCCGAAGCGAAGCTGTTTTAGAAACATATGCAACTGCGCCTTTCAATGGGCCAAAGTCTGCCCTAAAACTCAAGTATCTAACAAATGGGCCGAAGTCATTGAGGAAGAGGACGAATCTTGGATTATTGTTCAATGCATTCAACTACATAGCACATGGCGACCATACAGCATCGCCAGCCTCTCACGTCCATTGGTAGCGACCACACAGCGTCGCCACCCTCTCACGTCCATTGGTAGCGACCACACAGCGTCGCAAGTCTCTCACGTCCATTGGTAGCGACCACACAGCGTCGCCACCCTCTCACGTCCATTGGTAGCGACCACACAGCGTCGCAAGTCTCTCACGTCCATTGGTAGCGACCACACAGCGTCGCCACCCTCTCACGTCCATTGGTAGCGACCACACAGCGTCGCCACCCTCTCACGTCCATTGGTAGCGACCACACAGCGTCGCAAGTCTCTCACGTCCATTGGTATCGACCACACAGCGTCGCCACCCTCTCACGTCCATTGGTAGCGACCACACAGCGTCGCCACCCTCTCACGTCCATTGGTAGCGACCACACAGCGTCGCAAGTCTCTCACGCCCATTGGTATCGACCACACAGCGTCGCCACCCTCTCACGTCCATTGGTAGCAACCACACAGCGTCGCCACCCTCTCACGTCCATTGGTAGCGACCACACAGCGTCGCAAGTCTCTCACGCCCATTGGTATCGACCACACAGCGTCGCCACCCTCTCACGTCCATTGGTGCACCACACAGGTGCCCCACTCTCACGTCCATTGGTAGCGACCACACAGCGTCGCCACCCTCTCACGTCCATTGGTAGCGACCACACAGCGTCGCCACCCTCTCACGTCCATTGGTAGCGACCACACAGCGTCGCCACCCTCTCACGTCCATTGGTAGCGACCACACAGCGTCGCCACCCTCTCACGTCCATTGGTATCGACCACACAGCGTCGCCACCCTCTCACGTCCATTGGTAGCGACCACACAGCGTCGCAAGTCTCTCACGTCCATTGGTATCGACCACACAGCGTCGCAAGTCTCTCACGCCCATTGGTGGCGACCACACAGCATCGCCAACCTCTCACGCCCATTAGTTGCTAGTGGACTTGGTAATTCTGTGAGTTGTTGGATTGAACTAACGATAAAAATGAACCTGCACGGAACAAGTCAGTAATCCAACTCGCCTGTCGTGCAATTATTCACTATCGGCTGAATAGCTGCCTTTTCAAGCAGCTACCAAATCATTCGGAAATTGCATTGCCAGGTGCTTTCTCAATGCGAAGTTATGATGTGAATGAATATTGCTGTAGAATCAGGAGCGCTTCGGCGCTGTGTCTCTTCCCTGCACCTGGAGTTCTGTGCGTGGAATATTGACTCAGAATGTCAGTGGATCACGCCAACTGAAAGCATATTCTTATTGGTATTTCCATCCGTGAAGGGTGGAGGGCATGCATTGTGAAATAAATAAATAAATAAATTAATTAATTAATATCCTCTGGCAATGATTTTTTTTTCCGGCGGTCCGGTTGCACCCTGTCGCCGTGTTCCGCGCCGGAGCCCATCTGCGGGATCCTGGCCGCAGATGGCGCAGGCCATCACCGCTGCGAGTCGTTCGCCGTACTCGCCGACAGGAATAGTCGGCCGCTGGACCCTCAGACGGCCGTGTTTCCAGCCGCCTCGTCCCGCCCACCAGGATACTGTGCCGCCGAGCGTCACAGCACTTGTCGCTCATCAGATGAGTCCGTCTCGGAAAGGTCACGGCCGCGGGCACCGGTGACAGCGCTGCTGCGGCGACCGCTGCTTATAGACCCTATTCCCGGCTGCCGGGTATATTTAGCTGTACCAATCACGTTCGAGAGTGGCTACGCCGGTAAGCCGGAGACCGAGAGCTGAGAACCTGTCATCCCCAGCCAGCGATATGTTTAACCAGTTTCCAGGCGCAGACCAACTAAATTAAAATTGGGATCGAATCGAGGTTCAGCGATGGAATGTCTTCGTTCGGAAAGTCTACAAGGGTAGGTCGGACAATCCGTTTAGTTTAATGCTTACAAAATTAAACTACGTCGGTGGGTATAGGCGAGTATGCTGCAAGAGGCAATTTGCTTCTTTTGGTGACAGTGGTGGTTTGTTTCAGTTTGCTCAGTGGTTCAGGGTCTGCTTTGGGCTAGATGGGATGGCGCCTTGGGGAGCTTCATATTAATTTAAGCTTATTCCAGGCTGGAAAATTTTTGATTTTGTAAACTTACCTTTTAATGCTTTCACGCAGCAACTCCCAGCTGGGAGTTGCTGCGTGAAAGCATTAAAAGGTAAGTTTACAAAATCAAAATACATTCATACCTAATTATATATCTGCATGACATGATTATTTTCACAATTTGCCTACTCACACGAGTATGTTTTCACAATGCACCTACTGACGTGAGTATCTTCTCACAATACGCCTACTCATATAGATATCTTTTAACAATACTCCTAATCACACGAATATATTTTTCACAACACGCATATTCACAGGAACATCTTTTCACATCACGGCTACTCACAGAAGCATTTTGTTTTCACAATAAGCCTACTCACAGGAGTATCTCTTCACACTACGCATACTCACAGGAGCATCTTCAGAATACGCCTCATGAAAGGAGCATCTTTACACATCTCGCCTATTCACAGGAGCATTTTTTTCACAATACGTCAAATTACAGGAGTATCTTAACAATACGCCTATTTACATGCGTATTTCCATGCCTTTTGCCGTCGATTGATGGAAATATGTTATGGTTCCACATGACCCTCGGATGGTGGGTCATAAGGGACCGTTTTTATATATATATATATATATATATATATATATATATATATATATATGACAAGTACCTTATGACACGTTATACTCTACAGCAATACCTAGACGAAATGAAATGGAAAATACAATACAATTAAATAATAGTTGAGGACTAAACTATTGCTTGAATCTAAGCTCGCGCCGATATGACTAATAGTGTGGAGATGACCGAGAAGCAAATATGGCTACTCTGAACTGCATTCCTGAATTATTCAGTTTATCATTGTTATCGTATATCACTGAATACACTATTTTGTCACTTGATTTGCAAAATGTAAATGAAAAGTCAAATAAGTAATTACTCTTGTAATCAGTAGACTTGTTCTTCAGCTCAAATGCACAAGAAGTTCGTTCCCGTCACGTCAAGCCTCCATCAGGAAGGGATGTATCCTCCTGGTGAACTCGAAGTTACCGGGTTCGTGCGAGCTGTTTACATCAGCCAGGTAATTTGCCTATGTGCCGTTTATGACGTAAATTAGCATTTCCGCTGCCCTTGCAAGCTAGATAATTCAGTCCTGGTTCAATTATATTTTATTATATTTGAACATAATTGGGCCGATCGTTTTCCTCATTGCAGACCTTGTCGCCTAGTTCAGAAATGCTGCATACGGTTGGCCTCCTTTCCATGCTGTTTTGGGCTTGCTCTGGATTGAGTTCTAGATGGCTATTATCCGATTAAAAAAAAAAAAAAAACCAATAGAAATTATCAAATTGTTGTATTCCCATTTTCGAACTCAAAGTTCCTCACAGTAGACATCGGTGAGGTCATGAAAGCCCTGCATGTTGCTTGTTGTATTGTTCTCAGCCCAATATCATCTGTTCACTTTCCTTAGTGGCCCACCTGGTCTGCGTCACTTGACCTGCCGTGTCCTATAATACGCTACCTAGCCTGACCTGACCCGACCTGTCGGCTGATACGCCATGGGTTGCACAGTGACTTAATGTGACCGCATCTGACATGGTGACCGCAGCTGACATAATCCGACCTGGTGACCTCAGGTAACCTTATATGACATAATGACCCCAATTGACCTCATATGATCTGGTGGTGACTTCATCTGACATGAGATGCATATTCTGCCACATGGTGAAGTCCAGTATGCCTGTGGTCCGTGTGACGGCGGCATGGCTTATGCGACTCGTATGACCTGCTCCATGTGGTCTGATCCATGCCACCTAACACCTCCATGTGATCCGATATATGCCATCTGACACCGCCACGTGACCAATGTATGCCATCTGAAACCGCCACGTGACCCATATATGTCACCTGACACAACAGCATCACCCATATATGCCATCTGACATCGCCATGTAACCCATATATGAAATCTGACACCGCACTATCACCGGATATTTGCCATCTGAAACCGACATGTAACCCATATATGCCACCTGACACCGACATGTGAGTTGATGTGTGCCACCTGACATTGCCATGTGCCTTGATATATGCCTTCTCTCGCCGCCACGTGGCGCAATATATTGCATGTGACTCCGCCATGTGACCCGAGCTATGTCATTTGACACCGCCATGTGACACGATCTGACATCGGATACCACCATGTGATCGGATCTATGACATCTGACACCACCATGTGACCCAATCTTCGTCACCTAACATCGCCATGTCACCACACAGGGTTGCAGCTGTGCACGGTGTGCGAGGCATGAAGTATGGAGTATGATCTTCCCCATGAGGAGACCGTCAAGTGCGTGCTGGTGGGTGACACGGCCGTGGGAAAGACGCGCCTCATCTGCGCGCGCGTCTACAACAAGCAGGTGTCACTCTCCGAGCTGCTCACAATGCACGTGCCGACCGTGTGGGCCGTGGACACCTACCGCATCCACAAGGAGGTACGTACCGGCAGTGCAAGCAGGCCAGTCGGGACCACCGAACGTGCCGGGACCATGGTCAGACAAATGGTGTCGCAGCCATGGTGGCGAGGTACGTCCTCAGGCCATCTTACGGTGTACCGGAGCCATAGTAGCGAGGAACGTCCTCAGACCATCTTACGGTGTACCGGAGCCATAGTAGCGAGGTGGCCAGGTGAACCACGGGATCATGGCCATGTACGTGGTGGTGGAGCCACGACAGCTAGGTAGTTATGTGAGCCATGGCACCATGCATGTGCCGGGACTTACGGCAAGTACTTGTCACGGCCGCATGGACTGAAGTACCGGCACACCACGAAGGTGCGTGCCGAGGCCATAAGCAGATACCTGCTACAGGCACGGCCGGGAGGTGCATGCCCTGGAGCATGGGAGATGGCCGCCGGACAGGCACGGGATATACCAGCGGGCCCCGGAAGGAGGGCATCCCGGCCGTAATCCTGCCGTTACGAGATCACGGGAATGATCTCGAC
This sequence comes from Imbricaverruca yamaguchii, assembly GCA_034440575.1. NCBI lineage: Eukaryota > Metazoa > Arthropoda > Thecostraca > Neoverrucidae > Imbricaverruca > Imbricaverruca yamaguchii. Next base: position 244,794 of record JAOTOL010001490.1, read on the forward strand.
ATTTCAGGTCCGACGTATATGTTAGGCGTGTTGCTGTTGTCCTGCAACAGCAACACGCCTAATCTGAACCACACCGATCTGCAATCCGACATGCCTACCAGATTATATTATCTCTTTCCCTCCCTTCGCCTCGTGGAGCATGGAACCACCGAAGCGTAGAACCACCATCCTCACCCAAAATCCACACCACACTGTAACGATCTGGAGCACGCATGTGCTTTAGACCCAGTTCGTAATATGTTTCTGTATACATTCTGTCTCTGAAGAAGGGTCATGCCCGAAATATATTGCACCAATTTGTCGTTCTATTTTACTTCCTATGAGCATTTCATTACATTTTACCATCGTCTTCAATTCAACAATGCTCAGTGCAGCTCTCCGAAACATTACTATTTTAATTTTCACGTGTCTGTATCCTCGTACAATCCCGAAATCCCCCGGACTTCGTTTCACGTCCACCGTCCGTCGTTAGACGCCGTCCAAACCGCAGGATTTATGTCCAGATCCGGTAGTGCCCTGAGAACGCGTTCAGCTCATTCGGACAGACCGACACTTCTCTAGTTGCATGTGGTTTGTAGGCTTTCTTTTCTCTGCTTATGATGCTATGTATCGTAATCTCCCCGCCAGGATGAGCCATTTTTTGAACTTACTTAACTTATCACTTTCTGACCCATGTGTGTGTGTGTGTGTGTGATAGTTTCCGAATATAGAATGCAATTTTGTGGTGGAACACTTGTAACACTACACTATTTTCTTGTTTGTATTTGTTGCGTACAATCATCAGAAAATGTGGTACCCGATAATGCTTGAAGCTCAAGAAGCTACACGGTGCTCTCGATAAAGATACGATATATCATACATAATCATGCAATAGTTACATGCAATGGCGAAACAATAAGATTTATTATTTAAGCGAAGCAATGTAGCTCCAATTCAACAAGCCATATGGTATGACAAAATATCCAAAGCTGTTGCGGCTGCCTGACGCCTGCCTGACGGTTACCTGACGGCTGCCTGACGGCTGCCTGACGGCTGCCTGACGGCTGCCTGACGGCTGCCTGACGGCTGCCTGACGGCTGACAGTGCCTGACAGTGGGCCGGTGTATGGTCGGCATGGAGACAGTCGGCTGGTGTGTGGAAGGCATGGAGACAGTGGGTCGGTGTGTGGTCGGTATGGGGACAGTGGGCCGGTGTGTGGTCGGCATTGAGACAGTCGGACGGTGTGTGGTCGGCATGGAGACAGTGGGCCGGTGTGTGGTCGGCATGGAGACAGTGGGCCGGTGTATGGTCGGCATGAAGACAGTGGGCCGGTGTATGGTCGGCATGAAGACAGTGGGCCGGTGTATGGTCGGTATGGGGACAGTGGGCTGGTGTGTGGAAGGCATGGAGACAGTGGGCTGGTGTGTGGTCGGCATTGAGACAGTCGGGCGGTGTGTGGTCGGTATGTTGACAGTGGGCCGGTGTATGGTCGGCATGGAGAAAGTCTGCCGGTTTGTGTTCGGCATGAAGACAATGAACCGGTGTGTGGAAGGCATGGAGACAGTGGGCCGGTGTGTGGTCGGTATGGGGGACAGTGGGCTGGTGTGTGGTCGGCATGGAGACAGTCGGCCGGTGTGTGGTCGGCATGGAGACAGTCGGAAGGTGTGTGGTCGGTATGGAGACAGTGGGCCGGTGTATGGTCGGCATGGAGAAAGTCTGCCGGTTTGTGTTCGGCATGAAGACAATGAACCGGTGTGTGGAAGGCATGGAGACAGTGGGCCGGTGTATGGTCGGTATGGGGGACAGTGGGCTGGTGTGTGGTCGGCATGGAGACAGTCGGCCGGTGTGTGGTCGGCATGGAGACAGTCGGAAGGTGTGTGGTCGGTATGGAGACAGTGGGCCGGTGTATGGTCGGCATGAAGACAGTGAGCCGGTGTGTGGTCGGCATGGAGACAGTGGGCCGGTGTATGGTCGGTATGGGGACAGTGGGCCGGTGTGTGGTCGGGATGTTGACAGTGGGCCGGTGTATGGTCGGCATGGAGACAGTCGGCCGGTGTGTGGTCGGTATGGAGACAGTGGGCCGGTGTATGGTCGGTATGGAGACAGTGGGCTGGTGTTTGGTCGGCATGAAGACAGTGGGCCGGTGTATGGTCGGTATGGGGACAGTGGGCCGGTGTATGGTCGGTATGGAGACAGTGGGCCGGTGTGTGGTCGGTATGGAGACAGTGAGCCGGTGTATGGTCGGCATGTTGACAGTGGGCCGGTGTATGGTCGGTATGGAGACAGTGGGCCGGTGTTTGGTCGGTATGGAGACAGTGGGCCGGTGTGTGGTCGGTATGGGGACAGTGGGCCGGTGTATGGTCGGTATGGGGACAGTGGGCCGGTGTATGGTCGGTATGGAGACAGTGGGCCAGTGTATGGTCGGCATGTTGACAGTGGGCCGGTGTATGGTCGGTATGGGGACAGTGGGCCGGTGTTTGGTCGGCATGTTGACAGTGGGCCGGTGTATGGTCGGCATGGAGACAGTCGGACGGTGTGTGGTCGGTATGGAGACAATGGGCCGGTGTATGGTCGGGATGGAGACAGTCGGACGGTGTGTGGTCGGTATGGAGACAGTGGGCCGGTGTTTGGTCGGCATGGAGACAGTCGGCCGGTTTGTGGTCGGCACTGAGCTATTGTTGGCTGACAATCGTCAACCATGGCAATGACCGCGGCTGCGCCACCCACTGCGTCCTACTGTCTGCATTGATCGCCATGAGCGTGGTATTTTGATTAGTGGAACGGCTGCAACTCAGGTGTTTGCCGCACAGGGTCAATATGTAGCCCATGCATACACACTGGTCAACCGGCTACTTACTGGTCGGGTGGAGGGTAAGCGTGCGGTAGTGTTCCAATGCTTTTCGGGATGGCTTCTCTAGCCATCTCCATTGCTACACCCATATGTGTGCCGATCGGCACGCATGCATATCATCGGCGATATAACAAACCAGAGGGAGGGTGAGTCGTACAGTGCGCTTTTGTTAGTGTTGCCATGGTTAGTTTTGCCATGGTCATCATGGTTGTGAATGGTTCGTCACTGAAAGACAGCCGGTTCTGGGACTGCCTTTCGGTATCCTGCGACAGACTCAGTCTGTCGCAGGATAGAACGACTGTAGCGAACGGCCCCCATGTGTATTTGCTCGCCACCCATGCACCATTCCTGTCCCCGTTGTATGCCGAAATCACTCCGAGCGTACCCCTAGCTCGTCCCTTCGTCCTTACGTATTGCAGAATACCACAACTACCTCATTCGGCAACACCCGAACTCCCACCATCACCCACGGGCATGCCCAGTTAGTGCCAAGCCCACCTCTGACTCCCCGTATTCCTCGTGACTGAACCGCCTCTGAACACAGCTTGTCTCTGTGGACGCGTCCGGACAGTGTAGTGGCTCGTGTCGCTCGTTGCGGCAGCAGGCGGCGTTTGCCGCACACAACTCGCAGGACGGGCCAACTCCAGCAGCGCGTGCCCCGGCCGTCAACACTGCCACTGGCACCTGGTACCTCCCCTGCCCACAACTCGCAGGACGGGCCAACTCCAGCAGCGCGTGCCCCGGCCGTCAACACTGCCACTGGCACCTGGTACCTCCCCTGCCCACAACTCGCAGGACGGGTCAACTCCACCAGTGCGTGCCCCGGCCGTCAACACTGCCACTGGCACCTGGTACCTCCCCTGCACATAACTCGCAGGACGAGCCAACTCCACCAGCGCGTGCCCCGGCCGTCAACACTGCCACTGGCACCTGATACCTCCCCTGCACACAACTCGCAGGACGGGCCAACTCCACCAACGCGTGCCCCGGCCGTCAACACTGCCACGGGCACCTGGTACCTCCCCTGTCCACAACTCGCAGGACGAGCCAACTCCAGCAACGTGTGCCCCGGCCGTCAACACTGCGACTGGCACCCGGCGACTTAACTCAAGGGCGGAGTCGGGTATCTAAAGTTAGCTAAGCAATCGCTCAGTTAAGCAATATGCAAGCAAGCATTAAATAAGGCGGGAGACAATGAGTACTCTGGTTCAATATACCAAATTTGCACGCACGCACGCACGCACGCACGCACGCACGCACGCACGCACGCACGCACGCACGCACGCACGCACGCACGCACGCACGCACGCACGGTATGTATGTGGATATATACACAATCATATTAAGCATCTGCTATGTTTATGTCGCGCATACAAAATGTCACGCTCTCATTTTTTTTTAATGTGATCACGTGTTCCAAAATATGTTTAATCACTGTGATTGGAGTACTAGCGGAACGTTCGGAATTATTTCGCAGGTCTGTGAACTATGTTTTTAATTTCATACTATGTACCTTGTGAAACAACAATATCTTGTGAATCGCCTTCGCATCAGTTAGTGTAGCCGCAGATATTTATGGCGCCAATGGGTATTCAGACAACTTTTGTGTCCAAAAAATAAGCAGGAGTGTTCATATTGCACACAAAGTCAACTCGGACTCGGCCAAACATACATGAACGTTTTAGTGTTACCATACAGTGTAAAATAATTGACCATGTGGCCTGTAAATTCACAGTTAATGGAATTGTGTATTTCATCCTTGTCTTAGGTTTTTACCATTTTGCTACATGTGTAGGCAGTCATTATACACACGACTGCTAAAAAATGTAAAATGCATATGACTGAAGTGAAAGGCATTCTGCTTTTTTAATCCTTCAGTGGCGATCCTTTATTTTCTTCCAATCTTTCACAATTCCCAAGCAACTTCTTTATTCATCCACACAGTTAATGGTGAAGTAATTTTAGGACACTGTTACCATATTTGTCGTTATTCAATTTTTCACTCGAAACATGGCAAACGGCTACATAATCCAAACCCCAGCATGCCTTCACACATACCATGCGTGGATTTGTCTTGACCAACACACACAAAACACACGTAGTTTACACCTGCGATTGCATGTATACAAGACATGCTGGACAACAGTTCCTTTCATCCTCATCAATCTCCGTTAGTATGTGTGCATATGTGACGGAATGAAAAAGGTATCGATTGTCGCTAGCCAGAAGCGGCGCTTACGGGGCATTCACGTTAGACAGATTGGACGGAATAAGGACTGGAAGCACGGGCTACTGATATACTGTAGCTGACATACACTGTCGATGTCATATGAAACTCAGGGAGAAGTGCTGATGCCAGGCGGCAGTGACCGACGAGAGATACGTGTCAATGACACGTCATGCATTCCAGACAATAGTCAACGTAAGCAGAGGTATCCACCCATAAGCTGACATATGATGCGGAGTAGCCCGTCACGAACCGACACCCAGCACTGCACTCCTGTAATCTCAGCAACATGTGGCTGTCTGGCTCAGGACGACAGGTCTACAGTACCCAAGATGCACACGTCTTCCCCAGCCGTCCCCCGTTCAGCTGAGATGCGAGCTCGAGGCCAATGGCGTACTCAGTGCATGGGCACGAACAACCCAAAGTGGCAAGTGTTAAGTGGCAGGCAGGCGGGCAGGCAGGTGAAGGAAGTGCAAATGCTCACATTTCTACAATGGCTTGGCTAGCATGCATCCGCCTCTGGATGCAATGGTGTTTAGTTTCCGACGAGGCGATCCACCGCCTGCGCAGACACCAAATGAGCCGAGAGCAACGACTCGAAAGGTTGAATCGATCATCACTTTCTTCTGTGGGGTACACAATTTCATCCATCGTACCAATCAGCTTACGTTTCCCTGGTATCCGATCAACCGGTTTTTTTTAAATGACCTGCGGTAAAAATAAGATACGATAGGTGGTTTCCTCGGACTGTTGCTGCCACAACACGAAGTGATATCCTCAATTATTTTCTAATCAGAGGCGGATACAAGGGGTAGGGAGCAGTGCAGGCGTGCATTCCCTCCCCAAAGACGAAAAAGTCGCCAGCATGCTTGAGTGCACCCCTCCCCCTTCAACGATTTTTGGGCTGAACACGTTCTTCCGGGATCTTTCGCAGTGGTGGCCCTCCGGTGAACTGGTGCCACTCCAGACAAGTGTCCAGACAACCCACTGAAAATTCCCGAATTTCCCTGCTACATTTTTCCAAGTTAGAACATGAAATATATATGCCATAGTTAATGCTTGCAGCCGGCGATGGCCCATCGCCGGTTCACCAGCGTCAGACCATGTCCCCTCCAGTGATGACGAGCTCCAGCCACCATCACCATCACGTGATCATCACGTGACCATCACCGGCTCACCAGCGCCAATCTGCGGACAACAAGCAAAGGCTGCTCATTTCGAGGCTGTTCGTTCCGTCAGTGACGGAAGCACGCATGAGTGGCTGTTAAGAGTGCGTGGGCGGCGCGCCGGCTGTCTGCCGCGTCTCGCCGGGCCTCGGTCAGCGGCCAAAAATAGCCCCACATAGAGCTCACGCCGACGCATTCTCAACACCACCCAATAAATCGTCTCCGATGGGATTGGGGGAACTGCTGCGCCCGCGGCCGCTGGTCCTCTGCCGGCCGGAGCCGCTGGACCCCTGCTGGCCGGAGCCGCTGGTCCCCTGCCGGCCGGAGCCGCTGGTCCTCTGCTGGCCGGAGCCGCTGGTCCTCTGCCGGCCGGAGCCGCTGGACCCCTGCCGGCCGGAGCCGCTGGTCCCCTGCCGGCCGGAGCCGCTGGTCGCCTGCCGGCCGGAGCCGCTGGTCCCCTGCTGGCCGGAGCCGCTGGACCCCTGCTGGCCGGAGCCGCTGGTCCTCTGCTGGCCGGAGCCGCTGGTCCTCTGCCGGCCGGAGCCGCTGGTCCTCTGTTGGCCGGAGCCGCTGGACCCCTGCCGGCCGGAGCCGCTGGTCCTCTGCCGGCCGGAGCCGCTGGACCCCTGCCGGCCGGAGCCGCTGGTCCTCTGCCGGCCGGAGCCGCTGGTCCTCTGCTGGCCGGAGCCGCTGGTCCTCTGCCGGCCGGAGCCGCTGGTCCTCTGCTGGCCGGAGCCGCTGGTCCTATGCTGGCCGGAGCCGCTGGACCCCTGCCGGCCGGAGCCGCTGGACCCCTGCCGGCCGGAGCCGCTGGTCCCCTGATGGCCGGAGCCGCTGGTCCTCTGCCGGCCGGAGCCGCTGGTCCTCTGCCGGCCGGAGCCGCTGGACCCCTGCCGGCCGGAGCCGCTGGTCCTCTGCCGGCCGGAGCCGCTGGTCCTCTGCCGCCCGGAGCCGCTGGACCCCTGCTGGCCGGAGCCGCCGGACCCCTGCTGGCCGGAGCCGCTGGTGTCCGCGACACAGCCGACTCCTCCGAGCGCCGCCCTACTCGCCGCACCACTGGCCACTACCATCACTGACCACCACTGGCCACTAATGGCCACTAATGGCCACCACCACTGGCCAACACCATCACTCTCCACCACTAGCCAATGCTGGCCACCACTGGTCACTGGCCACCACCACTGGCCACCACTGGTCACCACCACTGGCCACCACTGGTCACCACCACTGGCCACCACCACTGGCCACCACTGGTCACCACTGGTCACCACCACTGGCCGCCACCACTGGTCACCACTGGTCACTGGCCGCCACCACTGGTCACCACTGGTCACTGGCCACCACCACTGGCCACCACTGGCCACCACTGGCCACCACCACTGGCCACCACTGGTCACCACTGGTCACTGGCCACCACCACTGGCCACTACCACTGGCCACCACCACTGGCCACCACCACTGGCCACCACCACTGGCCACCACCACTGGCCACCACCACTGGCCACCACCACTGGCCGCCACCACTGGCCACCACCACTGGCCACCACCACTGGCCACCACCACTGGCCACAACCACTGGCCACAACCACTGGCCACCGCCACTGGCTATCACTGGCTACCACTGGCTACCACCACCATCAGCTACCACCACCATCGGCTACCACCATCATCGGCTACCACCACCATTGACCACAACTACTAGTCACCATTGACTACCACTGACCATACCACTGGCCATTAGCCACCACCACTACTGATGACCAATGTACTACATATGTTACACCTACACACAGCGTGATGACCATTGCCATGATGACATTGCTTCCTACCTTATATTCCGTCTTTCTAAGAAATGCGATGCCTGAATTCCCTCGCTATATTTTATAGTCCCCAAAGAGCTCGTTACGGGTTGTCCAAAACGTCTTCAAATGGCGATGTAAAGAAAAATGTAATTGCAATTGGTGTGATAGCAGCACGATTGACGGAACTGGAGGACATCACTTTAATCGACATATCGAAGCCTCTATGCATGCGTTGCCACTAGTCAAGGCATCGCCGGGGAGGGAGTACAACAGGGTAAGTTGTCCTTCAGCTTCTCCACCGAAACTTCCCAAATCGTAACTAATATCATGGCTTAAATCCGTGAAGTTCTCAGTTCTTGGAGCAAACAGTAGCAGAAGCCGAAAAAATGTATTTGCCTCCCAAGCTTGAAAGATCTGACGACATCAAAGACGCCCATGTAGCATTAGTAAGTTCAGAAATCCGGCAAATGATGACAATGATGACTTTTTGGTGACAAATGCCAAATGGCCGGTACGTGAGTTCCTCAGCATCTGTGCCACCCAAAGTTCCCACATTTACCAACAATGCCACAACTACTCCTAACATGCTACTAACGTGCTTTGGGTGGAAAAACCGGTCGGCATGTATCCGTAATCACCCGGTGAGCTAGCTAGGAATACTAGTAGTGTAATATTAGTAGATTAGCCTAGCTGGAAAACAGCATCAGTCAACGCTTTAGCTGTCCGACGTCAGTTGAGTGCAGAGGGTGGAGACTGAGACATAGTACGGGCCATTCATCCTCGCTAACGGCCAATAGCGTCGGCTGAGTCTGACGTCACGCCAACGCTACTCGCATCGACCTGCAAAGCCGCCGAGCTCAACTGCGACCCAACGTCGGGTGCCTCCTTCTTCCCGCTGCGGCTCGGCCCAGACATGCTGGCCCCAGCTCCGGCCCAGGCCTGCTGGCCCCAGCTCTGGCCCAGGCCTGCTGGCCTCAGCTCCGGCCCAGGCCTGCTGGCCCCAGCTCTAGCCCAGGCCTGCTGGCCTCAGCTCCGGCCCAGGCCTGCTGGCCCCAGCTCTGGCCCAGGCCTGCTGGCCTCAGCTCCGGCCCAGGCCTGCTGCCTTAGCTCCAGCCCAGGCCTGCTGACCTCAGTTCCGGCCCAGGCCTGCTGGCCTCAGCTCCGGCCCAGGCCTGCTGGCCTCAGCTCCGGCCCAGGCCTGCTGCCTCAGCTCCAGCCCAGGCCTGCTGGCCCCAGCTCTGGCCCAGGCCTGCTGGCCTCAGCTCCAGCCCAGGCCTGCTGACCTCAGCTCCGGCACAGGCCTGCTGGCCTCAGCTCCGGCACAGGCCTGCCGACTCCTGTTGCAGCCTCCTAGAGTGGCCGATTCCTCCCCTCCCAGCTGCGGCCCAGACCTGCTAACCTCAGCTCCGGCCCAGACCGGCGACCTCCGCCGCCGCCTAGAGCTTCCGACCCCCCTGGCAGCTGTGACACAGACCTGCCAGCCTCAGCTCCGACCCAGACCTGCTAACCTTTGCGGCAGCCTACAGCTGCCGATTCCTCCCCTCCCAGCTGGAGCCCAAAGCTGCCGACCTTAGCTACTGCACCGATAAAATTCCGGCTTCTATCCTGGTGCATCGAGAAACCTCCGGCTCTCACCCAAGTCCATTAAAGGAAATCTGACTCCGACCCAGGTAAACCTCCGGCCCTCAGCCTGGTGCATTGAGAAACCTCCAGTTTCCACCCTGGTTAACTGAGAAATATCTGGCTCCCACCATGGTGGACTGAGAAATCTTCGGCCCCCACCTAGGTACTGAGTCGACACTGTCTTTGCCCTCGAAATATCACGACTCCCCCAGAAGTGTTCGAAAGTATTTCGGCTCCGGCCAGCCCTCAGCATACCACCGCTTGTAGTCAGGAGCTCAGAACGGCAGCCCCCCGACCGAGTGATGAGATGAACCGTGAGGCAGCTGCTGGTGAGAAATGGATCTATTGTTGGACACAGCGTCGTTATTTGCATAGTTTCGCCCGATGACATTTCCAGAGACGAGCTAGACTTCCCGGATCCAAGCGTAGTTCTGGTTTACATAAATTTAGCGCAGCATTGCGAGGATCGTGAATGCCGTTGTGATGGGACATCAGCTTCTGAGCTGGCGTGCCTGAAGGGAAAACAGCTCGAGGTCGGCGATATGCTTCGGGGAGAGTATAATTTGGTATGCACTGAACCTTTGCTACATATATGCACGATTGCCATGACTATTGTCGTGTATTACATTGGCGTATCAACGTCCACAAGTTCAATGCTGCTGATGTTCACGATTCTTTTACCATTTAATTACCAACTCTTCCTTGTCTTGGGCGGAGCGCAAATGACGCTAATATAGCCAAATGATAATAAATAAGGTTACAAGTTTTACATGGTGTCTGATCCCTTGTTCATCGTCCCTAACAGGGAACTCGTCAGTCACCTAAGCACAACTATTGCATTCAAGCAGAACTAATTAACGTTTGCTCTTGGTATGGAAGTTTGATTTATGTACATGCTGTTCGGTGGAGAACGATGGGTGGCGTTGTTAAAATTACGTTTTTAATTAACTGAGGCTATCATTAAGCTTCTTTAGAACCAGGCCGAGACGGACATATACAATTTAAATATTTGAACAGAGAGGCTATTGGCAGATCTCCGTGCCTGTGAATACATATTCGTTGTTCACTATTGTGCCCTGGGACGGGTCTGCCTGACTACAGAGGCCCTGCCGTGACTTCATGCCACCAGTGATGCCCCTGCCCATGTCCCAAGGCGCCACAGTATGCCGTCTCTGACGTCTGTTGACAGCCTGAAGTTGCCTGTTGTGACCTGACGACCTGGTATGACCTGATACGCCTGAGTTTCCCGGCATCCTCCGTACCTCGGGAAGTTCCGACTTTATCTAAGTCTGGCGTGCTATAGTGCGACATCGCATGACCTTGTGCGATTTGACATGACTTCATGTGATACCATATAATCCAAGGCGATTTCACCTGCCCTTTTCTGGTCTGAAATTATGCGGCCCGAAACATCCTGGCGTGACCTTATAGAACCTTGTGTGCCATGCTGTAACGTGATGTAACCTTTGATGGTCCGATTTAACTAAGGCGGCCATGCAATGGCCACATGTAGCCGGAGGCATCTTGACCCGGCCTGATCAACCCGACGTGACCACGTGATCCAATAGGTCATCATACTAGTGCTGTGCCCGGAGACGCCCTCAGCGTGCCGCGCTCCTCGTGGTGGTAATTGACGTACTGTGGTGTGACCTTGCGTGACCTTGCGTGTGACCGTCGTGGTGTTAACTGACGTATTGCGGTGTGACCTTGCGTGACCTTGCATGTGACCGTTGTGGTGTTAATTGACGTACTGCGGTGTGACCTTGCGTGTGACCGTCGTGGTGTTAATTGACGTACTGCGGTGTGACCTTGCGTGACCTTGCGTGTGACCGTCGTGATGTTAACTGACGTAATACGGTGTGACCTTGCGTGACCTTGCATGTGACCGTCGTGGTGTTAATTGAGGTACTGCGGTGTGACCTTGCGTGACCTTGCGTGTGACCGTCGTGGTGTTAATTGAGGTACTGCGGTGTGACCTTGCGTGACCTTGCGTGTGACCGTCGTGGTGTTAACTGACGTAATGCGGTGTGACCTTGCGTGTGACCGTCGTGGTGTTAACCGACGTATAGCGGTGTGACCTTGCGTGACCTTGCGTGTGACCGTCGTGGTGTTAACTGACGTATTGCGGTGTGACCTAGCGTGACCTTGCATGTGACCTTGCATGTGACCGTCGTGGTGTTAACCGACGTATTGTGGTGTGACCTTGCGTGACCTTGCGTGTGACCGTCGTGGTGTTAACTGACTTAACTGACGTATTGCGGTGTGACCTTGCGCGACTTTACATGTATCCTTCGTGCCGTTAACGGATGCATCGTGGTGCAGGGTTAAATAATGGTTTTTCGTTAAGTCTGAGATGTCGAAGCGAGCACAGTAGAATGTCGAAATTTTTCATGGTATTAGTGTCATTAAATATCCTTTTGGTGTATTTCGGACTCAAATTTGTGCCAATTGTTTAGGTACTTATGACTGTACCTTTATCACTTGCTTTGCGATTCATAATTTAGGAAGAGCTATATTCGTGACAAGGGGAAAAGTATCTATGCTATTAGCTGATACTGTATGTCATATCACATTATAGTTCATCCCTTCACCTGAAATTGCGTTGCGAAATGTTCATGCATCACCATTCCTTATCCAGAGCATTAGCATAATACATATATACGAGATACTATTAGAAAGGAAACACGAAGACTTCATAAGCACGCACCAAGGAGCAGGATGTCGATACTTCTTGGAGAAGGATGTCGATTTAGTGTTCAGAAAGTGGTATTTCCACCCTATTTCACGGATAATTTATCACTGTCGTGGTGTGACTGCTTGCCTTTGTGTATTATGGTGTACTTATTACACCATTATTATTAACTGAAGTATTATGGTGTGACCTTGCGTGACATTGCGTGTGACCTTCGTGGTATTAACTGACGTATCGTGGTGTGACCTTGCGTGTGACCTTCATGGTGTTAAATGACGTATCGTGGTCCAGTCTTACGTGACTGTGTGACCCAGCCCATCTGGTGTGGTGGAATTTCGCCTGCATGTGCTGGCGTAGCCTACGTGGCTTCATTGTCATCTGCGTGTAACTTGTCGTGATTTAATGTTACATGATGTGACGTCACTGACCAATGTATTGCTGTTGCAGGTCCTGGAGCGTTCTTGGACCACCGTCGACGGGGTCAATGTGTCCCTGCGACTCTGGGATACGTTCGGAGATCACGACAAGTACCGGAAATATGCCTACCTCAAGTAAGCGTAATGGCCTTACTCAGTTCCACACAACATACCAAAATTGATGTGGAAAGGGTACGCCAAATTTCGGCGCGTTTCCGGGGGAAGTTTTCCCTGTATGTAAAGAACCTGTGATGGGGTGTGGGCGTAAAATGACACCCTCCACGAGACGGGACACGTTAAGATGGTCATAGCTCAAGGTGTATCCTTATGCTTCGGGTGGGTTGAAGTGTTTGCGCTGGTTTTCAGGTCGGACGTGGTGCTCATCTGTTTCTCGGTGGGCAGTCAGAAATCGCTGCGCAACTGTCGCCAGATCTGGTACCCGGAGATCCGACGCTTCTGTCCCGACACACCGGTCGTACTCGTCGGCTGCAAGAACGACTTGAGGTAGGTACCTCTACGTCCTTCCACCAGACGATCTGTGGTGCGTTTCTACTCCGTCCATGGACTTGAGATACGCCTCTCCTCCATTTCAACACAGTACTTTCTACCTCATTCGATGACCTGAGGTCCGTTTCTCTTCCATTCGGCGATGTTGAATGTTTTCTTATCATCCGTACGATTATCTCGTTCGTTTATTCTGTTCATTTCGATGACTGACCCTTGGTTTTCTTGATAGCAGCGATTGATGTAGTTTCCATGATTGATGGTATTACTGGTCATTACTCTTACTAAATCTGGCGAGTGAATGGTCGCGGTGGGCGAAAACTGCCCGCCATCAGCTACTCTGGGTATGATCGGATACTCTGCAATCATCGGCCACTCTGCTCCTCAGCTGCTCTTCTGCTATCAACTGTTCTGTCGTAGTCAGCTGTTCTGCCACCACCAGCTGCTTCGCCAGATTAGCCGCTCAGCCACCACCAGCGGCTCTGCTACCGTTAGCTATTCTGCCATAGTCAGCTCTGCCACTACCAACTGCTCAGCCACCGCCAGCGGCTCTGCTACCGTTAGCTATTCTGTCATAGTCATCTCTGCCACTACCAACTGCTCAGCCACCACCAGCGGCTCTGCTACCGTTAGCTATTCTGTCATAGTCATCTCTGCCACTACCAACTGCTCAGCCACCACCAGCGGCTCTGCTACCGTTAGCTATTCTGCCATAGTCAGCTCTGCCACTACCAACTGCTCAGCCACCACCAGCGGCTCTGCTACCGTTAGCTATTCTGCCATAGTCAGCTCTGCCACTACCAACTGCTCAACCACCATCAGCCGCTCTGCTACCGTTAGCTATTCTGCCATAGTCAGCTCTGCCACTACCAACTGCTCAGCCACCACCAGCGGCTCTGCTACCGTTAGCTATTCTGCCATAGTCAGCTCTGCCACTACCAACTGCTCAGCCACCACCAGCGGCTCTGCTACCGTTAGCTATTCTGCCATAGTCAGCTCTGCCACTACCAACTGCTCAACCACCATCAGCCGCTCTGCTACCGTTAGCTATTCTGCCATAGTCAGCTCTGCCACTACCAACTGCTCAGCCACCACCAGCGGCTCTGCTACCGTTAGCTATTCTGCCATAGTCAGCTCTGCCACTACCAACTGCTCAACCACCACCAGCGGCTCTGCTACCGTTAGCTATTCTGCCATAGTCAGCTCTGCCACTACCAACTGCTCAACCACCATCAGCCGCTCTGCTACCGTTAGCTATTCTGCCATAGTCAGCTCTGCCACTACCAACTGCTCAACCACCATCAGCCGCTCTGTCACCACCAGCTGCCCAACCACCACCAGCAGCTCTGTCACCACCAGCTGCCCAACCGCCACCAGCCGCTCTGCTACCGTTAGCTATTCTGCCATAGTCAGCTCTGCCACTACCAACTGCTCAGCCACCACCAGCGGCTCTGCTACCGTTAGCTATTCTGCCATAGTCAGCTCTGCCACTACCAACTGCTCAACCACCATCAGCCGCTCTGCTACCGTTAGCTATTCTGCCATAGTCAGCCCTGCCACTACCAACTGCTCAACCACCATCAGCCGCTCTGTCACCACCAGCTGCCCAACCACCACCAGCAGCTCTGTCACCACCAGCTGCCCAACCGCCACCAGCCGCTCTGGCACTGTCAGCTGGTTACCCACCACCAGTCGCTCTGGCACCGTCAGCTGGTCATCCACCACCAGCAGCTCTGTCACCACCAGCTGCCCAACCGCCACCAGCCGCTCTGGCACTGTCAGCTGGTTACCCACCACCAGTCGCTCTGGCACCGTCAGCTAGTCGCCCACCACCAGCCGCTCTGGCACCATCAGCTGGTCAGCCACCACCAGCGGCTCTGCTACCGTTAGCTATTCTGCCATAGTCAGCTCTGCCACTACCAACTGCTCAACCACCATCAGCCGCTCTGCTACCGTTAGCTATTCTGCCATAGTCAGCTCTGCCACTACCAACTGCTCAACCACCATCAGCCGCTCTGTCACCACCAGCTGCCCAACCACCACCAGCAGCTCTGTCACCACCAGCTGCCCAACCGCCACCAGCCGCTCTGGCACCACCAGCTGCCCAACCGCCACCAGCCGCTCTGGCACCATCAGCTGGTCAACCACCACCAGTCGCTCTGGCACCATCAGCTGGTCAACCACCACCAGCCGTTCTGGCACCATCAGCTGGTTACCCACCACCAGCCGATCTGGCACCACCAGCTGGTCCAGCCACCACCAGTCGCTCTGGCACCATCAGCTGGTTACCCACCACCAGCCGCTCTGGCACCGTCAGCTAGTCGCCCACCACCAGCCGATCTGGCACCGTTAGCCGCCATGCCGTCACCAGGCAGCTGGGTTATTCAAGTCCTCCCTGTCCACGCCTCGACTGAGTGCAGCTTTTGGTGCGGCCGGCGGCCGACGGGCCGCGAGAGCGCCGCTAAACCAGGCTAAATGATGGCCGGGTGACAGTGGGACTCGGTGCCGGCGGTGGCCCACTGATTATCACGTGACGTCACACTGGAACATGTCACCAGCACACTGGGGGAGGTCATAGCACGAGCTACATCACACGGCTGGGCGTCGCGTGGACGGTTCACGCTTTGCTCAAGGTTACCCTCTGCTTGCATGCTGCTTATAACCTTTTCCGATTTTGGTCATCGTTGACCAAGGGAAAGTGATGAGAGAAAGGAGAGATTTCCAGCTTGATGCATTCGGCTCGTAAATTTAAACAATAATGGTATTCTTCAGTTCAATAGAAATCGAGCAGCCTTATCACGAGCTACGTTCAATTTCCTCATCCTCGCTCCTAGCTAAGACGGTGCTCGATGGAAATCACTGGATCCGTCCTTAGCTACTGAATTTCGCCTCGGCTGTTGTTCTTTCTGCTGCGGAGAGAGACAAAGCATGCAGCATGAATTCGTCAAAATTCCAACATTTCAAGAGCAACAACACAAAGACGAACTGATTCAGAGTTCTACGGAGAGTGTCCTTCTGGCAGACCTGAGCCACTGCTCTGGTGTGATTGGACGCCTCCGGTGCGGGCTGCGAGCCTGCAATGCCCATGTCACCCATGCGTCACCCATGTCGTCAGCAGCTGACCGTGCGAGGACACAGCAGCTCTGTGTGCTCCTCTCAGGACGTCCTTACGTCCCAGTCAGTACCTGTCGTCTCTCGTCACCAGCCACGCCCCCATCGAGTTGCATCAGAATGGTCCACGTGGTGTCAGCCGGCGCTGATCTCACCGTTGTCGGAACGCGAGTGTGATGGCGCCTTCCCGGGAGGCGGGCGCCTCTCACTGCCTGTTGAGTCGTGACGTGACGTGATGCGACGTGACGTGACGTGACGGGGGTCAGTCATGTCGTCGTCTCTTGAGTAGCTGTGTCGGAGTCTCCACGCCGACTCATCGTGTCAGTTCATTCCTCACTTTCTCAGCTCCTCCTGACCATCCTCGGCCTCCCCGACTCATTCCTCACTTCCTCAGCTCCTCCTGGCCAAATCTCGGCCTCCCCGACTCATCAGTCTTTGTTGGCAAAACAATTTTAGGGGTGGGGTCCATTCGAGCATACGAGCGCCTTTTTCTCTAGGAGGGGCGCTTATTACAAACAATATGGGGGGGGGGGGGGTTCACGCGAGTTTTACTAGGTGAGCGCCTTTTTCCGACCGGAGGAGAGGCGCCAACTTCCATGGGAAGGAGGCACATCCCCCTGTGCCTGCCCTTGACACCTGCATCTGCAAGCCAGCAGCTGGCCGCATTTAGCCATCACAGTTTTCTCCTTTCTCCTAAGAAGACAGACCTCTAGCCGACGCAGGCGGACTGTGCGTTTCGGGTGGCTCAAATCCAAGAAGACAGCACCAGGTTTGACCTGCTGGTGACAACCCTTTCTGTGTCGATCGCCACGCAGGTGCTGGTATTATAGCGGCCGACACGCCCAGTTTCGTGATCCATATTAACGCCCTGTGGCATAGGCTGGCGTAACCGCCATTGGTCCTCCTGGAAGCCCTATTTCCCCGACAGCAGCTCGGAGACCAGAAACCGTTCCAGCTGCTCCTGTGGGTGGACTCAAAACTGGGTACAGTAGGAGATGCCATGCACGTCCGTGTGCTGTTGAGGACTATCTCTTCAACGGCTGTCGCAGGCAGTATGGGCAGCCTTATCGTTGCCATCAGAGGAAGCTCCTCTGGGCCAACGGGGTACCGCAGCTGATAAATTATTGGAAGCCTCGGCTTCAAGCCTGGTGTCAGCAATGACGGCAAGATACTCAGCCGCGCAGACGGTGCCAGACGGCGCAGTGTCTCCGGACACCAGTACGCTGGTCACACTACAGGACACAGCCGCGACATTAATGGTGACGGTCAGTCGCCTGGAAACCGTCCTGAGTGACAGGTCACCAGTGAACGGGCGGACGTCACTAGTTACAGAACCATCGGCGGGGCCATCGGCGGGGCCATCGGCGGGGCCATCGGCGGGGCCATCGGTGGTCCCATTAGCGGGGCCATCGGCTCTCTCGTTCCTATCGCAGCCAGCCGTTTTATACGTTTTGCTGCATGTCCATTTCCATTTAATGCTGGGAGGGTAGGGCGGGAGGGGGGAAATTCACTATTGCAGGGGAAAATTGAACATTGTGGGGGTGGAGCATGCTCCTCCAAAAGTATGCAAGACAATACCCATGCTGGGTAGTATTACGATGATCATGCGAAACCTAATTAGAAGATTTTATCCTGCTGGACCGTCGAAATGGCTGTGTTGTGGTCACTCAGTGGCCACTTCCCCATTTATCTGCTCATATGTTACGCATTTTGCAGCCTCATGTGGTCGCAAACGTAGCCGTGAAATGCGTTGTGGCTCTAATGGGAATAGATCGGGAAAACACGCATTTTTATTGTATCATATGAGTGAACAAGCAGAAATTTGTCTGTGCAGAGTTTGTTATCATCATAAATCTGAATTTTGCCTATTGCTTGGTCTTTTTTTCGGTGGGTGGCTCTGCTCCGTAGATGCCGTGTGCAATTTTCACATAATCAGGTCATATATCTTCACATATTTAGATCAGATCATTTATTGTGTTTTTGAATCACGTGCCACCCTCTCATACTTTCCCTATGACCCATCCCTTTCAGTTTTCCGCTAAGGCCATATCTATGTGTTTTGGTACTTTTAATTGTGGCCTATTGGTGCGAAAATTGCCTGTTATTTGTGTGGTATCCGCGTCTCGGGCAGTTCCATGGACACCACTGGCATAGCTGCCTGGACTGGCTCAGCGATCTTCTGTTGATTGGCACAATTTGGGCTCGCCCTATGTGACTGCATTCCCTTTTAACGCGGTGCTGGCATTTCATGATTTCTGTCGTGGATTTGTTTAGGAATTCCGCCCCCGCCTGTACGATTCTTCAGCATCACTGGGGCCTGACATAACCGACTGATCTGTACGACTATCCGGCATCACCGGGGCCTGACATCACCGACTGATCTGTACGACCCTTCAGCATCACTGGGGCCTGACGTCACCGACTGGTCTGTACGACTATCCGGCATCACCGGGGCCTGACATCACCGACTGATCTGTACGACCCTTCAGCATCACTGGGGCCTGACATCACCGACTGATCTGTACGACTCTTCAGCATCACTGGGGCCTGACATAACTGACTGATATGTACGACTATCTGGCATCACTTTGGCCTGACATCACCGAATGATCTGCTCGCAGGTATATGTGCATGGACGAGACGTACATCAACTACTGCAAGGACCGGAGTCCATTTATCAGGTAAACGCGATCTGAACTGGCCTGTGGTACCCAGCCTCGATCGATCCGCCCCGCGCCCAGATGTGTGGTGGTACTTCCAATCTTCCCGCAGCGACTTCTCTGTCGACCTACGCGCAAAGATTGACTGAGCGCCTGCGGCTTCAGAAATAATCCCCGTTGGTGCACTCTTCTGGAAATAGTTCCCGTGGTGTCCGCTCTTCGATATGATGCTTTTTGGTGTGCGTCCCTGGCATCTGCAGAGATAGAGCAGCAAGTTGTATTCTGTTGTATATTACGTGCCATTACACATCACATAGACGTCGCAATTGTGTACCGCAACGGTGACGAACCGCGTTCACTGTAACGGTCAGTTGGATTAGACTTTGCTGTGTGCCACTGCCACAAGCCCGTCTGCTTTCCCAGCCTTTAACGAGAGTCGACGGTCGCTGGTAATGCTGGTCGTGTTTCTCTCTGCCTGCGGCCTGGTCATACGAATCGGACCCGTTGGCTATAATTACTGTCGAGGGTCTCTGATTTCATGCCAATTCGGAAATTCGATGCCAAAACACTGTGCGCTTTTAATACGTAGCGAACTGTACACACGTGTGCATTGCAAATCATGGGTGTTTTCTTGTTCAATACATTTCTACGTCCGAAACTAAATATCGGGTCTCCAAAGACATTGAATGGAAACCAGAAAGAACATGCACTTCGCGCATCCATTGGAGAGAATGACACTCGTTTCTGATTAAATCCACCTTTTGGGAATATTCGGAGGGGCTCTCCCCCAATAATTTTCAGAAATGAACTCCCGTGGCTTCATGATAAAAGTTGAAATTATTGGGGGCGAGTCAGCATTGAGGGGCCAAGCCCCTCACAAGTATTCAAGTAAACGTCCATGATTACATTACTTGATTCGCGTCTTTCCTGTTCTCCCATCGCCGTCGGTTATCGCCGTGGATTCGTCGTCGGACCTGTTTCCGGTGTCGACATGGACTCGTCCGACTTGGTCCGTTCTCGACGTGAACCCTTCCGTCCCGTTCCGGTGTCGACATGGACTCGCCCGGTGTGGTGCTGCCTCGCCATGCGCCGCCAACCATCAGTCGCCACCTGTGAGTGCGGCGGCACTGCGGCCAGCTGGTAATGTCGCGCCCGTGTCGGAGGCACTTGCATCCATGACCATTTGTAATTATGACGGCTGGATTAGGCTAAGCGGCATCGACGTCAATTCCTGTTAGCTGTGGAGTTCAATGGACAAAGCGTCTTACAGCTGCCTTGTGGATTAGGCTCAGTAACAACCGTGTAAGCAGCGTCACGTACCGTGTTCCAATGATACGTGCACGGAACAGTTTGGATCAGCCACAGCCAGCGGATCGGCTGGGCGCCTTCCAGTGGACATCCATGGATATGATGCAATCTCACCGCCGAGCGAGGCGTAAATTATTGTGGCGGAGTGCCGGATTAGCAAAACGGCGGCGGAGCGTTGATCTTTCCTTGCGAATATTATCAAATAGAAAACATTCATGCGAAGCATAGCGCACAGATTTAGGTGGTATCTGACAGCGGCTAATACCGGGCACCAAGCAATATCCAAATCAGGACACCTTGCGACCAAAACAAAGCAATGTTATAGTTCAGCGACAGCGGTGTACCTTCCCTTTTCTGGATTGCGTCCGTGCCGGGCTGAACACGCGCACAGTGCACTTTTTTGGCTTGCCTGTTTTGTGGCGGCTTTACGAGTATTCTCGCGGATTGCTCTAAAGACACCAGGTCCAGTAGGGAGCGTAAACCATGGATTATTTTTGTTTTGTCGGGACAATGATCCATTTTCCCAGTGTTCCGATGGGTTTCGATATGCACGTCGCCGGGTAATGGCAAAAAGTCAGCTGATTGCGAGACATCAATGTCACCATATAGTATCGGACACCTATCTCATACAAACCTAATCAAATGAAGTTCTGCGTCGTAGAGGCCATGGTAAAAGTTGACCTTAGTAGGGAAACGAAGTTTGCGCACATACGCAGAAAGCCTTGCTGATTAAGAAAATAACGTCTCGTATACTTTATGTCAGTTTGTTCAATGTTATCGTTTGGAGATGAAGCAAGCCATTTGCAGGCGATAATTTATGAAAATGGTCGGGTGGGGGGGGGCACAATACATGAAGGCAATATGCTGGCTCAAATGGATTGTCGGGGCAAACTCGTAGGCTCCAATTTAAAAAATTGAATTACTGTGGGAAGGGGTAAAGCCAAAATTGAGGAGACACTTGCCCCTCAAAATTGAGGTGACACTTGCCTTTGAGGGCGGAAGGTATGGCAAATATTTTTTCCGCTCACTAGTTAACGTCAGCGAACAAGTAAAATACAAAATCGGTGTCGCCAGATAGCGAATATTATGAGCGGTCCTATGGTGGCAGACATGTGGTGGGATGCGGCAGACAGGTGGTGGGATGCGGCAGATAGGTGGTGGGATGCGGCAGACAGGTGGTGGGATGGGAGCAGAAGTTGGCGCATCAGCGAAGGCTGCATGCCTGCACATTCCTGATGGATTGAGGGTATGAGGAAGCGGTGTCCTTTTGAACCTGATTAGAGGCTGAGGTGGAACATCTGCTGGTGTAGTACACTCGATGGTCTGTGGGGGCCCTCTTGTCCCCCCGATCAACCTTTGTCTAGGGGGATACCCGGCGGACCACATATGGTGGTGCGGGACACACGGGCGGGAATAGATGGTCATCCGAGGGGAGCCCATGCTTGAGGTAGACTGTTTTACTCGAGAAGTCTCAAACCGGATGTTCCTCATCTGGCTATCCAATGACTAGAGGCCGTTCATACATTACCAACCTGCATCTCGTTTGAAGGGGATGGTGAGTCTCGGAAAGCATCTGTCTCCCAAAGGGTCCAGTGTTAAAAAGCGTACCACGTCAGCAGGGAGCGGTGTCAGCAAGCCCGAGTGAACGCTTCCGTGTCGAGGTGACTCGCCAGTGCTACACTTCAGAAAGGTGGCGCTTGTGGGCGTCTACACGCAAACATATCCATTGGCATCGCACTAAACATCTGACCAATATTACCAACATCCGTCTGGTATTCCCCGATTCTGCATCCGAAGAAAAAACACCGCTACAAAAATTGCCGGACCACAAATGCAGCGTGCAGAATGGGCACAATATGGTGGATAACAGGGTCTCCCTCAGAAACATGTTGGATATTTACTCTTTTACAAATAGCTAACGCTGTAGTATGTGTTTTTGAAAAGTGTCCGGCATTTCCCGAATTTCCTTCGTCTATGGGCCACTCAAACATGGTGTCGGGGAGATTCGTGTTGTACCGTATAGCGGAGACATGGTTATAGTACGACAGAGCAGTTAGTCCGGACACCTGAAGTCTCACACATTGGTAACTTTAACGAGGTAAGTATACATAAATATATTCAGAAACACCGCTATGCTCATAATCCATTCAGTCTGGACGTGCGACGGGTTTTGTAAATAAAAGGCTTATAAGGTTATCGTTTATAAGGTTTTTATATCAGGTATTTATATATCTTCTATAAGGTATTTGTAAGGTTATCTTCTACCTATCTTAATAAAAGGTTTTGAGTGTTTGCAATTTTACATTTCCATGTGATTCCGTGCATCGAAAGCTCTCTCTCTGTTTCATTGCCTTCCTTTTTGGTCCGTTCCCTTATTAACTTATAAGAATCCTGGCACCGCCACTGCATCTCAGACAAAGCTGACTCTTCTGAATCACAGGTCGCTCATGCTGGTGTGACATTTTAGCATCGGATGCAATCCGATGCAATTAGAGCCTTCCGGAGGCTAATGTAATATTCCTCATGCAGATTATGGCCTATCGCCAGAGAGTGCCATTGTTGATTTTGGTTCACCATGACGCAAGTTATAGGGTTCAGGTATCGCAAAGATACCGAACTCCTACCAGGCTTATAGTTAGGTATCCGGTATCGTCAGAATCTTTCCTACTGTTTGCACTGTGTGAAGAGGGCCGGCAGCTGAAATATAGCGTCATTTTCTGTACTGATTTTTAAAGTGATGATACTTGCGAGAACAAAGTCAATGTTCACCGTATATTCTATTTATCGTGTTTCTCGCCACAGTACTAATGAAGGGGACAACATTGTTTTTTTTTTTTACGCCATGACTTCTAGTTTCCACAGGATTAGTGTTAAGTTTTCGAATTTCGACCAGGGCGAGGTGGCGTGCCACTGCGCCCTGCGCACCGACCCCTATATCCACTGTATCGTTCAAACACCAACCACGGATGCCGAATTTTGAAAATTATTGTGCGCAAATTGCATTAGGGCAATTGGCAGGCCCAAATAGATTGGGGAACCCTCCATAGGGTCCTATGCTAAAAGTTAAAATTATTGGGGGGGGAACCAACATTGATGGCGCACTTGCCCGCCCAAAAGCATACAAATCTTAACACGTGCTCGCCAATGACGGTTGGCGTTCGGGTTGGGTGGGCCTAACATTTTATCAGTGCTGATCGTGACCGAACTTGGTCGATGTGGTGTCTACAGGTGCTTAACGGCATCAGCCTGCGTCAAACCGCGGAACTGGGTACACCGAAGCTATCTGTGCACTCAACCGGGTAATTGCATTATTTTATCGGCGCCTGTGTACAACTGAAGTCTGTCGAACAGTTTACCATGAAGTCATATATGGCAAAGCACTCCGAGACGTTGTCAAGGCCTGTTGTAACGTGTCAAGGCCTGTTGTAACATGTCAAGACCTGTTGTAACATGTCAAGGCCTGTTGTAATGTTGTAAGGCCTGTGAATGTCTTCGGTACTCCACCACTGGCTATGGAACCTCTGAGCTGGTGCTGGAGCTGCTGGTGGTGACAACCACCACGCAGCAGCATTTCACCGCACTATAGTGCGTCATTTACAGAATTAGCATACAGAAAATGGTAGCATAAGCGACTCATAAATGGCAATATTGACGCCACTAATGCAGTTTGTTCTCACTAGATTGCAGCGTTTCATCTATAGATTTAGTAATTATCCAGATAAGAGACATGCTAAGTCATGGTGCCTCGAATATTAAACAAGTATGTGTATTTACGTCTGGTTGTTGTTTGTTGCAATACCAAGTGATGCACGGTACATTTTATATAAATGTAACATTAGTTTAACATAGAACTACATCCCAATACATCTGAAATATTTTCTTTAGTATAAGCTATGGTATCAACTAGAAATTTGGTAGCTGCTGAACTGCGACCATCTGCAATAGAACTTACGCCGCGGCAATCCGCAGACATTCACAACGTCGAGGCTGTATTAAGCGTACAGTTATCAAGTATTTGCTGTACATTTCGATGCCATTTACTGCAAATCCACCTAAGCAAGTAGTTCACCCGGATGGAAGCTACAAAGTTGTAACGCTTCAGAGCTGGCTGGAAGGCTGCAAAGCTGGTCATTAAGAGGCGGAACCTGCACTGCACGTAAAGTAAATAACCGAATATGTTAGGTACCTGTTAGGCATGTTAGGTACCACGGAGTTAGATTCCTGGAGCTATTCCAAGTTCAGGGGAAATAACGATGCTATGCATTCCCATCCCAATTTGTAAAAAAAAAAATTATCGGGTCGCTGATCCAACCTGACCTTGCGCGCGGATATTGCATATTCTGGTTGTTGCAATCAAGCTGCACCCCATTAGCAATATTCGCTACAGCATTGGGATGTCCAACACGGCACCTATCGTGTCCGAAGCATGCAATTCGAAGGTTCAAACAATAATTGCGTGCTTTGTCCTGTGATCTCCAATGTCATTATATCCTCGAAATAACATGTGAATGGAAGAACACATTTCAGATGCAGAATTTATGGGCCTATCTAATCATGTTTACTGCACCACTCTATCGTAATCTAGTCCTAAGTTATGGAGGGTAATACTTTGCTATACTATAATTCATATCGGAAAAACAAAACCGAACCAATATTACCACATGCTGAGCCAAAAAGTACAGCCTACGTCTCTTCGTATTCGAAAGGTGTGGCGTATATGAAAACTAGTATCGTATGACCAACATATCTACTCTCATATTCATTAGCTAATATATAATCCCAGCAAGGTATGCAACCAGTGTACCGGCGTAAAATATATTGCATTGTTTTATATTTATAAGTCGGGCATAAGTTGCAACCGAATAAACGGATATTTTCTTGCCGATTATATGAAAAGGCCGAAGAAGAATATTCTTATAATTTTACAGGCCGACTTCATTGGCTACGGGATCCCACGGCGCATTTTTGTCAACCTATTTTTCCCGTGTATAGAACGAAACAATGGGTTCCGTCCCTGAACAAATAATTATTCTGGAGGTATAGGTGAGACATAGAAGTGGGAGAAACTTGTACAAAAGGGCAAACACGACTGTAACGTGAGCAACTAGAAAACGTGACAGTCGGTTTCCAAATTGTATCCTTTGTCAGTTTCTACTGGACATATTTGATATCAGATTCACTTTTCCAATAATCAACTGAAATGTAGCTTCTTTGGACGAAATTCCTATGTCGGCGACTGTTACATAGCGACCGCCCGGCCGGCACTAAAGTCGCACATGACGCACCGTAGCAGTCATAAGTGCAGCCGTATTGGTCGGAGCCGGACAACTCGCACGAGCTGTGTTCGCTCCCAGCGACAAGCCACTCACATCACGGCGACAACATCGCCAGAGACGGCACACATTGTGCTGCCTGTACTGGAGGAACGCCTGCCCGACTGTCACGTGCAACTCGCGTGCATGAGTCGCTGCCAAGCTCGGCCACGATACGCAGATCAGGGGCGGATACAGGAGGCTCTGAGATCATGGGTCCTTCCAAAATGGAAAAATGGCACGTCTTGACGGGGAAAGGCGCCCTTCTCTGAAGGCTTTGAAAGCACCCTTCTCTGAGTGTACCCCTTCCCCTTTCCAGCTCAACGGATTTTTATCCCCATTCAGGAATAGCCCCCCTCTCCTCAGATTAAAAGGCTCTAACTTCAACATGCTCGAGTGCACCCCACAGAATGCCCCCTAGCAGTACCATCAGACAGTCGGGTGTAATGAGACGCGGCACGTCCCCGGCATTACACCAGACAGTCGGGTGTAGTGAGACGCGGCACGTCCCTGGCAGTACCATCAGACAGTCGGGTGTAATGAGACGCCGCACGTCCCTGGCATTACACCAGACAGTCGGGTGTAGTGAGACGCGGCACGTCCCTGGCAGTACCACCAGACAGTCGGGTGTAATGAGACGCGGCACGTCCCCGGCATTACACCAGACAGTCGGGTGTAGTGAGACGCGGCACGTCCCTGGCAGTACCACCAGACAGTCGGGTGTAGTGAGACGCGGCACGTCCCTGGCATTACACCAGACAGTCGGGTGTAATGAGACGCGGCACGTCCCTGGCAGTACCACCAGACAGTCGGGTGTAGTGAGACGCGGCACGTCCCTGGCAGTACCATCAGACAGTCGGGTGTAGTGAGGCGTGGCACGTCCCTGGCAGTACCACCAGACAGTCGGGTGTAGTGAGACGCGGCACGTCCCTGGCAGTACCACCAGACAGTCGGGTGTAATGAGACGCGGCACGTCCCTGGCAGTACCACCAGACAGTCGGGTGTAGTGAGACGCGGCACGTCCCTGGCAGTACCACCAGACAGTCGGGTGTAGTGAGACGGGATCTGGGGAAAGACGCGGGGTCCGGCAGTACCACCAGACAGTCGGGTGTAGTGAGACGCGGCACGTCCCTGGCAGTACCACCAGACAGTCGGGTGTAGTGAGACGCGGCACGTCCCTGGCAGTACCACCAGACAGTCGGGTGTAGTGAGACGCGGCACGTCCGGCAACCAACAGTCGGGTGAGACGCGGCACGTCCCTGGCAGTACCACCAGACAGTCGGGTGTAGTGAGACGCGGCACGTCCCTGGCAGTACCACCAGACAGTCGGGTGTAGTGAGACGCGGCACGTCCCTGGCAGTACCACCAGACAGTCGGGTGTAGTGAGACGCGGCACGTCCCTGGCAGTACCATCAGACAGTCGGGTGTAATGAGACGCCGCACGTCCCTGACATTACACCGGACAGTCGGGTGTAGTGAGACGCGGCACGTCCCTGGCATTATACCAGACAGTCGGGTGTAATGAGACGCGGCACGTCCCTGGCATTACACCGGACAGTCGGGTGTAGTGAGACGCGGCACGTCCCTGGCAGTACCACCAGACAGTCGGGTGTAATGAGACGTGGCACGTCCCTGGCAGTACCACCAGACAGTCGGGCGTAGTGAGACGCGGCACGCCTGCTTTGGTGTTTCTTCCGGAACACTAAATCTGGCGGACGAATGTTCGTGGTGTAGTGATATGCTGTCCACTCACCTCGATACACTGATATTACTGCGGCTGGATAGGGGCTACGACTTGTATCTTCATGGCTAACCCGTGAACAGAGTTATATCGACAAATCCTGTCGACAGAGCTCACTTATCGCTATGATCTGTCACCGGTGTCAACAGAGTTGACCTATTACCCGTCGCCTGTATCAACAGCTGACCTGTTACCAATGACCTGTGTCAACAGAGCAGTCTATGACCCTTCACCTGTGCCGAGAGAGCTGGTGGCCTCCATTAGTGGGGCTGGTCTGTGACCTGTGACCCTTAGTAGCAACACTGGCATGTGACTATGACCTATGTTCTTTCCCAGGCTGATCGACCTGTGAGCTTGTCAACAGAACTGACCTACCATCTGTGATCTGTGACCTCGGTCAGCAGAGCTAACCTATGATCGGTGAGCCGTGTCGGCATGGCTCGCATATGACCTGTGACTCGTACCCGAGCTCGGCGTGACTGACACATGCCCGTGACCTCGACAGAGCCACCCGTGAGAGTGACCTGGTATTGCCGGAGCACGGCAGAGCGGTGGCTAATGAGCTCGGCGTCGACTACTTTGAGACGTCGGTGCTTACATACTATGGCGTCGATCAGATGTTCGAGAACGCCATTCGGGCGGCGCTCATCGCCCGGCGCAAGAAGTTCTGGATGTCCAACCTGAAACGGGTCAACCGGCCGCTGCTCCAGGTCAGCTGATGGTGCTCACCGCCGTGGCTGCTGTGGGGCGGGGTACATGGGGTAGGGAACACGCTGCTTAGTGGTCAGCTAATGGTGCTCACCACCGTGGCTGCTGTGGGGCGGGGTACATGGGGTATGGAACACGTTGCTTAGTGGTCAGCTGATGGTGCTCACCGCCGTGTCTGCTGTGGGGCGGGGTACTTGGGGTAGGGAACACGCTGCTTAGTGGTCAGCTGATGGTGCTTACCGCCACGCCGACTGTGGGGCGGGGTACTTGGGGTAGGGAACACGCTGCTTAGTGGTCAGCTAATGGTGCTCACCGCCGTGGCTGCTGTGGGGCCGGGTACTTGGGATAGGGAACACGCTGCTTAGTGGTCAGCTAATGGTGCTCACCGCCGTGTCTGCTGTGGGGCGGGATACTTGGGGTAGGGAACACGCTGCTTAGTGGTCAGCTGATGGTGCTTACCGCCACGCCGACTGTGGGGCGGGGTACTTGGGGTAGGGAACACGCTGCTTAGTGGTCAGCTGATGGTGCTTACCGCCGTGTCTGCTGTGGGGCGGGATACTTGGGGTAAGGAACACGTTGCTTAGTGGTCAGCTGATGGTGCTTACCGCCACACCGACTGTGGGGCGGGGTACTTGGGGTAGGGAACACGCTGCTTAGTGGTCAGCTGATGGTGCTTACCGCCGTGGCTGCTGTGGGGCGGGGTACTTGGGGTAGGAAACACGCTGCTTAGTGGTCAGCTGATGGTGCTTACCGCCACGCCGACTGTGGGGCGGGGTACTTGGTACAGGAAGCACGCCGATTAGCTGTGTGCGGACTGATAGCTTTGTCCACTGATTCTGTATGCCTGTCGTTCTGATCACGGCTGAGTCGAAGCTGCATGCAACCTTGGAACGCTGGGTTGGTTGGTTATTGGTTTTACGACACATCGACCGTTGAGCCATGCAGCGTCGCCAATCTCTCACGCCGATTGGTCGTGGGCGAAGAGTAGCGGCATGTGAGACTCGAACACTCAACCTTTCGATTGCAAGACGAGCATCTTACCCTCAGGCTACTCGTCCCCTGGAACGCTGGGAGAAATGGAGTTGCCAACAGACTTGGCTTCTGATGCACTCTAGATGTTCACTAGTCCTGACACATACCTCTGCGTAAAATTAGTGTAGTGTTTGTAACCACTGCCACCTCGCACACGTTCAAGCGCGTGATCATCCTTTTCTCAACATTCAAGGATATGTGGAAAGGTTAGATTGCGTGGCAAGCTGAGCGTTGAATGCTGTCGGCTAGGTGTCACTGGGTTGATTTTCTATAGCGGTATTCAAGCTTTAGATCTGAAGTCCTCTTAACGGTAGCAATATGATAGATCGGGCCAATGCTTGGTTTCCATGGGGCAGTTATAAATTTATCCATACTTCCATGGACCTTGTACATTATCAGTATCGGATATTGGGCGCCAAATGACCCCGTAGTCGGAGCACCCTTAAACCCAAATAATCAATAAGAGTATTGGGCATGTCAGGAGTATCACTAGTAATGGCATACAAAGCATGGTGTAGGCCGTCGTGAGCAAGCTTCGCAAATTTTGTCGTCTCTGCTTCCTCGTGCTCTATGTCAGGAGGTTGGAGAGACACTGTTCTTCCGACAGCCTAGCTCCAGTTGGGTGGAGGTGCCGATTGTCTGGAGTTCTCGATTGACTCATTCCGCCTTTGTTGCTTTCTTCATTGAAGAAAACTGAGATTCCATAGCCAGTAGCGTACCAAAGGGGAGGGGAACAAAAGGGAAATCTTCCCACAAGAGATGGTGGTCCCAAACTAATTGCGTCGATGCTCTGAAAATTCCTCCTGGGCCCACGCTGAGTACCAAAAATCGAGCCGGCGCAATGGACATCGCGCCGGAATCAAAACAAAATATAGCCGGGGGTCAAAAATATTATACAGGCGCCACGAATCGGTCGAAAGTCGAAAAAAGAATCGGTCAGAGAAAATCGCTCTGAAGCCGAAACATTTCGCAAGAGGCCCACAAAAAAGCGCAGGGCGCCAAAATACACATTGCCATGCTCCAGAATAAATGCCGACAGGGACCAAAATAATCACGCCTGGGTATCCAAGGATTCAGCGGGGTTGCTACAATTCACGCGGCTGCCCACAATTCACGCCAGGGTCCAAATAAATACAGCAGGGTACTAGAAGCAGGCCGGTACACGAACACGTACCGGGGCCCTCCAAAGCCCAAGCTCCTCAACAGCACCGAGGGCCTGAAAAGAAGGCATGCCAAACCAGGCCATGGCTCATGGAAAGCGATATCGTCGTAAAGGAACAAAAAAGCTCCGGTGATGCCAAATATTACATCAGAGCCTTGGAAAACGCACTGGTTCGTCAAAAACACCGTGAGTTTAACAAAAGGCGACAAACCCCTAAAAGGCGTCTGGATCTCAGAAACGCGCCGAGGCCATAAATGAATGTTCTGGAGCCCTAAAACACCTCAGTAGATGAAAACAACCAAAAAGAAACCCATAAGCAGAGGCCCTAAAACGAACACCGAAGAAGCCCGTCGGTTCGGTGGCCAATCTGGCAGCATATCTCAAGGAAATTATGAGACACACCAAAGCTCAGAAGGAGTATTCATTTTGTACCAGGAAATGTGGGAGAAGATAAATAATCTTCGACTTTAATTAATTGAATTTTCCCAGTGAACCCACATGCAATGCATTCCATGACGTCACATGTGACAAAATGTCATTAGATGGCAACAACTAGCAAAGTACCTCGGCATCACCTACCCAAAAGAAAGTATTGGATTCACTGTCATCTTGAAGACGAGGTGTTGCCTTGAGACGTCATAATAGTGACGTCATAATATACTGGCATGTCATCATACTCACCGTTGATGGAATGCTTTAAGCATATCCGAGTACAGTCTCAGCTCACGTAATCCTTCGCTGCACATTTGTACTTCCATCTAGCCTTGATGCGCTCATTTCGAGAGAATGTGGTATCGAAGGTCTCCCTCCTTGGATAATAACAATCCACGTCGTAACAGCACAGACCCATCTTCAGTCGCCTTCCACGTTGGTAACTGCCTCAGGCGCAGTTCCAAAGGGACAATGACCGAATATTCGCAAAAGCCAGAGATCCCAAGACATGTACGATCCGACACTCAACAACCAGGAAGCACATGCGAAGGAAATATCAGAAAGCCCCAGATTTGAATGCGACAAATGTGTGTTTCAGCTACGCTGTACTACGCTGTGACTGTTAGAGCCGCCCCACCAGAACCAAACGACAACTTGTTCAGATGCTGATGACATCCCTCGACCCAACCGATCAAATACAATGCTTGATACCTCAACATCTTGAATAGTGTGCCTGGTACTACAGAAACTCGAGGCTTTGGTGCATTCTACAATAATGCAATCCGTTTATCATTTGACGACAAATATTTTGTCGTGCAGATTTACATAATCAATGCCCTGAATTAATGCAATATAAAACTCTTGCAAGCAGACAAGACCGAGACCGAATTGTTCTCGCTTAAAAGGCTGCGGTCACTCGCTTGGTCACTCACTCAGTCTGCACCAGCGTCGACTCTTGCAAACGGTGATCGAATCCGGTATTGTTGCATACATAAACTGAACACAGTCTAACGTGTTCCTTCATTTCATCGATGTTTTGTTCCGTCCCATTGAAAAAGTATGTTGACTTAAATATTTAAGCGAGAATCTTGCCTGAGGAGTTTGCCCAGCCGAAGCGATGATGACCAGTGCACTGCTGCTGTGGTCAAACATTGTAATTAATTACCCTCAACGAGTATCTGCTTCTTCGCATTTCAGACTAATGCTTCAAGGATGAACCAGTCTGTCGAAGGGAATCATTCGCTCAATGGTGATTCGTCCAAAGAGTTTGACCTGGTGAGAGGGTGGTAATGATCGCCGGGCTGTGACCCGGTGAGAGGATGGTAATGGTCGCCAGGTTGTGAACCGGTGAGAGGGTGGCAATGGTTGCTGGACTATAACCCAGTGAGAAGATGGTAATGGTCACCAAGCTGTGCGCCGGTGAGAGAGGGTTGGCAATGGTCGCTAGACGATGACCCGGTAAGAGGGTGGTAATGGTCCCCAGGCTGTGGTCCCGCCGAATACTTTCTGTTCCGTCGTGTTCTGCATAAGAGGTCAGCAGTGCCACTGCCGACACTGGAGGTGTCCCACTGGTCAGCAGTGCCACTGCCGACACTGGAGGTGTCCCACTGGTCAGCAGTGCCACTGCCGACACTGGAGGTGTCCCACTGGTCAGCAGTGCCACTGCCGACACTGGAGGTGTCCCACTGGTCAGCAGTGCCACTGCCGACACTGGAGGTGTCCCACTGGCCAGCAGTGCCACTGCCGACACTGGAGGTGTCCCACTGGCCAGCAGTGCCACTGCCGGGTCTGGCCGGTGTCCCACTGGTCAGCAGTACCACTGCCGACACTGGAGGTGTCCCACTGGCCAGCAGTGCCACTGCCGGGTCTGGCCGGTGTCCCACTGGCCAGCAGTGCCACTGCCGACACTGGAGGTGTCCCACTGGCCAGCAGTGCCACTGCCGGGTCTGGCCGGTGTCCCACTGGCCAGCAGTGCCACTGCCGACACTGGAGGTGTCCCACTGGCCAGCAGTGCCACTGCCGGGTCTGGCCGGTGTCCCACTGGCCAGCAGTGCCACTGCCGACACTGGAGGTGTCCCACTGGCCAGCGGTGCCACTGCCGACACTGGAGGTGTCCCACTGGCCAGCGGTGCCACTGCCGGGTCTGGCCGGTGTCCCACTGGCCAGCAGTGCCACTGCCGACACTGGAGGTGTCCCACTGGTCAGCAGTGCCACTGCCGACACTGGAGGTGTCCCACTGGCCAGCAGTGCCATTGTCCAGTGCCGCCAGCGGCCGGTGACGTCGGAGGTGCTGCAGCACTGCCGGGGCACCACAGCTGCAAGCGGGTCGACACTCGGCGTGCACCAACTGCGCAGCGTGGCAGTTTGTTCGGCAACGCGCCGGACCATCTATGTCGCCGGTCGGCCCATAAACCATTCGGCAGGAACAGCGTGGGGTACGCCGGGTGGTAGGGGGCCCCGGTCGCCGTGTCTCCAATATTGATCGGAGCTCGGCCGACCGCGTCAGTGCGGCGCAACTGGTGCCCCGGCGACGCCGCCGCCGCCGCGCCACGTCGGCCGCCGCGGCGCGCCCGGCTGAGACTGCGGCCACACCCGGCTGGCTGGGCCGTGGGCGGCCGAGGAGGATGTTGCAGTGGGTGCGGCCGACACAGGCCAGCCCCTGGCCTGTGTCGGCCGCACTCTGACTACAGCCACGCACCGAGTCAGAGTCTCAAACACGCTGCCGTCCATGAGATTGAGGGGCTGGAGAATAGACGGACGGTGGTGGGGGCTGAACCACAGCGGGAGGAGGGGGGGGGGGAGGGGTCGTGGGAGGATGGGGGTGGTAAGATGGTGGGAGGATGGGCTGGTACGACAGCGGGCTAGTTGGGTGGTATGATTTATCGTCGCACATGCGGCGCGGCGGTTGGCTGTAAACAAGTCTGTTGTGGAGCTGCGGCCTGCCCAGCCCGGCTGTGGCGGACTGGCTGCCGAGTCGGCCGTGCCTGGTCGCTGACACGCGACACACTCTCCTGTACTGGGGCAAGGCGAAAGCTGGAGCCAATCCCAGTGGAGGAGGCATGCACCTGACGTGTCCAACCTGTACATCGGACCGTGGGAGAGGTGACATTCTGGTCGACACAGGCCTTAGACCTGAACTTGGGCATCTGGCCGTGCTGGGAGAGGTGACATACTGGTCGATCTACGGGCAGGAATCTAAGGGAGGATAGAATATCAAATAATGATTGAGCTAAGCTTTACCAGAGTAACCTCAATGCAAAGGCCATGAACAGCTAGCAGGTCAGAAGGCCGCCTGCCAGTAGTCTACCACGAATGTTTCATTATCCACGGCGAACTCCGAGCGCAATCGTAAACAAGCATAACGTCACCAAGGTGTTTCCTTGACACTGTCGTAGCTGGTATTCTACTGATGAATCAGAGCATTGCAGCGAGCACTCGGCACACTTAACAGGCTTCATCCCGGTCCATCGCACCGCTGGGATAACTACCAAATGCGCACACGATGAGTGTGGTTTGTGTCAGCTGCAAATTAGCCAATTCTGCCGTACTGGGATAAATATCCGCGATCAAAGGTTCGTCCACTGCTGTGGTGCCGGCGGCGAACCCTGACATGCAAACATTTCAACTGAGCTAACTGATGACGACTCAGATTGTCGCAGCTTCTGGCTGTCCAACATGCCAGCTGATCATCCCCCGACGTCTGGCTGACACTATCTGTGACTTGGCTACCGAGGAGCCTGGCTGATCCCTCTCCTGACCAATGTTGACCTAGACGACGACCCCTGACACAATGTCAGGGGGCGGCCACATACTGTCAGGGGCCGGCCACATACTGTCAGGGGCCGGCCACATACTGTCAGGGGGCGGCCACATACTGTCAGGGGCCGGCCACATACTGTCAGGGGCTGGCCACACACTGTCGGGGGGCGGCCACACACTGTCAGAGGACCGGCCACATACTGTCAGAGGGCTGTCACACACTGTCAGAGGACCGGCCACACACTGTCGGGGGGCGGCCACATACTGTCAGGGGGCGGCCACATACTGTCAGGGGGCGGTCACACACTGTCAGGGGGCGGCCACACACTGTCAGGGGTTGGCCACACACTGTCAGGGGGCGGCCACATACTGTCAGAGGACCGGCCACATACTGTCAGAGGGCTGTCAGGGGCCGGCCACATACTGTCAGGGGGCGGCCACATACTGTCAGGGGCCGGCCACATACTGTCAGGGGCTGGCCACACACTGTCGGGGGCGGCCACACACTGTCAGGGGCCGGCCACATACTGTCAGAGGGCTATCACACACTGTCAGAGGGCTGTCAGGGGCCGGCCACATACTGTCAGGGGCTGGCCACACACTGTCAGGGGGCGGCCACATACTGTCAGGGGCCGGCCACACACTGTCAGGGGGCGGCAACATACTGTCAGAGGGCGGCCACATGCTGTCAGGGGCTGGCCACACACTGTCAGAGGTCTGTCACACTGTCAGAGGGCTGTCACACACTGTCAGAGGACCGGCCACACACTGTCGGGGGGCGGCAACATACTGTCAGAGGGCGGCCACATGCTGTCAGGGGCTGGCCACACACTGTCAGAGGGCTGTCACACTGTCAGAGGGCTGTCACACACTGTCAGAGGGCGCCCACCTCTCATGGTTTTGCATGGATTTCTTACGTGCGTGCGTCATCTATAAGCTCACGGCCTATGGAAAATCGCATGCGACCAAAGGGCATGTGCACAAGCTAACATAGTCCGGTTCTACCTTCCTCGGCGCTGTCAACGATAGCCGAACACAAACAATGGAAGTACCTTCCCCAGCTTTGATTTGTTCATAATCCATCAATTAGTATACCCTATAAGCCACGACTCCGTTGTAATGTCCACGATAGCAAGACACCAACGCGTCACTCCTTCCTCTAAAGCGTCCATATTGCTGGAAATCACTCAAGATATGCACACTGTGCATATCTTGAGTGATTTCCAGCAATATGCACGCAAGCGCTGTGCATTGCACAGCGCTTGCGTGCCACATGCATGTTCCCGTGATTCCAGTAACCAGCCACCCACGGCGCTCGTCGTAGCATAGCGGTCTTGGCATGCCTGGGCGGACGCGTATGGCCAGCCGGCTATAAGCCGGGGGATGAAACCTCCGCGGCTGTGAGCGGCGATCAGTGATACGTGACGCGGTAACAAGAGGCCGAGCCATGCTGGATGATGGCTGGCGATCACTCCGCCTGCGATATATAGTGCACTTTTTAATTTTAGACCTGACATAACTCTTCACACTGACTTGCACAGAAGAAGCTCTTGAACTGGTAAATTCACTGGATCAGAAGTTGGAACCAGCGTCCTACTGTTATCGATACCACTAACATTTTACGAAAAGCATACAATGCTATGAGCACTGCCTCCTACGCTCTCATATACACACGATTCTCTACAGCACTTTCCTGAATTGAAAGTACTAAATACTACATTTCCTTTCCGCTTGTAGGCTCATTTGTAATTTATACCAAGAAACTTTCCTCAAAATAAGCAATGAAACCTCTTCCTGATTTCGTTAGGCTTCGTTTTGTCCCCTAGCCCTGCTATGTTAAGCTTTCGAGTAATAGGATCATTCCATACACTGCCCGACATCTATGTCTGCCTCAACCTGCCAATTTCCTCATCCTGATCTGGTGGCGTATAGCATGTCCAAACCCTTAATTTTGTTCCATTCTCAGGAAGAGACCTAACCATGAAGGTTATACTTTTTTACTACAAACACTAACCCCTAAAGCGTGGTACTTCATAACCTTCCTCACATGCAAGAGCATTTCACTTGCAACCTTGATTTCCTTTGATGACCATGTATGTTGTACCAGTTAATTCAAGTCATGTCCTATTCATAGTCATAGTCGTATATTGATCTCTCCGTATTCATGGCTTTTCAGCACTCGCGTCGCTACATGGTTCAATGATAAAAGAGAAACTCGAATTATGAAAAACACTAAATAATGCGAAACGTGAATGAAAAGAGATAAGATGATAAAACATGCCACCAAATACGCCCCCGAGCACGAACCCTATTATTCCACGTGCTGGCCGCCAGATACAGAAAGCTGCGTCTCGCAGCTTCTGTATTAATGCGGGGCAGCTCTAAGTTGTTCACGTCAGGTCCTCGTGTGCTCCTACTGGAGATTTCGGAGCGAACTTAATACTGCTAGCCGGTGTAAGGGGGACAGCAAGTTGTCTGCAAAATGTTAGCATTAACGCATGCAGTAGATAAGCACATCCTATCTGTTTTCCAGAGGAGGTAACGAAAAAGCAGACCTGCTTGCAAAGCAAGCCTTAGCATTGAACTCTTGCCCTAGTATGGAATATTCGGTTGCGAAACACTACCATAACACCATATTCGTCAGCATCACCAGAACACGTGGCCACTGCACAACATAACACAACACATCTCCAACTACACCCACGATATAAAACCAACGGTAGCCACATGGAATATATCAAATCAATCTCACCGACAAAAAATATGTCGTTCTCACTAGACTTTAAGCTGGTTGCACAAAACTAACACAGCCTCAACTAGAGGACGACCAGTACGAAACACCTCACTGCGACACCTGCAACACCACATTAAGCATAGGCCACATCCTGCTAGACTGTTGTGGCTTAAGCATCCAAAGACACCCACCTGAGACCTTCTGCCAAAAAGAGAGCGTCACACTGTCACTTACATCGCTCCTGGGTGGCAAGCACCTTGAACTCATACAATTGCTATGTGAATATATGTACCCCACAAAATCAGCAGGAGCACTGCAGACACCACACAATCAACACCCACTTCAACACGCAATACATTCCCGCTAAACACTTGTAGGAAACACGTAAATAGCCATCCCCGAATGGCGTCGAACGTACATTTGCTTTCCAATTATAAATAGATGGTTACCTAGCGGGGCCGTCGGACTTAGATGAGCCGACTTGGTTTAGGAAAACAATGAAAAAGCCAACGTAATTCATTAGCATATCGTAAAACGACTACCAAGAGGAGCTTGGCTAGTTATTGGTTTTACGACACATCGACCGTTGAGTCATGAAGCGTCGCCAATCTCTCACTCCAATTGGTCGCGGGCGAAGAGTAACGACAGGTGAGACTCAAACTCACAACCTTTCGATTGTAAGACGAGCAACTTACCCCTAGGCTACTCGTCCCTACCAAGAGGGGCCATCGGACGTAGACGAACCGATTTGCTTTGCAACTCAACGTAAAACGATACAGAGGTACAGCAGACGTAGATGAGCCGAACTAAACCAATCGCTAACCCTGCATGGCAGGCTTAGGCTCACCCGCTACTAACAACTAACGTGAGGCGGCCGGCGTGATAGGCGTTGTGGACAATTACCACCTTACCCGCACGGTAAAGACCCCTCGGTACTCTTCGATAAGAAAAGGCTAATGTCGGCACGTCGGAAAAATCAACTTCCTAGTCGCTCGAAAAACGATCCTCCCTTACCACAGTTACAAATTATCTTGCGTATGAGTAAAGTAAAACTAAAACCATTCAGACACCCGGGAGATGTCCCATATCCAACTCCCGGCTTCACCACCTGAACGTCATGCAGACTATTACGTAAAACTCCTTTAACACGCGCCCTGGAGGAGGGGGTGGGGGCGAAATCCACCCACCCCTCAGATTTCTCGTAGATAGCTGTAGATTTTACCGGCCGATATACGCCATTGTTTGTGTACCTGCCAATAAATGACCGGCGCGTTGTTTGAAGTAAGAAAAATGAAAATCGCTCGAACATTTTTCGAGTTAGGGGTCGCTAAAGTCAAAAACATTTCTCAGCCCCAGATCACAAATATCGTCGATGATGCGCTTCCGGTATATTAACAAAAAGGAAGTGTTCTTCGCAAAACTAGCGACTTTTTTATGTACATTGTCATGCTACATTGTTCCAGGGTCATGTCAAGTCACCGAGGTCAGGTCAGGTCAAGTTCATAACAGGTTAGCTCACGCCCTAGAGGGGGTATGGCGAAATCCACCAATCCTTCCGATTTTTCGTACATAACTCCATGTTGTACCGGACGATATACGCCAAATTTATCGCGTACCTGCTTAGAAATGACCGGCGCATTGTTTAAAGCAAGAAAAGTGGAAATCGGTCGAGAAGTTTTCACGTTAGGGGCCGTTAAAGTAAAAACAATTCGCAGCGCCAGACCACAAAAATCGGCGTTGACGCGATTCTCGTATGTTTGCAAAAGGGAACTGTTCTTGAAAACACTAGCGACTTGTTTGATGCATTTTGCCATGCTATATCATTTAAAAGTCATGTTAGGTCGGCGAGGTCAAGTCAGGTCAAGTTCATGACAGGCTAATGGAGCCAAACTTGGTCAACTGGAATGTGTCATAAATGCAAATGACTGTTATGCGATTGATGTCACTTTGCATGTTACTCCCTATACATCCCGAAATCTACTGTTTGTCATTGTGTGCCTAAGCATTTTCATACTTTATTCATGTATTTCACTCCTTTATTTGCGGATCCGATTGTGCCGAACCGCCCAACGGAGCAGTCGGGATGGGAGCCCGGTTCCGGTAACTGGAGCAGGTAATGACCTAATAAAGTGCTCCTATATAGGTGACCTGAGGTCAAATGGCGGATCTGACATCTGTATTGCATCATTAGTAATGTCCAAAACATCAGTAATGCCAATTTTGGAGCATTTAAACACAACCGCAGCGATCCATAACAATGATAAGCCAAGCCACGCAAAACAAGGAAATTTTGCTATTTTGACCTCATTTGACATTGAAGATATTGACCTAAGGTCATGAACTTTGCACACAATAGAGTTCACTATGGTGCCCATCCATCCTGTGAATTTCGTTGCTCTAGCCTTCATAGGAGCTGAGATCTTAGGGGGGGCGGAATCCGCCCCCCCCCCCCTCCAGGGCACGCCATTTTCAGAGGCCCTCCAGGGTGCGTGTTAAGGTAAATATGCACTTCGTTGCGCTTTGCTTGCGAAATACACTCGCCTTAAAGTCGGCGCAAATATTACATTTATGGTCCGGCGCGTCTCTACAAAAATAATTTCCCCCGCGCGGTCAGGGAACCTATAGCCATAACTCCTTCGCCGTGCTTAAGCAGAGATCTGCCTTGTCGCGCTGTTGTCTAAATCATCACCCCCCCCCCCAAAAAAAAAAAAATTATGCTGTTTATTATAGTAGAGGTTAGATATTAGATCCTACAGTTTGCTTTGATGCTTTGAAGAGAAACGTGCAAACTGTTGCGGACTTGTCTCAAGACGTCTAAGCAGTACATGGAAATGGAAATGGATGAGTAATTCTGGTAGCGTTTGCTAAATGAAGGCATGCGATTTCCATTCGGTCTATGATGGTTTCGTTAGAAAATTACTATATTCTGTGAGCTATTGCTGCCACTAAGCACACATGCACGCATGGTATTGAAACGCATACGCTGTATCATGTTGCCAGTGCGTGGTGACAGAACGCTGACGTCGGTAGCGCCGGTAATTCGGCACATCGCCCGCGGAGATATC
This sequence comes from Imbricaverruca yamaguchii, assembly GCA_034440575.1. Classification (NCBI taxonomy): domain Eukaryota; kingdom Metazoa; phylum Arthropoda; class Thecostraca; family Neoverrucidae; genus Imbricaverruca; species Imbricaverruca yamaguchii. The sequence continues at coordinate 285,078 of JAOTOL010001490.1, forward strand.
GCATACAGAACGTGCAGCGATGGCGACGGCAACGCGCTGCGGCGTAGTTCTTGGAATTATAAGTGGTGGCGCGCCGTGACGTGGCCATCGTCCTTATCAGCTGTAGCCCCTCCTCGTGCTACTACCGTGCCCTGCCCTGCGCCCACGCGACCGGCAGACCCCGGATGTTTATTATCGTCTGGCGATGCTTTGGCGCGCCATCGTCCCTGCCCTTGACCCTGCGAGTGACACTGGCGCCGACAAACTGCTAGTTACCGAACTGCATGACGTGTTCACGTACACATGCACCGTCGCCGCCCTTACTCTAACCCGCGAACCAGCACTCCTTGTTCAATCATCGGTGAAGGGCAAACAAGCATCAGGCGTAAACCAGACGGCTGGCCTTTTTGCAGGATGACTTAGAACCCGCTGCGCAGTTGTTTGTCACCACTCGTACCCTACTCACAGAGTTATCCTACACTGTCAAATCAGTATATGCCGAGGTACACCAAGCCATTGCCCCTCCTCGTAGCCAGTGTTGTATTGTTGCCATAGAGCCGTGATGTTGTACTGTCAGTGTTGTATTGTTGCCAAAATGCTCTATGCAGTGTTAAAATAATTGTTTTTCGTTAGGTGTGAGATGTTGAATCAAGCACCGTAGGATGTCGAAATTCGTCATGGAGTTAGCATGATTTGCATTGTTTTTGATGTCTTTCAGGCTTAAATTTGAGTCAATGTTTGTACCTTCATCAATTGTTTTGGCATTCATAAGCTAGGAAGAGCCATATTTGGGATAGTGGGAAGAAAAGAAACTTATTCCATGCACTGGTGCTGCATGCCACATCCCGTTATGAGTAATCATTTTGCCCGAAATTGCGTTGCAAAATGTTCGTGTATCACTATCCCTTATCGAGAGCATGAACATGATACTTATAAGCAAGATACTGTTATAAAGGAAACACGAGGACTTCATAAGCATGCATCAAGGAGCAGGATGTCGATACTTCTTGGAGAAGGATGTCGATCGAGTGTTCAGAAAGTGGTCAATTCCACCCTATCTTACGAATAATTTAACACTGGCTCTATGGCAACAATAGAGAATGCTGTATTGTTGTCATAGAGCATTCTCACCCTTCTACTATTCCTGTTTTGCGAAGCTTAACTTCCTGACCACCACCACCCTTCATTGGGTTGCAGACGTTTCCTTCTGCATTGCTTCATTTTTGTTTGTTGATCCGATAGATCTTTTTAATCCCTCGCAAATATACGCTAAGATTAGCTGGTACCTTTAAAACTGTAATACCATGCATTTGGGGATGCATTTAGTAAACATTGAACTGGTTGCTGCTTGATATTATTTGTGATGACAGCCAGTGCCATCATTTATATTCATCTACAAGTTATAAGAAGAATTAGTGACATTATTACCCATCAGACCCATTTTCGCTTGTTCAGGATAGCTAGACCAGCATAGCCATGGTTATCGGTCACTACTTTTGGTTGCTTTTACCAATTTCCTCTGAACAGGGCTGTGCTCAGAAGTGTGACTGGCCGGTATCCCGTGACCGAAGCGTGTACTGGCTGATCTCGACCGAGATCAGGAAGCCTCGTGTGTGGAAGTCGTGAAAGTTTATCTGCTAGGACAGCCGGATTCTTTTCATTGGTGTTCACATGCCTTCCAAGCAGCGCCGAAGCTGTGTTAGCGCGGCTGCGTCCGAACGGACCAGGGATACAGACCGACTGCTCGTATGGCAGTTTCACCGTCCTCCACCAATGGTGACGATGCCGAGTTACCTCGGCATGCTATGTCTGTGTGTACCTGTGATGAACCAGTGCTGCTTGTGGCTGACCTTGACCCTGATTGCAGGCGCCATTCTGTCCCCCGAAGCCGCGACCGCCGGACATATTCGTCACGCCGTCCATGTTCGAGGAGAACATGGCAGCGTTGCTGGCCAACCAGTGGCACACAGACATCATCTTCCTCGTCGGCAGCGTAGGGTACGTTACACCCACTGAGTTGTTGGTGTGCTGGTCGTCTTGCGTGCTGCTTGTAGGAGCGTCTGTTGACACAGGTATTGATTGTTGGTGCGTTTGTCTTTTTACGTGGAATTTGTTGGTGCGTTTGGCGGTTTACGTGGAATTTGTTGGTGCGTTTACCTGCCAATGTGTCATTCATTGGTGCGTTTGTCCATTTATATATCATTTATCGTTCTATTTGTCGATTGATGCATGATGTATTAATGTGTTTGTTCAGTCTGACTGAATTATTCATGAGCTTGATAATTTTTATATAATATGTCATTTCATGCTCGGAACTCACTGCGGGTGTTGTGCAAGTCCATGCTGGTCAGTATAACTCTGGACGTTTGAAGTCAGAATATGCAAAAGTGTACTATTTGTTCGAGGCTAACTCGATCGCGTGCGCAATATCAATATTTGACGTGTAATGAATAAGTGTGGATCACTACCCATCCAGTAATATGGCTGCATTCATAATTTGTGCAGTATGTTCGTGGGCAAGTGATTTGGTTAATCTTAAAAGATCCTTTTTTAAGTCTTCGATTAGGTATCACCATTTGCCACCTCCTGCGGATTGACCGTGCCTGCGGCTTCCGTGTGCCATGTGGATCCATTACGACCGCGTGGCTGCTGCCAATGATCAACTGTAATGTAATAGTTGCACTGCAAAAGTTGTGTTTAACGAGTACCCGATCCCTTCTAAGTTCCCCTTGCGTCCAGTTGATCGAGTGCGCAGTGGGATGTGAAGCGGAGCATTGTTTTATTTACGCTTTGGACTGCTTGACCTCTTACACAGGGAGCTTTGTTAATGCTCCTTGAGCACAAGCATTGTTCATGCCGAGTTTTCTCCTTTAATCTTAATAAGCAATTATTAAGTTGGTAATGACGAAATGTTTTCCGACATATCATGTTATCTTCGGCCAGCTTTATTGTCGTCGCTCGAATAATTCGATGGCATATAACGGCAAATGAAAGTTGTTTCCGGACACCATTGCCATTGACGAGGGAGCGACGTCTGGCATTCTTATTTCCTCAGGCAACTGTTAGCAGCTTTTAGTCGCGAACTATAACGCATAGCTATCCCAAAAGACCGTGCTTCACCGCCCTGACTAGATATTTAAGAAAATACTGAACGTTCCCGAATGAGGGGACCGCTTCGCTGGGTTCTGAGCCAAAAACATTGTAATCCAGCAGGACGACGTTGGTGCTGTATGGGCTGTTGCACGCCTCGTGGCAGCTTTTGGTGTGGGATGTTGCATGCCCTGTGGTAGTCTTCTGTGTGGGATGTTACATGCCCTGTGGTAGTTTTTGTGTGGTTTGCTGCACGCCCCGTGGTAGTCTTTTGTGTGGGTTGCTGCACGCCCTGTGGTAGACTTCTCTCTGAGTTGTTGCACACCCTATGGCAGTCTTTTGTATGAGCTGTTGTACGCCCTGTGGTAGTCTTTGTGTGGGTTGTTGCACGCCCTCCGGTAATCTCCTGGGATGACATCGCCGGTAGATTATGGTGTAGTCATTCCTATCATATACAATCTGCAGAAGTGGTGTGTTCCCTCGGTATGCATTTACATAATCCAGCCCATGTAGGAGCTTCAAGTTTGGCGCATTTAGCCAGTTCCGTAGTCAGGCTCTTAGAGAGTGGACGTGAGCACTAGCGGGGGAGGTCTCTCCGGCTGAGGAGACTTATGAGTGAAACAAGCAATAACAAAAAAGAATGTGATCACATGGCCTGCAGTTTGAAACGAACCCATGTTGGAGGGGTCTCGTAATGACGAAAGAGCCGCACGCAGTCTGAGAAAGGCCCCTTGAATTTCACTGGTGTCTCTAGCTGGTCTAGCCGAGCCTTGTAGGGCTGAATGATCCTATGATGCCGGGAGGCCTCAGGCTGTCTGGTGGAGGTGGCCTGTGCCTGCGGTGATCTCCTGCAGTGTGAGAAAACCTCCGGTGATCATGTGATCGGCAACCTTCACCCCACCCGTCAGTACCTCTGGTCCGAACTTCGTCCAGTCAAAGCTGCAAACAGCTTACGATAGACCTGCACACTAAATGGCCTCCATTCATGAGGCCATCTTCTCCAAAGATGGCCTCCCTTCATGTTGGCTTCCCCATTTCCCAACAATTTCAGCTCTAACATGATACCTTATACCGTGCCCTCTCCCCCAATACATTTTCGCCCGTCCAATGTCTCCATGTATTGCTCCTTCCCCCGCTCCAGTAATCTTCAGAACTCAACGCCCCTGAATAGCGTGTTCGTCTCGTGCGGCAATCAACTATAGAGCAAGCTGAACACGCAGGTTGGTGTCAGCTGGCGCTGACGTTGTCTTTTACTCTCTTACACGATGTATGTCTCCCAAATCAAACTGCAAAAGTGACAACACCCGCCACCGCATGCACTTTCAAATTGTTTTGCACGGTCACAGTCCGCTTCTTCGAAAATGTGTATGCACGCATGCACGTGGTCTGACGTTCATTGTCCAACTCTTTGTGCTAGTGCTCACAAATATAGTTGTCAATGTTGTTCTATTTGTGTCCTTTTGATGACACCAATGGCTGTCCCGCCCTATACAAGTGTATCGGCTCGTTCCAAACGTTATCAATGATGCATCAACCATTTCTGTAGCGAACAAAGGGCTTCGAAGAAGAGAGTGGTTCCATATTATGCAGCTGTCTGGCTTGCAGCCATGAGATTCTCGTGGAGAAACATGGCATTTCCAGCTAAGAGGTGGCTATCGATTATGACCTCCCAGCAAGCCCAGCTGCACTGGTGGTATGCAATGGCTATCAATATCTTGCATTTGTGCTGCTATGCTGTTTAGGTCGATGTACTGTTGAGCGGCTTAGTGGATGTACTGTTAGTTCTTCAGCCATAATTGATGCATTCGCATCATTTTTCGAGGGAGAGACTGGAGAGCAGTCTAAGCCGAGCTGAATACATTGTAGCTAGGACAGATCTTAATACTTTGATCTACCGGAGCTTCCAGCCTTCCCTGGTCGATGCGGCAGCACGGTCCATATTGTATGAACTTTCCCCCACATCCCCCTTCATCACTTTACGAAGTATCTACCGGAGTTTACGACCGTCATAAGAATATATCAGTGGCTATATGACTTGCACCCCAGTACGACTATCGCATATCAGTCGGCAGCCAGCGGGCCGACACTGTAGCACTGCAGTCGTCCGAACTGTTACATCTCAGTACGGCACTGCAGTCGTCCGAACTGTTACATCTCAATACGGCTGTGACATTGACTTACTGTCGGTCGGTGACCAGCCGGTCGACATTGTAGCCGTCCTAACAGCATCCGACGCGATACCGCCTGGGATAGCGTGTCGCTGGCATTATTGGCCAGTGCGACCGGTCGGACCTAGGGCCAGTTCTAAAGAATTTCGATTCGGGGCTCCCATTCGTGGCTGCGGGATTGCCTTCCGAAGCAACTACGCCACGACTGGTCGATATGCTTGGTATGGGCCCTGTATACCGTATGGCTGGTATGACGGGTATGGCTGTTTTTATCCGGTATGGTTAGTATGTCCGGTATGACGCGTATGGCTGTTGTTTTCCGGCGTAGTTAGTATGGCCGGTATAGCGCATATGGCTGTTTTTATCCGGTATGGTTGGTATGGCCGGTATGACGAGTATGGCTTTTGTTATCTGGTATGGTTGTATGGCCCATATGACGTGACAGGATATCGTGGGTGGTGCTTGGAACCAACTCAGGATGTGTCTAGGTCCAGGGTCATAGCCGACATGTCCTTGCGTTCTGCAAATGGGTTGATCATCGATCTCACCATCAATACTGGGTCATAACATACAATCCACCGCTGGTCCAGCTTCACATCATCCCATAAAGACGAAGGAGAGTGACGCCGAGCCGGTCTACTCTCGTGTACATTCGAAGGAAAATCGCGTGAGCGTGTGACTCGATATATTTGTACCGTGGATATGCGAAAAAAAAGTGCATGTGAAACGACTCGTCCCGGTTCGGTAGAACCTTGACACATTTCTCCTACTAACAATACTTTTTTTGCGGCATTTCAAGTCTTGATTTTGTACCTGGAGTTCGATGTTCTCTATAAGAGCTCTGTTCACACCAACTGTCATCCCAACACTTCCGATGAAGCTTTCACAATTTTGTTCTTACGAAAAGCTTTACGGCCGTACTTCCCACGCCGGCTGAGACCGCGCCAGTAGAGTACCGCGCCGATAGAGTACCGCGCCAGTAGAATGCCGCGCCGGTAGAGTACCGCGCCAGTAGAGTGCCGCGCCGGTAGATCACCAGGTCAGTAGAGCACCATGTTAGTAGAGTGCCGCGCCACCGAAGTAGCATGCCATCCAAGCGCCGTGCCCGACATTTTCTCTCCGCCAGCTGCCAAAGCGACCAGCTGTTGTCGGCTGATGCCGACCATCTGAGCCGACCAGCTGTTGTCTGTTGATCCCGACCAGCTGAGCCGACGAGCTGTTGTCGGCTGATGACGACCAGCTGAGCCGACCAGCTGAGCCGACCAGCTGTGTTCTGCTCATGTTTGTTATGCCGACGACGATGTGATGCTCGGTTATGTGCCAGCAGGACGGCAGCCTCGTGGTCTGTGTATTGTCCTTGTCATCCAGCGCTCATAATGATGCATTCTACTGGGATTTTCTTTAATCGACGATTTTACATTTGGAGAAGAATATTTCAGCACCCAACATCGAAATGGCATTTCTGCCTGAGAGACCTATGAACTTTTTGGGTCTTGGTAACAACTCATCTAATAATCTTCCACAATCCAGAAGTTACTTTCTTTTGTTACCAGATCTATAGAATCTGCAATCAATGTCTTGGTTTGTTGAAATATTTGTAAAGCTTCAATATACCAACGATATTTACGGGAAGAAACCTCCGGAACCCAGGCACATGGTCAGGGTAACGCGCAAGGAAGGAGAAAATGGCCGCCAATTCCAGCAAAAGCATCTACCCCGGGCGACAAATGCAGCGTGTGTGTGGTTGCCAGGCAGCGACTGAGACTGTCATCAGTGCTGAGCACGTAGTTCCTCCATGTGTGTTGTTGCCAGGCAGAGATTGAGTCTGCCATCGCTGCTGAACACGTAACCACTCTGTGTGTATAGTTCACAGTCAGCGACTGAGAATGCTATCACCTCTGAGCACTCGAAGCACCCTAAAGCCCAAATAACTAACTTACTCCTGCTCACGTAGCACATTCATCTGTGTGGTTCCCAGAGACAGAGACTGAGACTGCCATCACTACTGAGCACGTAACCCTTCCGTATGTATGGTTCCCACAGAGCGGTTTAGAGTATCGTCACTGCTGAACATGCAACCCCTCCGTGTGCATGGTTCCCAGGTATCAACGTGGACTGTCATCGCTGCCGAACACGTAACCCCTCCGTCTCCGCCAGTGGGCACCAGCATCTTAAATTAACGCCTTTGTCTGCACAAGTCCAGATTGGAGTTCCGTTTAGACAGGATCTGCATTTAAGCTGTAGCCGTCCAAAAGAGGCTGGCATAATAGAAAGCCCGGCGCCGCGGGGCCGTCCATCTTGCGACTGCCAGGACAGCCAAGCGTCTGGTGAATGGCTCCGCGAGCGATGTCACCTGGGTGGGTGATCGCCGAGACAGTCCAACACCTCTCCGGGTTCTCATCTACCTCGGTCGGTACTTCGAGCACTGTCATCCCAGTCAGCCTGGACCCCTCCGAGATGTCCTGTCGATGGTCTCCCTAACACTGCCCTCCTATTCAGTCTAGACACCTTCAAGATGTCCGGTCGATGGTCTCCCTAACACTGCCCTCCTATTCAGTCTGGCCTCCTTCAGGATGTCCTGTCGATGGTCTCCCTAACACTGCCCTCAAAGTCAGTCTGGCCTCCTCCAGGATGTCCTGTCGATGGTCTCCCTAACACTGCCCTCAAAGTCAGTCTGGCCTCCTCCAGGATGTCCTGTCGATGGTCTCCCTAACACTGCCCTCCCAGTCAGTTTGGCCTCCTTCAAGATGTTCTGTCGATGGTCTCCCGAACACTGCCCTCCCAGTCAATCTGGCCTCCTTCAGGATGTCCTGTCGATGGTCTCCCTAACACTACCCTCCTATTCAGTCTAGACACCTTCAATATGTCCGGTCGATGGTCTCCCGAACACTGCCCTCAAAGTCAGTCTGGCCTCCTTCAAGATGTCCTGTCGATGGTCTCCCTAACACTACCCTCCTATTCAGTCTGGCCTCCTTCAAGATGTCCTGTCGATGGTTTCCCGAACACTGCCCTCCCAGTCAGCTTGGCCCCTTCAAGATGTCCTGTCGATGGTCTCCCGAACACTGCCCTCCCAGTCAGTCTGGCCTCCTTCAGGATGTCCTGTCGATGGTCTCCCGAACACTGCCCTCCCAGTCAGTCTGGCCCCTTCAAGATGTCCTGTCGATGGTCTCCCGAACACTGTCATCCCAGTCAGCCTGCCCCCTCAGAGATGTCCGGCCGATGTTTTCCCGACCTATGACCTCTTCTGACATCTTCCAGCTGTGATACCCGCTCTGCTGTACTCTGCCGAATCACACGCACCCCTCCACATGTTCGTACCATCGACTGCATCTGCCCTCACTCCGCAACGTACGCTACAGCAAACACCGCATACAACAAGCACCGCATACAACAACAAGCACTGCATACAAGAACAAACACCGCATACAACAACAAACACCGCATGCAACAACAAACACCGCATACAACAACAAACACCGCACTCGACAGCCAGTACCGCGTACAACGGCAAACGCCGCTTACAACAGCAAGCACAGCGTACAACAGCAAACACCGCATACAACAACAAACACGGCGTACAACAGGTAACGTTGCGTACGACAGAAAACTCCGCTTACAGTAGCAAGCACCTCGTACAACAGCAAATACCGCATACAACAACAAACACCGCATACAACAACAAACACCGCATACAACAACAAATACCGCGTACAACAGCAAACGTCGCATACAACAGCAAACACCGCGTACAACAGCAAGCAAGCTTAGGACAGCAAACATGCATACACCAGCAAACACGCATGCAACAGCAAATATGCTTGCAGCAGCAAGCACGCATACAACTGCAAACACGCTAACAACAGCAAATACACATATAACAGCAAACACGCATACGACAGCAAACCCGGTGGTGTTGTAATGGTTCGTGCAGAATGGACCTGGAGCTTAGGGGCGTGTTGACTGCCAGGGTCATTTTGCATCCTCGTGCAGAACGTTGCTGTAAACTTTGCACCATGAAAAGCCTTATTGGTCCACTTCTTTGGGCCACAGAACGTTGGTGTAAGTTTTGCACTATCAGAGACCTTATCAGTCCGCTGCTCCGGGCTACAGGATGACAACTAACCCGCGGCAGCCGGCGTAAAGGTCGGTGTGGACAATTGCATCCCTGTCCAAACAGTAATGACCTTTCGGTGCTCTTCGACAAAAGTAGGCTAGTGACGGTGCCCTGGGAAACCAACTGTCTCGTCACCCCTCTCCCACCCCAGATAACAAATTATCTTGCGCGTGAGTCAAGTAAACGAAATGCACTAAACATCCAGGGGATGTCCCCCTTTGGGATCGTCGCATTTACTATAACGTAAAATTCCCTTAGCGTAAATGTGTACTTGTCCTAGACTTGCTTGCAAAACCCACTCGCTGTAAAGGCGGTACAAATGGCCTCTATGGTCCGACACGCCACCAAACTCATTCCCCGTCCCCTGATTGCACAACATTTCAGCACTATTGTTGAGGGTTGCAGCACAAAGGAAATGTACTTAATGGACGGTGGTCTGTGCATATTTTTTTTATCCTGCAGCTGAGCCCCAGAGCTCAGCTCAGTTACTTCCTTAGATGAGGAAGCTTCCCACGTGCATCATTGAAGGCAGGATGTGGTCATGCAGCTATCGCCGATGTATGTTGTAGTGGTTGAATGGGCGGATGTTGGCCACAAATGTCACTTGAAAGTGAGCCGTAAATCCTCATCTGGGATGGTAGCCGTTGGCTAACAACTTATTGATTGGCACCAAAATGGCGTGGCACCAAAATTGTTAAGAATGGTAATAAAATTACCAGGAATAGCACCAAAATTATGAAGAATGGTAATAAAATTACCAAGAATGGCAACAAAATTATGCACGTAGGTGGAGTTTCCTCTCTTTATCTTTAGAGGATCCCAACCAATCGAGTGTTCGTCCCAGTCCCTCCTCCACCAGTATCTGAACTTTCCTTGTTATCCGATAAGTATATATCATCACAATATCATCACATCCCCGCCTGTGGCGTAGGCAGGTACACGACCATCCGGTCCAGCCTTTCGTCAGTTTCTGCAAAACATGCCCGGTTAAGGCTGGTGGTCATGATCTGGTCCGATGTTGTGCGGCCTTGTCGGCTAGGAAGATGGAAGATTGTGGCCTGACAACTGACCCATAAAGACGTTTTATTACTATTCCACTCCAGGACCTAGCGTGTCTGCTTTTAGCACGTAGCATGCATGTTTATTGGTCGGACATCTTAAGGCTTGAATTCGAATTCAGCTATCTTTTTCACCCATGGAAATCCAAATACGTCGAACTTCAAATGAAGCTCTTACTAGTCATTGTGTGTCGATTTGTGTGCACCTCGCATCCGACAGATATGGATGAACCTGCGCCGCATTCCACTGTTTTGTTATGTACGAACTTCGCCATACTGCAATGTATTGGTTCCGCCATCGTCACCAAAGAATCGATTAACGGCCTAGTTAAAATTATCGAGGGCTTTGGAACTCCAGGGTTCCGGAATGCTGTGCTCAATTAGCCTGCACTACTGTATGTGGCGTAACAAATAGTGCATTGTAGATGCTGAAGGAAAATGCAGCTATATTTTGCACCGAGGTGTAATGATGCTTAAATACGCATCGATAGTCTTTTCAATGAATACTTATCCCGGCGGGTGCGCCCTAAACACAGCATATCAAACCTGGGAACATTGACCTGTGTGCAGACTTACTGGTTCACAAAAAGTGCGTAAACTATGGCCCCATTTGATAATTATCGTATTACACAACAATCTTTTTTCTGGGCCTGTATCTCAGCTAGGCGCGAAATGGCGCGGGTTGGGGAGGGGGGGGGGGGGAGCTACCGTTCATCATACCATACCGTCTTCTGACCGTCTTCAGACCGACTTCTAGCCGTCGTTGCACTGACTTCTGGCCGTCATCAGACTGACTTCCGATTGTCGTCAGACTGACTTCCGATTGTCGTCAGACTGACTTCTGGCCGTCATCAGACCGAGTTCTGGCTGCCATCAGACTAACTTATGGCTGTCATCAGACTGACTTCTGGCCTTCATCAGACGATTTTTGGCCGTGAAAGCCTGTCGTAGTGACATGGGCTGACACAGAGCTGCATCTGACCGGTACATTATTGAGCTGGCTATTTGGATTCAAGGGCGCTTCGACTGGACGTGAGGGCCAATGTGGTAGCAGATAGGCAGCGGGCGGACATTGGTAGCTGGTCGATGGTTGTCAGAGAGGTGGGAAAACTGCTAACTGAGACACTTAGCCGCAAGCGTCGCAGGTTATTCCCGAACGGTGATGCCAGTGTGGCAGGGTAGGAAGACCGTCGGTCTGTACTATCAGTATGGCAGGGTAGGAGGACCACCAGTCTATACTGCCAGTATGGCAGGGCAGGAGGACCGTCGGTCGGTGCTGCCAGTGTGGCAGGGTAGGAGGACCGCCAGTCTGTACTGCCAGTGTGGCAGGGCAGGAGGACCGTTGGTCTGCACTGCCAGTGTGGCAGGGTAGGAGGACCGCCAGTATGTACTGCCAGTGTGGCAGGGCAGGAGGACCGTTGGTCTGCACTGCCAGTGTGGCAGGGTAGGAGGACCGCCAGTATGTACTGCCAGTGTGGCAGGGTAGGAGGATCACCAGCCTGTACTGCCAGTGTGGCAGGGTGGGAGGACCGTCGGTCGGTGCTGCCAGTATGGCAGGGTAGGAGGACCGTCGGTCTGTACTATCAGTGTAGCAGGGTAGGAGGACCGTCGGTCTGTACTGCCAGTGTGGCAGGGTAGGAGGACCGCCAGTCTATACTGCCAGTGTGGCAGGGTAGGAGGACCGCCAGTCTGTACATGCCAGTGTGGCAGGATAGGAGGACCGCCAGTCTATACTGCCAGTGTGGCAGGGTAGGAGGACCGCCAGTCTATACTGCCAGTGTGGCAGGATAGGAGGACCGTCGGTCTGTACTGCCAATGCGGCAGGATAGGAGGACCGTCGGTCTGTACTGCCAGTGTGGCAGGGCAGGAGGACCGTTGGTCTGCACTGCCAGTGTGGCAGGGTAGGAGGACCGCCAGTATGTACTGCCAGTGTGGCAGGGCAGGAGGACCGTTGGTCTGCACTGCCAGTGTGGCAGGGTAGGAGGACCGCCAGTATGTACTGCCAGTGTGGCAGGGTAGGAGGATCACCAGCCTGTACTGCCAGTGTGGCAGGGTGGGAGGACCGTCGGTCGGTGCTGCCAGTATGGCAGGGTAGGAGGACCGTCGGTCTGTACTATCAGTGTAGCAGGGTAGGAGGACCGTCGGTCTGTACTGCCAGTGTGGCAGGGTAGGAGGACCGCCAGTCTATACTGCCAGTGTGGCAGGGTAGGAGGACCGCCAGTCTGTACATGCCAGTGTGGCAGGATAGGAGGACCGCCAGTCTATACTGCCAGTGTGGCAGGGTAGGAGGACCGCCAGTCTATACTGCCAGTGTGGCAGGATAGGAGGACCGTCGGTCTGTACTGCCAGTGTGGCAGGGTAGGAGGACCGTCGGTCTGTACTGCCAGTGTGGCAGGGCAGGAGGACCGTTGGTCTGCACTGCCAGTGTGGCAGGGTAGGAGGACCGCCAGTATGTACTGCCAGTGTGGCAGGGTAGGAGGATCACCAGCATGTACTGCCAGTGTGGCGGGGTAGTAGGACCGCCAGTCTATACTGCCAGTGTGGCAGGGCAGGTGGACCGCCAGTCGGTTTTGCCAATGCGGTAGGGTAGCATGCGCTGCTACACGGACAGTAACACATCCGTTGGACGCTTCGTACGCTGTCTATCAATGCAAGTCGGGGGAGCAATGAGATGATAAATGGATCATTCCAGCTAATCTACCGTGTCGGCAGCTGTGGGTGGCAGCTTTTCATTTTCTCCGGCTGAACTGTTCAAAATGTCGGCTGCGATTGTCAGTCTGAGACGTCGGGGTACCCCACGGATCACATCACCGTACTGGAGCACAGTTCACTTGATGCCGAACATACGTCCACGCGGAGAAAATACTAAACACGTGCCCACATAGCCTCTGACCCGGGTATGAACTCTGGTCGATGTCTCCTGTTTGACCCTTGACCCGTGACCGTAACCCTCGCGGCAACCGCCTGCGCTGTCGCAGGATGTCATCCCACAGCGTGGTGCTGATGTGCACCTTCAACCTCACGTTCGCCTACCGCAGGTTTTCGGCCCACAAGGCTGTGTTGGCGAGCGCCTCTGAACTCATGTTCCAGCTGCTCACCATGGCGATGGCCGACAACAACGGCGGCCGGTTCAGCTCCGACGATAGCTTGGTGGGTACGCCAACAACTCGCCGGAGCAGGCGACGAATGGGGAGAGGAAGCATGGGACACACGGAAAGAGGGAGTGGAAACAAGGAGCCACGGCGACACCGCCAGTCGCACTCGCCAGAGATCGGGCGGAGTATAACGCCAGGTCCGGAGGCATCACCTGTGACACTCAACGGAAGTCACAGTAAACTCTGCGGATGGTCAGAGACCCACTCGACAATGCCAGGGACCTGCAGTCAGGAACACCGGCACCTGTACTGTACATGTGATACATCATTGTTGTAATAGGGAGGAATATACGTAACACTTTCTGAGCACTGAATCGACATCTTTCCCAAGAAGCATTGGCGCCGTGCTTCTTGTGTGTTTGTGAGGTCTGCATGCCTCATTTCTAACAGTTTTGTAGTTATACTTTTGTAGCATTTTGTTATCCTTTGTAGCATGGCTATACCCATCATCACGGATCGTAAATCACAAACATCCTGCAGCATAATTCCAGAGCGAAGGATTACTTATGGTCTGGTCCGTTTTACAATGCCAGTTAATGGCATATGTATATGTATTGTTATCGTATCGTATGCATCCAATTATTATGTGCCTTTTAAGACAAACAAAAAGGCACGATAAAGGTTAAAAAAGGTGCAAAAACGGACGATGGTCGTACAACACTGAATTTGACAGACTTATAAAGCATACACAGCAGCTAAATAACATGGTTTTATGGCAAAGTTCACATCCTACTGCACTGGCCTGGACATCTCACACCTAACGAGGAACCATGTTAGCACTGTGTTTGAGCGCCTGGTACATGCGGATGCTGAAGCGTTCCGTGACGCCGGCAGGCTGCTGCCATGGACGACGTGGGTTCCGAGACCGACACCGAGTGTCTGCTGTCCAGCTGCGCTCTCAATCTCATCACGTGAGTAATACATAAGACATAGACATACAAGATGTGTGCAACTATGAGCCACATGGGCCCTTCTTGGTTGCACTCTGTACACTGAACCAGTTGCCCACCAAATCTGTCAATCAGCCCTCCCTGTAATACTGAAAAGCAACCCCTCTATTCTTATAATGATTGTCTATGCTGTTTTTAAAGGTGTTCAATGTGCTGCTACTGACAATGTTTTCTGGCAGCTGGTTCCAGTGTTCTACTACCCTGTTGGTGAGGAAAGTCTGCCTTAACCTTGTTCTGCTGTGATGAACTTTAATTTTGAATTTATGACCTCTAATTACATCATTTCTGTTCAATTCAAACATATCCCCAAGATATCCCCTCTCCAGACCATGAACAAATTTAAAGACCTCGATGAGACCTCCTCTCAGCCTTCTATATCTAAGTGAAAACATATTCAATTTCTTCAATCTCTCCTCATATGCCAGGTTGCTTATACCATTAACCATTTGTGTAGCACTCTTTTGTACTCTCTCTAAAAGCCAACAATCTTTTTCATAGCTAGGAGACCAAGCTTGGATGCAGTATTCCAAATGTGGCCTGACATATGCACAGTAAAGCTTTGATGACTTACTCGCTTCTGTATGATACATTCCTATTTATTGCCCCGAGCATTCTCGGTGCCTTCTTCCTGGCTTCCTTGGTCTGTTCTGATGCCCCAATTTTGTGTTTAGAATAACACCTAAATCCTTCTCCTGTTGAGTCACTGATAGCACTTGGGCACCCATCAAGTATGGAGCCTTCATATGCTGCTTACCTACATGCATGCTTTTGCACTTATCAAAATTAAATTAAATTTGCCATTCTTCGGACCACTTCTCAAGTTCGTCTAAGTCTTTTTGCAGCGAAATATGCTCATTCTGACGTGTTATTGCCCTAAAGACCTTCAAATCACCCCCAAATTTCAAAACTTTACTGCTTAGGCCACTTCCAATGTTATTTTAAAATATAATGAACTGTAGTGGCCCCAGTACTGACCCCTGGGGGACTCAACTATGAACATTTTGCCATGATGATTTTGTACCATTGAGCATCACTCTTTGCTTTTTATCTGAAAGCCACAACTCTATCCATTTTAAGATGCTACCTGCAATACCATGGGACTGAAGCTGTATCATTAACCGTTTATGGGGTACCTTGTCAAAAGCCTTCCTAAAGTCAAGATATCCTACATCAACCTGATTTCCCTGATCAAATTGTCATGTGGCGAAGTTCGAATAGTCCAAGAGATTTGTGAGACACGATCGTCCTTTTCTAAACCCATGTTGAGTATCTTGAATCAATTTGTTACCTTCCAGATAACTAACTATTCTATCCTTGATAATTGATTCGAATACCTTACAGACTTACTGGCCTATAGTTTTCAACTTTCCCCCTTTCTCCTTTCTTGAAAATAGGAACTACATTTGCCCTTTTCCAATCGGTTGGAATTTTATTTTGTGAAACAGATCTACAAAATATTATCCTAAGTGGAAATGCCAGTTCATTTTCAGTTTCCCGCAATACCCTAGCATAAATTTCATCAGGTCCTGCTGCCTTGTTTGGCTTTATTTTCCTGATATGATTGTAAACAACATCACTATCAATGAAATCTACATCGTTTATCAGATCACATGTCACTGAACTATGGTGTACGGTCGGCAGATTGGTCATATCTTCCAATGTAAACACTGATTTAAACTGCTTGCTCAGTTCCTCGACCATCTCACTATCCTCACCCAATGTAGTCCCGTTTACTTCCAGTGGACCAATTGTGCTAGAAACTTTCCTCAGCTTGTAGAA
Organism: Imbricaverruca yamaguchii; assembly: GCA_034440575.1. NCBI lineage: Eukaryota > Metazoa > Arthropoda > Thecostraca > Neoverrucidae > Imbricaverruca > Imbricaverruca yamaguchii. Next base: position 301,371 of record JAOTOL010001490.1, read on the forward strand.
ACTAAAGAACTTTTTACTGTCCCCATCACAGTTTCTAGCTAAATCCAGTTCTTTTGCTCGTTTTGCTGCTCTGTTTTTTTTTGCTTCATAGTGTGTCTAGCTTTTCGATACGCCTTTAGATTAACGACATTTGAAGCTTCTTTAAACACTCTAAATGCAGTTTTCTTAGCCTTAATAGCTTTTATCAAGTCTGGTGTAAGCCATGCTGGCTTTCCTACTCTTCTTTTGCGTCTTTGCTTTTGGGGGGACATGTCTAATCTGAATTTCCTTCAAGTAAGATTTGAACTTTTCCCACATTTCACAGGCATTTAAATTGGATAATTCTTCTTCCCATCTGATGGCACTTAAAGCCGCTCTCATGGAGTAAAAGTATGTTCTGTCGAAATTTTGAACCTTTACCAAATTAGCTTTAATAATTTCCCCTACATGTAATAATTTCCGATACAAACTGGTTGAAGAATAGGTCCTCTTCAAAGCATTTCTTAAACATTTTGCATGGTGGGGACCCAACACCAACATTTTCATATCCTATTAGATTAAAGTCACCAAGAATAAGGCACTTCCTCTGAAAGTTTCTACTGATTTCCTCACAATTCATCTTGTCAGGCTCCAGTTGCTGAGAATGTGACAGGGTTCCTGATCGGTAGAAAGCTGCTATCCTCAGAGTATTGTTTTTGCCTTTTCCCACAGTGACATCAAGCCAAATGAACTCCACAGACACATTTCTATCCCCACCTGCTACTTTTTGAGAACTGAATAAGCTATTCACATAGAGCATTATACCACCCCCTTTCATTGCTGTATCCCTATTGCACGAATACATATTGTATCCCTGGATCACATAGTCCTGCAAGTTATCTCCAAAATACCCTTCACTGACCCATGCCTCCGTAATGCAAACAAAATCTGGTTCCTCCTCAACAAAATAACACTTTAACTCATCAAATTCGGATCGGATACTCTGAGCATTAAACATCATACACTTAACAAATGCTCCATAACCACCTTTGGCTTTTTCATACTGAGGAGTTCTTTTATCACTAGATGAACTATCACTCTGCCTCCTTGAACTACTGCTGTCCCTATTTGCTGACTTTGATGTTCTATTGCCTTGGTTGACACCATTGGAATATTCCTGAGTGGAAATGCAATTTCATCCCTTCCCACCCCATTTCCTAGTTTCCCTGAAGGACATGCTCATATACTTTGCCTAACACATGGACCCCCTTCTCGGAGAAGTGCAGGCCATCCCCCTGATAGAGGTCCCACGGTGCATAAAACCTGCACCACTCGTCTACAAAGGTGAAACCTAACTCATGGCAGAGCTTACCTACCCTGGCGTTGGCTGCCAGTGCCCTAGAGCTCCATTCAGGGGAGGCTCTAGCCCTAGGCAAAATTGCCGTTACAATGACTCTATCGTTACCCTTCAGGGTGGCCAGAAGGGCCCTGTAGTCCCGCAGAAACTCCTCACTCCTAGCAGGACCTATGTTATTTACCCCTACCTGTACTATAAAAAGTGTTGGTGCATCCCACTTCATCGCCTGACTGCTGGTCAACTGAACTGGACCATATGAGCGATGATCTGTTCAGTCGCATCACAGGAGCTATACGTAGCTGCCACCTGTGGGTGTCACACTGTATGTCGACCAACGTTGTGTCATTGACAGCCCCACCATCGGCCAAATGTTTCACGCCCTACTCATTAGCATTACAGTCAGATGCATTGATTACACGCGTGCTCTACATTCTACGGCAATGAGACGATTCGGTTGCGAAGGAAGTCGCGATAGCTTGTGAGGCATGCGTGTGCTATCACTAACTGCTTAAAGATGCTGAGGACCAATCCCATTGTAAGATTTCTGTTCGTTGTCGAAAATGCAACCGTGTGCGTTTCACCGAGGTGTCATGGGTTACGTGCACCCACAGGTCTCCTCACACAGGCCTCCCTTATGCTTTGAGATTCCGTACACGATGTGATATTTTCTATGCATACGATTTTATGTTCATGCTTCAGTCTTTCAACATGCATTCCTGTCAACGTTTCCTGATGTACCTCGATACCTGATATACCTCATATCCCTGGTCGCCCCCGTATGAGGATGTATGCCGCACGAATGTGAAGAGTACGACTGCTTTGCAGCCATGTTGAGCTGTTGCATCTGCAAGTGTCCGTGGGACGTTCACGGTATGACGAGGCTGAGTTGTCTGTTATCTTCTCATCACACTACAATCTGGGGCGGGTCATAGGCGACCGCCGTCTTCTCCTCAAAGGAAAGACTGGGCCGAGCTATAAGGTGACCGTCCTCCCATTCTCGAATGGGAAGACTGAGACAAATCATGATATGGCCGTCCTCCACTCCTCGAGGGTAAAGCTGAGGATAGTGATGAGCTGGCCGTCCTGCCTGCCTAACAGGGGCGACTGAGGTGGGCCATGAGATGACTGTCTGGTCGCTCTGAAGTGAAATACTAAGGCTGGTCATGATTTGACCGCCCACCCCTCTTCAAAAGGCAGACTAAGGCGGGGGATGAGTTGACCGCCCACCCATCTTCAAAAGGCAGACTGAGGCGGGGGATGAGTTGACCGCCCACCCATCTTCAAAAGGCAGACTAAGAGTGTGGTGATTGACGCCACCATCTTCAAAGGCAGACTAAGGCGGGGGATGAGGTGACCGCCCACCCATCTTCAAAAGGCAGACTGAGGCGGGTGATGAGTTGACCGCCCACCCATCTTCAAAAGGCAGACTAAGGCGGGGGATGAGGTGACCGCCCACCCATCTTCAAAAGGCAGACTGAGGCGGGTGATGAGTTGACCGCCCACCCATCTTCAAAAGGCAGACTAAGGCGGGGGATGAGGTGACCGCCCACCCATCTTCAAATGGAAAACAGATGCGGGTCTTGTGGTGGTCGTCAAAGGGAAGACTGAAACGGGTAACAACAGCGGCTGAAGTTTAAAAACCTAAGGGAATCATCAGACCATTTGGATCCAACTCTCCATAGCTATGATTGAGCTATGACTAGGCATTTTCGTTTAGAAAAGTTGTGAGCAACGTTCATTTCCCATAGGTTCTGTCACCTCTGTCGGGTAGTACGTTGACCATTCTCAAAGATCGGGAGTAACAGTGAGGTGCGTTTTGTTGAGGGGCGTACCAGTGCGATCTCGATGCGTGGAAGATCAAGCCAGGCCTAAATGAGGAGTAAATGCTGGCGCCGATCGACTTTCAATCAAGGATTGGCAAAGGACGGCCTATTGGGAACTGACACTTTCTTGTATTCCCATTTGCTTATCTCCCGTGACTGGAGCTTACTTAGCTTTCTGTGAGATGTTGAGGTTGGCTGTGGTCCTTTTTCAGAGGGAGGCATTGGGAAGTTAGTTATGAAGTGGTCGATCTCCTGCTCCGGTGAGGCTCACTGAGATGGCTACTCTCTTCTTCTCAGACGAAGGCTTTGTGAGGTTAATCATGAGATGGTCATTTTCTCCGATTCGATGGAAGACTGAAGTTGACTGTGAGATGACTACCCTTCTCTCTGTAGGGGGAAAACTCGGGAGGCCGACGCGACGCCAGAGACTCCCCGTACGGTCTGGCGACCGCCTACCATTAGTCAGGTCGGCCAGTCGCGTCAGCTGAACCACCCGGCCTTCCATACCATCAGCATCCAGCAGGTGACTGCACATTTCTGCCGCGCTGCGTCGCTCCCAGGCAAACATCAATTTGATGGACATCGCTCTGAGAATGATGTGGCTCTGAAATGCATCAGTTTGATGGACATCGGTCTGAGGAGGGTGTTGCTGTGAGATACATCACTTTGATAGACATCGCCTTGAGAAGGATGTTGCTATTAGAGACATCACTTTGATGCCTGGTTGGCAGATGTTACTCCAACGAAAGTTGTTCTGGTATGCACCACATGAGCACAAGTACGCCATGTTCACATCGACGTGATCACTGAGAATCGTGACAGGTCCTGAGTTTGAAACTGAAACATTCTGACAATGTGAGAGTATGAATCTGACTGAACGCCGTGCCTGATAATGGCAGGGTGTCAGCCTGATCGGACACTCCTTCAGAAGGTGCGAGTGTCCCGGCCCGATCTGGCACCCTCCCTGTCAGTGTGAGGGTCTGGGGCCGACCGTACACCCTCCCTGACAGTGTGAGTGTCTGGGGCTGACTTGCCACCTTCCCTGCCAGTGTGAAGGTCTGGGGCCGATCTGACACCCTCCCTGACAGTGTGTCTGGATCTGACCAGACACCCTTCTCTGACAGTGTGAGTGCCTGGGGCTGACCTGACACCCTCCCTGCCACTGTGAGGGTCTGGAACCTACCTGACACCCTCCCTGACAGTGTGTCTGGATCTGACCAGACACCCTTCTCTGACAGAGTGAGTGTCTGGGGCCGACCGTACACCCTCCCTGACAGTGTGAGTGTCTGGGGCTGACTTGCCACCTTCCCTGCCAGTGTGAAGGTCTGGGGCCGATCTGACACCCTCCCTGACAGTGTGTCTGGATCTGACCAGACACCCTTCTCTGACAGTGTGGGTGTCTGGGGCCGACCGTACACCCTCCCTGCCAGTGTGAGGGTCTGGGGCTGACTTGCCACCTTCCCTGCCAGTGTGAAGGTCTGGGGCCGATCTGACACCATCCCTGACAGTGGGAGGGTCTGGGGCAGACCGGACACCCTCCCTGCCAGTATGAGGGCCTGGGGCTGACCTGACACCCTCCCTGCCACTGTGAGGGTCTGGAACCTACCTGACACCCTCCCTGTCAATGTGAGGGTCTGGGGCAGACTGGACACCCTCCCTGCCAGTGTGAGAATCTATGGCTGACCAGACACCTTTATCTGACAGTGTGAGGATATGGGGCTGACCTGACACCCTCCCTGCCAGTGTAAAAATATGTGGCTGACCAGACACCTTTCTCTGACAGTGTGAGGATCTGGGGCTGACCTGACACCCTCCCTGACAGTGTGTCTGGATCTGACCAGACACCCTCCTCTGACAGTGTGAGTGCCTGGGGCTGACCGGAGACTCTACCGGACAGCGTGAGGGTGTGGAACTGACCGGACACCCTAGCTGACAGTGCGATGGTCTAAGCGGACCGGACACCCTCGCTGACAGTGCGATGGTCTAAGCTGACCGGACACCCTCGCTGACAGTGCGAGGGACTGGACCTCAGCGGCCAGCCGAGCCTCTCAGTCCAGACCATCATCAACGTCAGCAAGCTGGTCAGTCCTGCGGCTCTGCGACAGGCGCTGCACTTCCTGTACACCGGCCGACTAGAGAACAGTGCCAACGTCAACGTCAACGTCAGGGTCAGTCGGCTGACGGCCAGGTCAGCTCAAGGGTCGCCGTCTAAAATGGCGAGGTGGGAGGGATCACAGTGGTGTCGGGTTAGGTCAGACTCAGTACGATGGCGGCCAGGTCGGAATTAATGAGAATACGGTCCATCCAGGGTTCACTGGGTTATGGTGAGATCAAGTAAGTGGCAGTGAGGCTGCCATTAAACCAACGTCAGAAAAAGGTTTAGTTGTGTGTAAAGTGACAGTGACATGGCAATGACCTCATCGCCTAGGGTATGTGTAATTGTCTGAGAACACAGCGGATTTGACCAAGGAGCTTTTATTCTGTTCTGAAAAATTATAATTTTTCGTCGCAAGTGCATTTTCCCCAACCCTCGTCCGTCCCCTGGATATGCAGGTGAGCACCCTCGCTTGATAGGTGCTCAATACTGACTTCAACACTTGATTTGGTCACAGGAACTACTAGAGGCGTCCGAGTACCTGGGCTTCTCACAGTTCCACGCCTTCCTCACCAACATCGCCCGGAAGGAGGAGTACCGCAACAAGGACATCACCACCACTTACATGCAGGTACGGGATCACGGAAGGACATTCTTCCTGCTTTGGACACGGTTCTATCTTCCGGTGTGCGTTGCAGGAGGGGGGTCCCAGCACACAGTCACCCAACAATTAGGAGATTCCAGGTGCACAGTTCGTTGCTACTGGAGTACCGGTTTTACCTGTGTGAAAACGATATGCTAGAGCAGACGGTTCGTTGCTACTGCAGTACATGCTGTACCTGTTTGAAAACGGTGTATTAGACCAGAGACCATGTTTTGACTTTATTATTTATTGTCTAAGCAAAAACCCGTGTTCGAACTCCATTTTGCTCCTATCCTCAGCTGGGAGATAAACTGTTGATGATGGACAGCCACTTCACCTCTTCAGCATGTCGCCGAGATTCATGTGCCATAATGGCTTAATCTGCTTGCATCATTCCTCTTAAGCTGTGCATCTATCATAGTATGGACACCGTATTGCCAATATAGTCGATGCGCCCCAAAGCCTAAATGCCATCCAACAGGTGGCAGTTACGATCTAATTGACAAAGCGTTTAATCTCTCCAATGAAACATATATCATGAGTCTTTTAATATTTGCTTGGGACTCTCTAAGCATACCGGAGAGAACCTCGGCCGTCAGAAAGGGCCCTTGGGGGGACGGATGGGGCCCAAGGGCCTGATAAAAATAAAAATAGTACACAAAGCCTGAAAAATGCCCCTGGCTTGATGAAGGGAGCCCGAGCTGTCGAAAGAGGGCCTCAGGTCCGACAGAAGAGGTCCTGGATCGTTAATGAGGGCCCATGCGCCGACGGAGATGGTCCCCAACCTCGGGAGGACCCCGGGCCGTCGGAGAGGGCTTGAGCCGGTATGAAGGGCCTCTGGGCCGATGGGGGCCGAAGCCGCACAGCTTGCTTGATAGAGGAAACCCAAGTTTTGAAAGATTGGCCTCCAACCGGACGGAGAGCCTGAGCCATGAAATGGGGTCCCTGAGTCGACGTGGGGGAGTACAGGGCCATTGGGTCGGTTTTCACTCACGTTGATTGAGAGGGGCTCAGCTGACAGCGAGCCTCAGGCCAGTTAGTAGGTCCCCGAGCTACTGAGACGATCCGGGCCGAAGCGGAGGCTTCCCGGTGCTATGTGAGGGACCTCCAGGCCCATGGAGGTACCACGGGCTGTTGAAGTGCAGTGGCGTTTCCAGCGGATGAAGAGGCACCCGCCTCCTCGTGGGTCCAATGGGGCCTTCCAATCGACCGCTCCAATGGACAGAGCTATAAACGAGGACACGTTATACCGCATCTAAGAGCTTGTGCAGAAAGGGTCCTTCAAACCTAGAGACGCCACCCCGAGGGTTGGCAAGGGCCGTGATGACCACAGAGAGCTCGTCCGAGAGCTGGAACACCCATACCAACTGGAAAGAGCAGCCTCAGCTGGAATGAGCCCCATCAGGTGAGGAATAAGGGGGATAAACAAGGCGCCTGAAGGCCGGAGAGGGCTTGAATGCTTTTTGGATTTAAAAGGACTCACGATGAATGAACAGAACCCATAATAGCTGAAATAACTAGTGAGGGGTGAAATTATCCCGAGATGAGAGCAAGAGAGGACTTTTGACTGTGATTAGCCTATGAAAGCAGGAGAGGGCCCTGAGGAATGTAGAGGACTTCCAAGAGTCATGGAGAACTTGACGGGGATTCTGAGGTTTAGAGCAGCCACGAATGGATGAACCAGGTCCCTCGAGATATTAACAAATTCCCTGATGGCTGGCGATTGCTGTACGGAATAGGTACTGCGGTCAGCATCAGAGTTATACTTTAATTGAAACCACAAGACCTGTTGATAACTGTTAAGAGCTCTTAGCAGCTTGAGAGGGTCCTTGATGGATAGCAGACCCCCCCTGAGAGCTAAGGAAAGAGCCTAAGGCTAACGATGGTTGTGAAGAGTACTGAGGGCTCGCTTCAGAGCTTTACAAGCCTTTGAAACTAGAAGGATTGTAAAGGACTGGGAAAGGACCCTAACAGCTGGAGAGGGCCCTGACGATTGACAATGGCCACTGAGCGCTAGAGAGGACTGGATTGAGCTGCCCAAGAGGCTTGTAAAAAGGTCTCTATGAGCAGAGCAGGGTCCCTGAGTTCTAAAGGGAGTTTCCAATGGCTAATGATAGTTGTGAGAGATACTGAAACCCAGTTTCGCATCTAGAATGTCCTTGGTTGCCCCAAAGGCTGTCGAAGACTGGTAAGGGCCCTGAGAGCTAGAGCGGACGGCACTGATGCTACTGAGGTTTGGAAGGAACACTGAGGAATGAACAGAGCCACCTAAGAGCTAAGGAAAGTTCCGAGAGCTGACGATGTTCCCAAGAAATTGTGAGATCTGTCTCAGAGTTGCATGATTACTCTGAAAGCTATACAGATTTGTCAAGAACTTGGAATGGCTCGTGCAAGTTGGAGAGGGTCTCCTGACGGATGAATAGGTCCCCTGAGAGTCATTGATGGTTGGACTGAGACGTTCCTGAGCTTTGGGATGGGCACCTGAGGGATCGGGCCCCCTGAGATATAAGAAAGTCCTTGATAACTAGAGATGTGTGCGAGGATTGGGAATGTCAGCCACCGACATCCCAGCCCCCCCCCCGTGGTCACTGCGGCCACAGTGGCTACAGCCGTCTGAGCGGTGTCGACCGCCCAAGCATCCACAGCCGTCCCAGTCGCCTGACCACAGCTGCTCCAGCAGCTACGATCGCTCCAGCGATGGCGAAAAGAGCAGTTCAGCGATGACCGTGGTGACTGCCGCTCCAGCGGTGCAACTTGCTTTGCCTTGAACGGGGATGATGCCGGTTAAGCAAAAAGAAGGAACAAAATAACTTGCAGGATGCTGTGTTGGGATTGGATGATCAGGCATGTTGGTAGTCCATTCTCTAAGCCAAAATCATGAACACATTTCCCCTACTGGTGTTCTCACCTCAATTTACGGAAACATGATCGTGTTAAAAAGTATCGACGATGTGGGTCTCGCCCTTATCATGAATACTTCCCATCTTAAACTATGTCTGAACTTAGCGGAAAACAGAAAGAAACAATTGTGTTCATGCAATTTATACCATACCATATTTATACCATTAATTTATCGAGTAATCTTATTTTTCCCAAGCTATTCATTCCTTCATTAGAAACGTGTTTTCCCCCTTTTTTGCCTGATCGTTTTCGTTTGTTGGTTGTTCTCGGTAGCTGAACAGCTTTATTTTGCTCAGGTCTGCCATTGCATATATATATATATATATATATATATATATATATATATATATATAGTGTGTGTGTGTCTTTGTGTTTGGCCAGCCCGCCACCGTATGGTGATGTCGGCTATTTCCGGGGGGCGTGTGTGGTGTCAGTATTTTGTTGTGTGTGTGTGTGTCTCTGTGTTTGGCCAGCCCGCCACCGTGTGGTGATGTCGGCTATTTCCGGGGGGCGTGTGTGGTGTCAGTATTTTGTTGTTGTGTGTGTGTGTCTCTGTGTTTGGCCAGCCCGCCACCGTATGGTGATGTCGGCTATTTCCGGGGGCTTGTGGTGTCGTATTTTTTGTTGTGTGTGTGTTCTCTGTGTTTGGCCAGCCCGCCACCGTATGGTGATGTCGGCTATTTCCGGGGGGCGTGTGTGGTGTCAGTATTTTGTTGTGTGTGTGTGTGTCTCTGTGTTTGGCCAGCCCGCCACCGTGTGGTGATGTCGGCTATTTCCGGGGGGCGTGTGTGGTGTCAGTATTTTGTTGTGTGTGTGTGTGTCTCTGTGTTTGGCCAGCCCGCCACCGTGTGGTGATGTCGGCTGTTTCCGGGGGGCGTGTGTGGTGTCAGTATTTTGTTGCTGTTTGTTAAGGGTGAAAGGGTTTGAGGAGTAATGTGTTGCGGATGAGAGGAAGCGAAGAAGATTATAATTGACTTGTAGAGGCGAGTTGTGAGACAGTTGAGGTGACTTGAAGAATGGCGCGTAGAGGTAGTAGAAGTTGAAACGTCTTGCAGGCAGATGAAGTAGGAGTCGAAGCTGAGCTGGTGCAGAAGTGTAGAGTTTGCCAGTCCGGTCGGTGCCATGGGGTGGGGTGTAGTTTGTGGGGTTGGGGTCGGGTCATCGCCAGTATTGAAATAACATGGCAAAAACAGTTAGTATTAGTAAATGTCACGTGGGGTTAGTTTTTTGTTTCTTTTTCTTTTTTGTTGATTGTTCTGTTTTTCTTTTTTAACATATCTTTTCAGTTTTTTTCCATTTTTCCCCATTTTGTTGATTTTTCTTTTTCTTTTTCAACATATTTTTTTATTTCTTTTCTTTTCTTTTTTATCATAGTTTGTGGATCAGGCGTTTGATGGAGAGAAAGTGGAAGATGTGCTTGTGGAGTGTTGGATGTTCATTGTTGAGAAGTGTCGTGATGTTTAGTGGGATGTTGTTCATGTTGCAGTAATTTGTGATGGGTTGTCTTTCTGTGTTGTATTTGGTGCAGTGTATGAGTATGTGTTTAATTGTGAGTGTTCGTTGACATGTTGTGCATTGTGGTCGTGGGAGTTGTTGTAAGAGATAGGAGTGTGTGAGTGCAGTGTGTCCTAGCCGTAATCGTGTTAGTATGCGTTCCTTTTGTCTAGTGTTTTGGTTGATGGTGTGCCAGAGTTCGTGTTTTGGGTGTATTTCGTGTAGTTGTGTGATTGTTGTGTCCCATGTTTGTTGAATGTCTTTGTTGATTGCCCAGCGTATTGTGGGGTAGTAGTCTGATTGTGAAAGTGGGCAGGGTGTGGTTTGTTGTAGTGTTGTGGCTATGTTGGCTTCGGTGTCTGCGTGTTCGTTGCCGTGTATGTTTGTGTGACTTGGGATCCAGAGTAGTGTTGGTCGTTGTGTTATAGTGAGTTTTTTATTGTGGATTTGTAGTATTTTGTGTATGAGTGGGTGTTTGTATGTGGTGTGGGGTGTTATACTCTGTAATGCTGATTTTGAGGCTATGGTGTGTTCAATTTTGGTGTTGTAGATGGTGCAATATGTCGAGTAGATTGCGTATAATTATGCTGTGTATGTGGATGCTGTGTCGTGCAGACGGGCACGTAGGATGACCCGCGGCCGTGCTGCGTTGTGGTACAGCACCGCCGCTGTGCCCGTCTGCTGTGTGTGTGCGATTTGGATCCGTCTGTGTAGATGATGTTGTGGTTTGGATGTTGAGCTTTGAAGTGGAGGATGTGTTGGTGTATTTCTGCGTCTGTGTAGGTGTGCTTTGGCTGGTCTATGAGGAGGTGTGTTTTGGGTGTTTGGTGTTTCCAACATGCAGTGGGTGGTGGGAGTGCTTTTGCTGTGGGGAGTGTGATGTGTAGCCTATTTGCGTGTTGGTGGATGTGGCAGCCTATTGTAGTTTTAAGTCGTGTTGTGTTCATGAGTTGGTATCTGCGTTTGGTGCGGATTTTGAGTGCCTGGGTGCATGGGTGTTGTGCGATGAGTTGTGTTTTGTAATGATATCTTAAGGGTGTTTCTGTGCGTCTGTGCTTGAGTTCTGGTATGTGGTTATATATGTTATATATGGTTATATATATATATATATATATATATATATATATATATATATATATATATATATATATATAGATGGGTAGATAGATAGATAGATATCAGGCGTCAGACTCGCTGACGTTGCCAAGGCTCTACATTTTGTGACGAAGCTCAGGGCCGCCGAGACGCTCGATGACGCTGCGATCCAGAAATGGCTCGAGGGCAGTGGTACAGCCAGGATTTTCTTAGAGAGGCCAACTATAAAATTTGATGGAAGAGAGCGCGCTTCGTGCGCCGAAAACGAATCACCGCAAAGCACTTTCCGGCATGAAGCGCCGAAAAGCTTTGGTTCTGCATGGTGAAAATATTAAAATATCTTCTCTGATCTAATGTACTGTTGGTCGTTACGGGAGGCATCACCCTTGGCTACGCTACTGTGTGGAAGTTCAGAGTTATCGCTCGGCAAGCTGTCGTTTTCCCCGGGAAATATCTTTGTCAGAGCTGGCCTTACCTCGGCTAGAACAGCTGCTTTATCATTTCAGCAGATTGCATGATATAAAATGCAAAAGGCATTCACTCGCCGGTGCATCAAATCGACTGAGTGTGGGAACTGAGTTTATCGACTGGAAGTTTGGGCTCATGGCACCGGTCACGGGCAGTATTGGACGAAACTAGCTCATGAAAACACAGCTGTAGGCACCAGTCGTGGGCAGTACTGAACGAAATTAACCCTTGCGGTCAGGCAGAGGTGCAACCAGGAGCACCCCTCTGAAGATACAAATTACACTAGATACAAGAAGTTTCAGAATTTGCACCACGCCAAATCAAAGATGTGTTTCGCAAGCTTCACGTCCCGAGAGCGATCTCCTTTGGGTGACATTTCTGGGGTGGCCTTTGAGAAAATCCTGGCTGCACGCCTACAGCCAGGGCCGAACACGTTCGTTGCATGTGTCTTTTTTATTACGCTCACCAATCTACCGATACCAATGACACTAGCACTGCACGCGCAACAAATCTAAACCATTTTATGTCGCCGCTATAGGCTTGCATTACTTGCAATGTCGCACGAGTAAAAACCAAGCGACGTCGTCGTTGCACAGCCACCTATTCGCCCAAGCAGAAGCGTGTTTGATGGTGGAGTCTTCAGACAAACGAAACTGTAGGTCAGTTTAACTTCTCCGGTTCGAAAGGCATGCTGTCGTTCTCGGACCGCTCAACGTGGTACCCATATAACATGGTACCCAGATAGTATGGCGACACCAGCCACTGTAGCGACACCAGCAGCTACCAGCTGGGCTAGCAGTTATGATGACACCAGCAGCTACCAGCTGGGCCAGCGGTTATGGTGACACCAGCAGCTACCAGCTGGGCTAGCAGTTATGGTGACACCAGCAGCTACCAGCTGGGCTAGCAGTTATGGTGACACCAGCAGCTACCAGCTGGGCTAGCGATTATGGTGACACCAGCAGCCAACAGCAGGACTAGCGACTGTAGGCTACGCCAGAAAGCGGGTGGGATGGAACGCTGAACGCTAGCAGTGCAAAATATCTCACGTGACTCCGATGACTCCGATTTATCAATTGTTATCAGCTATGACTGGACTCACCTGCAAATGAATCCATGTGCCCCCTGTGGATGTTATTAATGCGGCTCTGAAGGCAACCGCAAGGCGTGCAGCAGAGCTTAGTTTCGCGCACAGATGAAACCGCCGACAAAGTATATGTTGTGGGTTGCGCCGTGCCTTCCCCGTTGCGCTTGATTTGATTGTTAATACACCTTCCAGTATTATGTCGCGCTCTGGGTGCCTCCAGGTCGTCCTCCGTCGATTGCATCCATATTTAAAATAAATTCACGAAAATGCGGCTGCATTATTTTTGACACAGCTATCGATCCCATAGATGTTTGGATAATGAAAGATGCACGCATTGTGATGCTGTATTCAGAATTACATCAGTTTGTATATCAGCCCACTGGGCTGATTAAGGTTATGGGCACCGGATACTTTTGCGCAATGCCTATGATGTGTCCATACACTCCCAGTAACTAACGCAAGATCTGCAATCCCGGAATGGCCGACATATTCGGGACCGAAGCAGGGATGCATGCATGTGCTAAAAGTGCATTCGACGGATCCTAGAGGTTGGCCGAGAGTTACATGTGTGTGTTCATTGTGGTCGATAGGACACATCACCTTTCGCAAGTACAAAGACTCGATAGTATGCTGGCCGATCGTATGTCCGCGACATAGGAGGCAAGGAGTCCAGCCCTCCTGCTCGGTCGTCCGTCGCCCCGAATGGCGCCTTGCGGTGGCGTTCATGGGCTAACCACGAGTGACGCTACCACTGAGGTCTACCTGGCCACGTGTCCACGTCCCAGAACGTGTCACCAGTCTCTTCAGCTGGGACTAATGTGTCACCGGTCTCTCCAGCTAGGAACAATGTGTCACCAGCATCCACCTGTGAATGATTTGTCACCAGTCTCTCCAGCTGGGACTAATGTGTCGCTAGTCTCTCCAGCTGTAACTAATGTGTCATCAGTCTCCCCAGTCCGGAATAATGTGTCATTACCCTCTCCATCTGGGAATAATGTGTCACTAGTCTCCCCAGTCGGGAATAATGTGTCATTAGCCTCTCCATCTGGGAATAATGTGTCACCAGTCTCTCCAGCTGGGAATAATGTGTCACCAATCTCTCCAGCTGGGAATGATGTGTCACCAGGCTCTACAGCTGGCAATGATGTGTCACCAGGCTTTGCAGCTGGGAATAGTATATCACCAATCTTTCCAGCTGGGAATAATGTCTCACCAATCTTTCCAGCTGGGAATAATGTGTCACCAATCTCTTCAGCTTGGAATGATGTGCCACCAATCTCTCCACCTGGGAATAATTTGTCACCAATCTCTCCAGCTGGGAATAATGTGTCATCAATATCTACAACCAGGAATAATGTGCTATCTGTCTCTTCAGCTAGGAATAATGTGTCACCAGTCTCTCCAGCTGGGAATCATGTGTCACCATTCCCTCCAGCTGGTAATAATGTGTCACCAGTCTCTCCAGATACGAGTTATACAGGGTTGTGTGTACTGATTTGTTGCTTTCTCAAGTAATTTCTGGAATGTTCCTACCTTTCGTTGTAGCGTCTTCAAAGCTTACTTTTGCGACCTTAGAATGAACAGTATGGACATATAGCAGACTGCGCCCGGGTGAGACTGAGGACATGAGCACTGCACGCCGTCACGGCGCCGGCACGTTTGCAGAGCCTCAAGTCACGGCTGCTGGAGGTGTGTCTGAAGGACGGCCTCTTCTCGGACGTGCTGTTCCAGCTGGACGACGGCGCCGCCGCCGCACACCGGCCGCTGCTGATGGCCAGATGTGACGTCATGCAGGTCATGTTCGCCGGCAACTTCCGCGAGAGCAAGGCCAAAATTGTGAGCACACGTGGCCGCCTCCGTCTGGGCAGGCTTGCTTGCCTCCTTCTGAAGTAACCATTTGCCATGATTAGCATCATGTTTGATGATACCACTAAATTGAACTCTGTCGTATCAACTTATCACGGTATCCTTGGCCCAGTTGCAAAACTGAGCTGTACGGTCAAACCGCCCGAATATTGCGTTCTTCCATCGAGACGTGAGGTGGTCCTTTAGGTAGACGTATCGCTCATTGTATAATTGTTTTTCGTAATTAAATATATTTCTGGAAAAATTATAGATGACCAGAGCGACGTTTGCCTGTACCACTTGTAACATATTTTAGAATATATTTTGCGTTGTCTCCTAACCATCAGGAGTTGAGCAGCTGTTATTCAGGAGAGAGTGGCATTGGCATGACGAGAATGGCGCGGTGTGGGATAAATTTTTCCTCCCAGCCGGCATAGTCGCTGGCGGCAAAAAAAAAACAGGCGCGCAAACATATATTGAAGTTCAGTCGCCCTTTAGCCCAAATAAACAAACAAAAAGCAAATACTGAATATTATTTTTCGATTATCATAGTCCATCTGGTGGTATCCGTAAACTCCCAGTCTCTCATCCGCTCCTACTGAAGTTGTGCGTATGGCCCGTGTGACTCAGGTGGTACCGCCAAGTGGTGCCGTATCCGTGTCTGTGTAACTCAGGTAGTACCGCCAGGTGGTACCGCCAGGTGGTGCCGTATCGGTTCCCGTGTGACCTGGGTGTTGCCGCCAGGTGGTACCGTATCGGTTCCCATGTGACCCGGGTGTTGCCGCCAGGTGGAGCTGCGGGACGTGACCGAGTCGACATTCAGCGTGCTGTTGCACTTCCTGTACGCCGACTGTGTGCCGCCGATCCGGCCGCAGGACTGCCTGCCGCTGCTGCAGCTGGCCAACCGGCTGTGTCTGCAGCGGCTGCTGTCGCTGGTGGAGCGCACCACCGCCGAGCAGCTGCAGGAGGCAGCCGCCGACGGCCAGGACTGCGTCGAGCTGGTGCTGTCGCTGCTCGAGCCCGGCCAGGTAACGGCAGCCGGGCCGGCTACTTACGGCCTCGTGAGGCCGGCAGCCGGGCCGGCTACTTATGGCCTCGTGAGGCCGGCAGCCTCCTGCAGGCCGGCAGCCGTGAGGCCGGCAGCCGGGCCGGCTACTTATGGCCTCGTGAGGCCGGCAGCCTCCTGCAGGCCGGCAGCCGTGAGGCCGGCAGCCGGGCCGGCTACTTTCGGCCTCATGAGGCCGGCAGCCGGGCCGGCTACTTACGGCCTCGTGAGGCCGGCAGCCGGGCCGGCTACTTATGGCCTCGTGAGGCCGGCAGCCGAGGTGGCTACTTACGGCCTCGTGAGGCCGGCAACCGGGCCGGCTACTTACGGCCTCGTGAGGCCGGCAGCCGGGCCGGCTACTAATGGCCTCGTGAGGCCGGCAGCCGGGCCGGCTACTTACGGCCTCGTGAGGCCGGCAGCCGGGCCGGCTACTAATGGCCTCGTGAGGCCGGCAGCCGGGCCGGCTACTTACGGCCTCGTGAGGCCGGCTACTAATGGCCTCGTGAGGCCGGCAGCCGGGCCGGCTACTTACGGCCTCGTGAGGCCGGCAGCCGGGCCAGCTACTAATGGCCTCGTGAGGCCGGGAACTGGGCCGGCTACTAATGGCCTCGTGAGGCTGGCAGCCGCGTCTGCTTCCTATGTTCTCGTGAGGCCGGCAGCCGAATCTGATGCTTATGGCCCTGCAAGATGAGCGGCCTGACCTGCTACATAACCCTTGCAAGACCGGCAGCCGGCTCTGTTACTTCTTACTATCATGGTGTCATGACGTTGTGGTGTGCCCTGTTGTACCCAATATCTCATGTTGCAAGAGTGTAAAAGGGTGATTTCTTTTGGTGTTAGAAGTTGTTCTATGTAATTAACAGTTTGGTCATTCTAAGCAATGGTTGTCAATCTTATAAATATTCTGGATCTGTGACCGTTCGCGATACGTCCTTGCTGTCTGGGTCGATGAGCCATTCCTGACGTAGTTGTTAGGCGTGAGCGGTAAAACACATTGGTGGAGGGTGTTATGTCAATTTGTATGCGAATCCTTTCTGATCAACGTCATACGATTGCATGGTTAAGATCGGAAAAAAATTGTGGGAGGGGAGAGGGGGGGGGCGACGTGTTCATCAGCCCGCCAACGGTATCAGACCAGCATCACAGCTGGCACCGCTGTGGAAACTGGTTCTGCTGGCGCAGATTTTTTGTCAGATTTGGTTCGGCCATTCCCGCTGGTTCCGGTACGAATGGTGGGGCCGCAAATGCACTGTTTATCCAGCAAGTCAAGCGGAGGTAGAACAAAAAAGAACACAACACACTCAGTCACCTGGCGAATCGCCGACGTAATTTATAGTTCTAGGCATGCGCACCAGATGTCGGTGGTGACCAATTTGACAGCGACTGTCCATTGTTTACAGTTGCACAACGCCGACCAGCTGTCTGACTGGTGCCTATACTACCTGGCGACAAACTACGATGCCATGTGCAAGCGCTATCCAAAACAGGTGCGGGCACTGCACCCGGAGAACCAGGCGTACCTCAACAAACACCGCTGGCCGCCCACGTGGTGAGTAAACAGTGTGGTCGTGTGACTGGTGAATATCAGAGGAAGTGGTAAGGGAAGACTTAGATGGAGCTGAAGAAAAAATGTGTGCAGGAACGAAGAGCATAAACATGTGGGTGGGTTTGCGAATGGGTGGCGCGTGATTAGCATTGTTCATAGCTAGGTCAGATTACCGTGTTTGTACTTTTGATGCGACAACCTGACATGGATGTTGTCGTTGGGCATGCTGGCATGCTGTCACTTTAAGTAACTGGGTTGAGCAATTCACGAGGTAACGGCATCGAATTGACGAAAAAAATTAAGCGCACCATTCGAAAGAACGCAACATCCACATTTTCGCGTGGTTAGCTCAACTTAGGCTATGCAACTTGGACAATCCACTGTATACAGTTGTCTTCAGTTCCTCTCTAATTCATCTGGAGTTGTTCGCTAGTTTTAATTTAACCTCATTAGCTCATTAATGATACTTGCTAAATGATGCTCGTCCACCTGATAAGGTCTCCGATCATTCTCTGCACCAAGTAAAATTCGGCGAATTCGAAGGTTGGACCGTGGGTGAGATTTGAGAAGTTCAATGCAACCATCGTGATTTATTGTTAACGTTAGATCCTGTTGACACCGTCGTGTACGTTCCCTGTTTACGGCAGGCTAAGATATGCTCTATCTACAAGCTATCCTAAATGTCTTAGCGTAATTTCTCGGCATAGGCTGAAGTTAGTTCCGTTTGGAGTGTGGATCCTCGGCCGACGTTCATCTCCTGTGAGCCATTTCAAGGCCAGTCTCTTCAATCCGGACTGCACATTAGGATGGGACGACACAGTACTTCAACCTCCCAAAAGTAAAATTATCATGGGCCATATGTATGTGAGTTCGTATCATTTTTGTTAGGTTTTTTTCTAAACGTGCTGTGACCAGATTTCTGGTACCACTTTTGTAGATTCCCCTGTAATTATTGTTTTGAGTATCATCAGATTCTGGAAGTTTTTTAATCGTACATTGTTGGGTTCCCCACATCGCCTTTCATAGATGGCGCAAGTTTCATGACTAAAACTTGCGGTTATGGTGTCATTCATGTTTGTTTCAAGTCAGCCGATCGCGACGTCATCTACGGAGCGAAAATGTAAACAATTCAAAACGACATTTGCCTTTCTTCTTGTCTTCAAATACGCCAAATGACTGCAGAAGCCAATAAAAGTCAGCCAACGAGCTATATGGGTCACATTTCCCATTAACCCTCGAGTCTTGTCCATGGTGTCCGGTGCTTCCCTCCGGCCGCTCACATACTTCCGGCCACATCCCACTATGGCACCAGATCAGCGAGTTGCTCCGCGGCGTCCGGTGTATGGTGCCAGTTGTCTCCCTCTAGTTGCTCCCCTACTTCCCTTCATCCGTCTATAACACCAGATCACCGAGTTACTCCGCGGCGTCCGGTGTATGGTGCCAGTTGTCTCCCTCTAGTTGCTCCCCTACTTCCCTTCATCCGTCTATAACACCAGATCACCGAGTTACTCCGCGGCGTCCGGTGTATGGTGCCAGTTGTCTCCCTCTAGTTGCTCCCCTACTTCCCTTCATCCGTCTATAACACCAGATCACCGAGTTACTCCGCGGCGTCCGGTGTATGGTGCCAGTTGTCTCCCTCTAGTTGCTCCCCTACTTCCCTTCATCCGTCTATAACACCAGATCACCGAGATACCCCGCGGTGTGCAAAACTGAGTTAGCTCATTTGGCAAGTTAGTAAATGAACCTTGAACAATCCATCCTTGTGGTCGGATCATGTGGCACATCTAGTGTCGTTCCAGTTTATGGTGGCAGCTCAATTGTTGCTGGCACTTGGCTGCGTACTGAACTAGTGTTAAGTGACCCTAGGTATCGAATATGTGTGTGAAATATAAACTTGCCGTTTGCGACTCGGCATTCTTCACTGGAGCATCCTGCGGAACAAAAATTTGACATATGGTCAGCACACAGACAGCGTCATGAGATTGATTCACATACAGGGCCGTTTGTGGTCAGCGCAGGTATCGGCACCATTACGGAGGTGATGCTGAAACCCGTTTATTTCAGGTACCTGAAGGACTATGACTGCTACGAGAGAATGTTGCGCGAAAGACAACGTGAAGAGAACCCCATCAAGCCGTTCAAACGCACGCGCACAATTTCTGGCTGCCTGTGCTTCAGCGGCAAACGCAAACAGCAAACCGCGCACAGCGTCTGACATCTACCGGACAGAAGCAACGACAGAAGTTGCACAGCTCGGCCACCAGGGCGCAATGCCGACTGGTGGAGCCCGTGCTTCCGGGGCGGCACCGCGGCGGCAGATTGGGTTTGAGAGGGCGACGAAGCCGTGGACGCTTCTTTCAGGGCTGGTTTCTACGGTAGGGTTCGAGTTATCGCCGAGCACTGCCACATGACCGTGACATGGCTGGCGGGCTGCCGCTGGCACATCAGTACCGACCGACCCACCAAGTCATCAGTCAGTCAGTCAGTCATTCTGACGCCGCGTGCTACCACGTGACGGCGGCGGCAGCAGCCACCTGTCATTCGGCGTCTCCGGCCGTGACACCGGCACACAGGGGACCCCGCGGTGACGGCGGTTACCACATTTGTACAAATAGCGCTATTTTGTGGCACGTGCAGCGCCCGCTTCAGCTAGCTCTATGTACCGAGCGCAGGTACAGAGGAGCCCGATCAGTTTTATATCGCCAGGTGCAGTATGCTCGGATAAGCAGGTGGATGTGGTTGGTGTGCCCTGTACCAAGCTTGAGAGTACTCGCCTCTCCCTTTCGGAGTCCCTCAATACCGAGCAATTATACCCGCGTCTCTCCCGTCCGAAGAAGCATCACATCACCAATGGTGGTACCAGGTCTGTCCCGTTAGGAGAACCCCATACTATCAAATAGTAGGGCTACTTATGGCCTTTGGAAGAGCCATACACTATTACAAGTGGTGCCCGTCTCTCCCGTTCGGAGGAGCCTCGCCCCAGACCGCAGCAGTTGAACCGTCTCTCCCATTCGGAGGAGCCCGGACTATCAAGCAGTGATGTCGGCGGCTCCTCCGTTCTGAGAAACCACAGACTATCTGGCAGAGGCCGTGTCTCCCCTTCTCAGCGGCCTCCTATCGAATAGTGGGACCGTTTGCTACCCGTTCGGCGGGGCGCCGCACTATTGAGCAGTGGCGCTCGAGCCTGTCCAGTTCGGAGTCCCTCCATCCGAGGCTGAAGCAGTGGAGCCGCGTCTCTGCTGTTCGGAGATCCAAGAATGTCGAGAAGTGGTACCGCATCCTTCCCGCCCGGTGAAGCACCGAATGTCGAGGAGTAGCACCATATCCCTCCCGCTCGGTGGAACCCTGCTCCAGACTTCAGCAGCGGAGCCATGTCTCTCGTTCGAAGGAACCTATCGCCGTTGGGCAGTGGTTTCCGTGTACTGTCTGTTCGGTAACCACACACGAAAGCTAACCAAAGACTCGAGCGACCAGTCTCTCCTGCTGTATACTGGACAATGCGTGCTCGTGGTATTCATGTGCTCGTGTGTGCGTGCGTCCGCGTCTGTCAGTGTGCCTCAGTGTTTGCGTGTGCGGGTTTCCGTTTGTGTCGCGTGCGCGCCAGTCGGTGTGAGCGTGTGCGCTACATTCGCTGCCGCGACGACCTCGCTATCGATGTGAGCCTGACGCCGCCGTGCGCCGATCAACACTGCCTGTGATACTCCGCACCGGTCCGCCTGCCGTGCGCTCCTGACGGCCGCGTGCCGCCGGCCGGTGCGGCCTCCAGCTGGCGGCGCACCTCTCGCTCCGCCTGCACACGCATTCCCGCTGCACGCGAACGCGCCCATGCGCTCCGTGTCTAAATAGCTTCAGCCGACTGCTGACTGCCGACTGCCGATTGCTGACTGCTGACTGCCGACTGCTGACTGCCGAATGCTGACTGATGACTGCTGACTGATGACTGCCGACTACTGACTGCCGACTGATGACTGCCGACTACTGACTGCCGACTGATGACTGCTGACTGGCGACTGCCATACTGTGGCACACATAATTTTCTACGTGCGAGCAGCCACGCGCACGACGCGTTCGTAGCCAGCCAAAACAACAGTAGCATTTTGCTATGCTATTTTCATTAATAAAGCGGCCATATTTGAGCGGACGGCGCTATGAGTGACGGCGGTGCGGGCCGGCCGTCGGTCGGTCAGCGCAGCTTGGTGAAGAGCACGGCCGAGCCGGCACCCAGCGGTGCACCGTCGACACAGGGCCGCTCCGCGTGCCGCCACGACCGCTGGTCGGCCG
Source organism: Imbricaverruca yamaguchii (assembly GCA_034440575.1). Lineage (NCBI taxonomy): Eukaryota > Metazoa > Arthropoda > Thecostraca > Neoverrucidae > Imbricaverruca > Imbricaverruca yamaguchii. The sequence continues at coordinate 323,009 of JAOTOL010001490.1, forward strand.
GCACGCCCAGCTTGTCTGTCGACGCGCAGAACCAGGTCACACAGCGATACTTCTGCTCTGTCGTCCACAGGTCAGAAACAGAAAGGGTCACAGTCATGACATTGCAGCACCGGTGAATCCTTAGAATGCAGGGGAGTCGCGGGCTACAACCAGGCTGAAGCGTGAAGTATAAGGGCGCCTTGAGCCTCGCCCCAATAAGTCAATCCTAGACCAGTAATAGGCACATGGGAGAACACCGGATCAAATATCCCCATCCAGTCTTATCAGCGAAGTCCAATCCATAGGCACGTTACATTCCACCAGTCGGGGTCAGAGGCAGGTCACAATGGTACTGTATGCAATACGAAGCTAGCTTGTGGAAGGTCAGAGGAAGGCCATGGGGGTCACGCAATCATCTGGGTGACGGATAGGCAACATTTCACCACCTGCTGGATCAGGACAGGCAACATCTCACCACCAGGTGGTCTAACAAAAGGCAACATCTTACGACCTGCTGGCCTGACAGACAGGCAACATCTCACTACCTTCTGGGTCTGACAGACAGTCAACATCTCACCACCTACTGGTCTGACAGACAGTCAATATCTCGCCATCAGCTGGGTCTGACAGACAGGCAACATCTCACCACCTGTTGGGTCTGACAGACAGGCAACATATCACCGCCTGCTGGTCTGACAGATAGTCAACACCTCACCACCTGATGGTCTGACAGTCAACATCTTACCACCTGCTGGTCTGACATACAGTCAACATCTCACCACCTGCTGGATCAGGACAGGCAACATCTCACCACCAGCTGGCCTAACAAACAGGCAACATCTCACTACCAATACGAAGACCGATCTGATAGAAGATCTGATAGACCGTCAACATCTCATCGCCTGCTGGGTTTCACACAGTCAACATCTCACCACCTGCTGGGTTTGACAGTCAACATCTCGCCACCAGCTGGGTCTGACAGACAGCCAACATCTCACCATCTGCTGGGTCTGACAGATAGCCAACATCTCACCACCTGCTGGGTCTGATGGACAGGCAAAATAGCACCACCTGCTGGGTCTGATGGACAGGCAAAATAGCACCACCTGCTAGGTTTTACAGCCAACATCTCACCACCTGCTGGTCTGACAGATAGCCAACATCTCACCACCTGCTGGTCTGACAGACAGCCAACATCTCACCATCTGCTGGGTCTGACAGATAGCCAACATCTCACCACCTGCTGGGTCTGATGGACAGGCAAAATAGCACCACCTGCTAGGTTTTACAGTCAACATCTCATCACCTGCTAGGTTTTACAGTCAACATCTCATCACCTGCTGGGTTTGACACAGTCAACATCTCACCACCAGTTGGTCTGATAGACAACATCTCACCACCTGCTGGTCTGACAGACAGGCAATATCTCACCACCTGCTGGTTTTGACAGTCAATATCTCACCATCAGCTGGGTCCGACAGACAGGCAATATCTCACCACCTGCTGGGTCTGACGGACTGGCAACGTGACGACAGGATTTCTGACAAACATGCATAAGATGCAAACGAATGATGTATTTCATCTCATCAGTAAATTGTGAAAAACATTGGCGGGAACATGGTATCCCTATAAAAGCATCAGTTTTCATGCTGTATTGTTTATAAATTTCCAATAAATTTGGATAAACAGATTTACCAGTGTTTGACCATACCAATAATGAATGTAATGTCCACCGATGACATGCAGTAAGTGCAGATGCAATGAAATGTCAAACATTCTGCATAGGTAGGTACACAAATATGTGCCAGGTAGGGGCCTATAGGTAACACAGTGGGAGGCGGGAGATCAAGAACAAGTGTATGAATACATACACATCATCGGTTATGTATCCACTCCCCTCCCCCGAGGTTGAAAATCTGCACTATCCCCTTCCGGTTCCTGGTTGCTCAACATGAGACACATTTCAACCCCAGCACTCCTACAACATGAGACACATTTCAGCCACAGCAAGCTTACAACAGGATACATTTCAATCCCAGAAACCTTACAACAGGAGACACATTTCGACCCCAGCAATCCTACAGGATGAGACATATTTAACTTCAAGCAACGTTACAACAGGAGGCACATTTCAAACTCAGCAGCCTTACAGGACACACATTTCAACACCAGCAATCTTACATCACGAAACACTTTTCAACCCCAGCAGCCTTACAAAAGAGGGCATACTACAATACCAGCAACCTGCAACCTTACAAAACTATGGGTGCAGCACTGCCTCTTGCATTATTTAAATAACCCTGCTCATCCAAATTGCAACACCTCCCCAGGTAGCTACACAGAATCAAGCGACTAAACTGACAATGCATAACAGCAAATTATGTTCCTCACGGCAACCCACGGATACTGATTTGCAAGTGATGCATAGGAGATACCAGTCCCAATACTACAACTAGTTACACAATTTACCACTTGGCCATAGCTTTCAAAGATTTTCATGTCCACTTACTGGATCAGAAATATGTATGTTGCAGCTGTAGATTCCTCCAAGCGGCGAACACACGAATAATAACGCGAATTTATGATATCCGAAGTAAAATCCACATCGACATCATACTTCCATTTCATGACCTCAAAGGCTAGGTTACCAGGGTAAAATCAACAGCGACATCATACTTCCATTGCATGACCTCACACAGCTAGCTTACACTTCTAACTATCCAAAGTTCGCCACGTTTCTCGCCAGGAAACCAGTGGCAATCGAAACATAAGCTACAGCTAAAATGCGATCAACAGGATACGGCCTGGTTACTTTCGTGCACGTACCGAAAATCCAAGTAGTCAGCGAGGGCATTACTAGTTGCAGCAGGATCCCGGCCACCCGCAGCATCTCCAAGACAACGTCGGACACCTACCGAGAAGCCGAGTAGCCAGCGAGGGCACTACTGGCTGCAGCAGGATCCCGGCCACCCGCAGCATCTCCAAGACAACGTCGGACACCTACCGAGAAGCCGAGTAGCCAGCGAGGGCACTACTGGCTGCAGCAGGATCCCGGCCACCCGCAGCGTCTCCAAGACAACGTCGGACACCTACCGAGAAGCCGAGTAGCCAGCGAGGGCACTACTGGCTGCAGCAGGATCCCGGCCACCCGCAGCGTCCGACACGTCGGACACCTCCGCCGTAGCCGCGGGCACACTGGCTGCGGATCCCGCCACCCGCATCTCCAAGACAACGTCGGACACCTACCGAGAAGCCGAGTAGCCAGCGAGGGCACTACTGGCTGCAGCAGGATACCGGCCACCCGCAGCGTCTCCAAGACAATGGCCAGACAGGCGTCCAGTTCGGCTTGCCGGTCGGGCTGCTTCCTCAGCTGCCACGGCTGCTTCAGCTGGACAAACTGCGAATGGTCGACACTCTCTCAACTCAACTGTCCCTATGGACGTGACTAAAATACAGGAAGTGTTCTACACACAAAGGAGCTGAAAATGAATAAACCATCCACACCGTATTGTGGTGACAACGCGCTTCTATTTGTTGCTGCTATTTCATACCGTGCAGTGTTTGAATAGCATAACATAACATAACATAACATATTCAAAGGCCGGATGACTGACTCACCTGGTTGGCGGCCCAGGGTGTGGCCGGATGACTGACTCACCTGTTTGGCGGCCCGCAGCGTGGCCGGGTGACTGGCTCACCTGGTTGGCGGTCCAGGGTGTGGCCGGGTGATTGGCTCACCTGGTTGGCGGTCCAGGGTGTGGCCGGGTGACTGGCTCACCTGGTTGGCGGTCCAGGGTGTGGCCGGGTGACTGGCTCACCTGGTTGGCGGTCCAGGGTGTGGCCGGGTGACTGGCTCACCTGGTTGGCGGTCCAGGGTGTGGCCGGGTGACTGGCTCACCTGGTTGGCGGTCCAGGGTGTGGCCGGGTGACTGGCTCACCTGGTTGGCGGTCCAGGGTGTGGCCGGGTGACTGGCTCACCTGGTTGGCGGTCCAGGGTGTGGCCGGGTGACTGGCTCACCTGGTTGGCGGTCCAGGGTGTGGCCGGGTGACTGGCTCACCTGGTTGGCGGTCCAGGGTGTGGCCGGGTGACTGGCTCACCTGGTTGGCGGTCCAGGGTGTGGCCGGGTGACTGGCTCACCTGGTTGGCGGTCCAGGGTGTGGCCGGGTGACTGGCTCACCTGGTTGGCGGTCAGGGTGTGCCTTGCCGGGTGACTGGCTCACCTGGTTGGCGGTCCAGGGTGTGGCCGGGTGACTGGCTCACCTGGTTGGCGGTCTATTGGCCGTACTGGTCGCAGGGTGGCCGGGTGACTGGCTCACCTGGTTGGCAGCCCGCAGGGTGGCCGGGTGACTGACTCTCCTGGTTGGCGGCCCGCAGCGGAGCCGGGTGACTGACTCTCCTGGTTGGCAGCCCGCATGGTGGCCGGGTGACTGGCTCACCTGGTTGGCGGTCCAGGGTGTGGCCGGGTGACTGGCTCACCTTGTTGGCGGCCCACAGGGTGGCCGGGTGACTGAC